>CAOKZL010000125.1:600000-1048620 GCA_948472985.1 Iguana delicatissima | reverse complement strand
GGCGCAGCTATACACACAGGATGGGCTTTAAACAGATACAGATAAAGATATCAATGAAGACAGGAAAAAAAAAGAAAAACATCAATAGAGGCAGGGCTCGATTTCCAAACTCTGCAACAAAGGCTCCCTCGTTTCCGTGCCCGCCGATCAGACGCTGCCCAGCACAGCTCCCCCCTTATTCGGCACAAACAGCCGGTGGCGCCTGGGTAGGGAAAATGTGCCGAGCAATCCTCCCGGCGAGACGGGATCAAAGGCAGGCTAATTCCCACCTCTGTATCCGAGTCACGGCATCATTTATGTAGCAGAAACACCGGACACAGAGGCCTTTCAGAGTTTAAGGAAAAAGATAGTTTTATTTACGCGTGGGCTGTTGGCGGGATTGCTCCCTGAAAAATGCCAAGAGCCCCGTTTACTGGTTACACAGATTCTTATAGATTCAGTTTGCAGAAAGCCGCTCCCTCCAAAGCTTTGACACAGCCCCTTTCAGACTTGCAATTCAGCACAATCTCGGTTCCCCTTATCAAGACCCTGGTTGACATTTCAGGAAATACTCTCTGTACTTTGTGCCCTTCTTTGTTAACCATCAGTTACTTCCTCTGTCTGAAACATCCTTGACAAGCGCAGCATTCCGCGGGCTGACCCTTCACCGACATACTTCACTACCCAGTGTTAGCAATAGCAAGCAAAATCAAGGCTGCTACAGCTTAACTTCTCAATTCACAATTACCTAAATAACATTCAGGGAAAACAAAGTCATCTTCATATAGGGAATAGCTTCAGTTGTTGAATGTGGTTAGCGCTGAAAGGCAAAAGTCTTTGCAGTTCATTTTTTAAGAACCTGCCGAAACTTGAACTTTCTCCACCTGGTTGGTACAGAAAGACCTTCAAGTTTTTAAAATTTAGGAAAGCAAAATCTCCTCTGCCTTTGGATGCCTATATAATTTTTTAACAATCTGTAAAACTTCCTACATAAAAAATATGTTATATAATGAATGGAAATGGAATCTCTTCCTCAAAGGCTGCATATTTTTTACATGAAACATTTGAGCTACAATGTTATGCAAGAGTCCATAATGCTAAAGTTCTAATTAATACTTTCCATATAAGGGTGGGGAAGGGGGGAGATTTAGTCAAAACTTTAAAGAAGTTCCCATGTTACTGAACCATTTTTCCTCAAACAAGATTCAACATCTTGCATAGCTTTAACTTTACAACTAAAATCCAAAGAAATCAGAGAGGATTCACTGTGACATCAGAGCCAAACACCTCCATTACATTTAAAATCAAACTATCACTTTCAATTTATAAAAAAACAAAACAGAATAACTGTAACTGTAGCAAAAAGGAAGGTTGGTGCAAGGCTGGGTTTTGCTCAGACTTGCCACCTCTTTCCAACACAGAGGAAGTATTATTGCTGCCACAAAGCTCTTCCTTGGTGATGCAATTTCCCTTTCCTTTTCTGGCTTCTGGAGAATGTAAGGGCTCAACACTCTCCCCTTCCCTCTTATGTTTCAACAACAATAATAATAATAATGGGAAATAGTGTATTAAGAATTAACACACGATAGATCAAGCAACTGAACTAGCTTAAAACGCTTGCTTTCTCTATATCTTCCCTCTAGTTGCAGGAGGAGGAACTAAACCAATAGCCACAGGCATAAAGAATGGAAATATTATTTCCCACCCCCAAGGTGCTTTCTCAACCTTCCAACCCCTTTCAAATGAACTGAAAACCTAACACATTTTATTAGATGGTCCATGGTTTCCTTATAACCTTTTCCTGAGTTTCCTTTGCTTGCTATAACATGGAGTAGTTAGCGGCAAGCTTACACCACATGGACTCTTCTCCTTCCTCTCCCCAGAAGCCATCAGTTCTTCTTATTTTCACCTCTCATTGTCTAAAGGGTGTTGAGGTCAATCCAGTCTCTCCCCATGAAGCTTTGCTCAGATACCCTGAGTTAACTCTTTCTATAGCCTGACCATTACATAACTAACATGTGGAAGTAGCAGCAGAGAGACTTTGGTAAATTACCCATACTGTCATTGCACCATCCATCTAATAGTGCCTGGGCAATTCAGGACAATCATGGTGTCCAGGACATTTTATTATAGCTCAAGGCAAAGAATAGAGTAGTTCTCAGTGCTTTTTTCTTCATCTGGAAGTTCCAGTGAGACCTAATGTATTTAAAAAAAAGAACTGCATTGTGTGACTGCTAGGAATAAGTAGCAAAACAAATTTTTATTAGCAGAGGACACCTCATGCCACTTCAAAATAAAGCTGTGCTTTACTGTGCACAAAGAAGACTTCATAATTGCTTGCTAGAATTTGTAGAATGTTTTGTGCTAAGTTATTGTCCTTTTGCTCCACATGTCTTTCTAACAAAGTACAGTCTTTCTCCCCTTTTTGATTAAAGTGAGACCTTTAAAGTGATATGGGACTTTAAAGTAACATAAAGGGTCAATGACAGTCTGAAGATATTGCTTTCATAGCAGAACTGTAGGAGGAAGAAAATGAGTACTGACTACGTGGATTAGTTGCATTAGCAAAGATGTAGCTATGGGGGATGGTATTAGGGCATTCCCACCAACCCCACAATGAAATTTGCTTTTTGACTCCAAATTTCTAGCATTGCAGTTCCATAAAACTTCAGTTGAGCATTTAGAATTACAGTTTAGCTATCCAAAGAAAAAAGAACAGGCAATGTAACCAAACACAGCTAACGCAACAGTTCCAGGTGTGAACAATTTTCAGTGTCCTCATTTTGCCCAAGCCCTGTGTCTGTTCCTCTTCAGTAGCACTGTCCTTTCCAAGTAAGGAATTTCACATTTAATCCCACATTTGGAAGATGATTTTTTTTAATCTAATCACCAGTATGGTGACATCTGATAAAGCTGTCACCAGGTAATGAAGGAGCATGTCCTCCTGCAGTCAAGTCATCTGTGTCAGATCTCACCTTGGTGCAGTCTACTTTCATTCTCATTCACAAGTTCTAGATTGTTGGAATACTTGTCAAATCACAAAGAATACATAATGATGATCATATTCTGCAACCACCTCAACGTTTCTCTTCCCTCACACGGATAAAAGTGTACCTGCAACTGCAGCATATTAACACCATTCCACTAGCACAGATTAATTAAGCAGTATAAATTACAGAAAAGCTCAGTGTGTAGCTGATTCTGGAAAGAATCTGGGTAGGAATGAACTTAAATTTAATTATATTGTATATAATATTTTATTTATACCTAGGAAAATTAATTAGCAATATTGAGATGAATAGCAAGGAGAGAAATTATGAAACATAGAATATTGTACATAGGATGGAAGATGCTATGAATTGAGATAATGTTCTAATATCTGTTTGTTTTATTCTTATTTCCTGTTTAGAATATTATGTAATATTACAACTGGTAATATGAATTAATTTTTTTGGATTTCACTTAAAAAAAATAAAGTTAAAAAAAAAGATGCACCCACTAAAATCTCTGTAGAAGGTTCTTTTGCCCAGTGAGTCTCTGCAGGGAAGCTCTTGCCCTCCCTAAGTTTGAGTAGTTGCAGCCTATTTACCTGAAATGCATTATTCAGCCAAAGGAAGTATCTCCTAGCAATAGGAAAGAGATCAGGGATGATTTGCAACCTTTAATTTTTAGGTAGAAGGGCAGGTGAAATAAAATTGGTAAAGAATAAGCAAATCCTGCTATACTGGCTTCTAAGCCATTTCTGGGCATTCAAAGTTGCCTTCACTAACTCTTTAAAGGTTACAGTCAGATTGCCTTAAAGGCTATCACTTTTCAAATGAATTTGCACACTCCTTAAGATTTCTTGGAGCCAAATCCTGGCTACAGAGATACATTTATTACTACAAACCTTCTCAGAAGTGGCACTGCAGCTAAGGATACCTGATTACCCTGTTTTTTGATTAATACTTAATTTTTAAAAAATAATCTGATAGGGATTTAAATTCCCAAGCAGCTGAAATTGCTATGCATTTTGTTGTTTGTTGTTCTCGTTTTTTACTACATCATATTTCCTTTTAGGCATTTCTTTCCTTGACCTAAAAAGCCTTCCAAATGCTCTCTTCTGTTATTCAGTCAGGAAAACAGAAACCCAAAGTACAACTGATCAAGTTTCTTGCAATGCAGATAGGAAATGAAACAAGTTATGTTCAATGTCACAGAATTGCACTCCCCTGGCATTTGATGGGGAGTGGTTTTGTACTGCTGATTGTCTGGGCAGATCTATGGAACTTCACTCTTTTCATGCCAAGCAACCTGCCTGGCCTTTATAAGGAAGAGCAGACTGGTTAGCAACCTCTTTTTATGTCAAGATGCTCCTGTGCCTTTTCTCCCTGCAGCATGACCTTTTTGCTTGTTGCCAGCAGGGGCTGAGCAGGAATTATTTCCTATGCCCTGATATTATAGCTGACTCTAAGGCAAACCTATCACAGGGTGTTCTGTGGCTGAGAGTATGAAGTGCCCAAGATCGCAAAGTAGATTTCCACAGCCAAGTGAGGAACCAAACCATCGTTTCAAGGGTCATAGTCTCAGGCTCAAACCACTATACCATGCTGGCTCTCTGATGCTATATGAGGCTTAATCTTCTATAGTTTTACCCTGTTGTCACAACCAATATATATGGAAAAACAGTTCATTAACTTGTATTTTTTCAGTGCTTCCTAAGGCACTAAAGAGTCTTACTCATATGCTTCTCATTGCTACTTGCCTAAGGACACAGATGAGGTGGTTCTTTGCTCCAGGCACTTCAAGAGTCCTAACCAGGGCTATTTGAAGGGGTTATCTGGGCTCTCAGCAATAATGAACTGTGGGGGTCTTCCTCTCATGGTTCTGAACTGGAACGTCTATACCTCAGAGAGGTTCAACTTAAATGGACAGGAAATAACAGTAAGCAAAATCAGTCTAATGAACTGATGAAAAATGAATGAAAATGAAAAATACTGGATAAAAACCAGAAGATGTAAGATATGCTTATTCTAATCTCAAAATTAGCAAATATTTTGTTTGTGTTTAGCTATGAGTCAAACAGGAAATACCGTATTATAATGTCATACTCTTCCTTGCTGATCTCCAATTCTTGTTTCATCCTGATACTTTTGCTCACGGCCATTTCCACCATAGACTGTTAATAGCGCTATGATTCCACTTTCAACATCCTATGGAATCCTGGGGTTTGCAGTTTCGGGGGGGACCACCTGGCCCCTCCCGAAACTGCAAACCCCAGGATTCCATAGGATGTTGAAAGTGGAATCATAGTGCTATTAACAGTCTACGGCGGAAATGGCCCATGTCTCAGCAACACAGTAAGCAGTCAGGCTTGAAGGGAAAAAAAAAACTAGAAGAAACAAGATGATCCCATTCATATTTGGGAAAGAGTGAAGTTTAAACAATCTGACAGGTCTTGTTAGGAAATTCTGGCACAAAATGGAATAACATTGCCCGCATGATTCAAAATGATTGTTAAGGCCTAAACTGTTTCTCTTAAAATGCATTCAATACACACTAAAGCTGATGAGCTAACGCTGAATCTGCTCTGAAGGTCTTTATTTAGCCAAGAAACAAAGGCAACACATGGCAGTAATCACACTGACCTCTTGTCAACAACAGTGTATTTGTCTACCGTGTTTCCCTTTCCTGGCCTGGAGGACAATCAAGTTTAAACTGCTTTCCACTCAGTTTTCACCTCACTCCTTGGAGCCTGTCCGTTGTGTCAAATATTAAATCCAGTTGTGTGTACTTATATCTTAAGCTTTAGCTGTATGTTAAATAGCCAATGCCATACTATTTAGCCAACTGTTCCTAGTTTCTATTGCAATATCTAAATACTTGTGGATGTTTTGACTACATGGAGTTAGTACTCAAGAATTAATGATATTTGATCATAATGTCTTGAATGCATTCTGTCTGAGTAAAGCATTCATTTTCCATCAAAAGATCAAAGATTGGATTAAATAGAGATCATGAATACAAAACAGTTACGGATGAGTAAATTTAGCTAACTGTTTCTTATTCACAATTGCTACGTAGTCATGATTTTGACACAATTGCCAGAATTGTAACTGCCTTCCCCCAAACAGCTTCACTGGGAATCAGTTGCATAGGAAGAAGTACACTTACTCTGCCAGCTATCACAGCATGGACAAAGGGCCTTTCTATCAGGCTTGGTGAGAGGTTGGGAGAGGTTGTTTAATTCAGTATACTTAACTATGCAGGTGATGAGAGTATATAGTCCAATAAATACAGCAAGTTATTGCAATGAATAACAGCAATAAGCTACTCTTTTTAAGTATGGTATCCAGTAATAGAAAAAGAACAAATTACTTTTTTTAATTAAAATGTAACTTTTAGAATTCAACTTGGGCATTTATAGGGGAAAAGGATCATAGTGGATGTATTATTCTTGTCTGTAGAAGATCGCCTTATGATATCACCATTATTTCCCTCTCCTTTGATATTTATCCAACCACTATTAACCACTCTTACAAACTGTATATCATGGATCTTGTTGCTGGCACACACATCTTTTATATATAATGCTGTTTCATAGGCTATTCCTTTTGAATTCCTATTATGGTAAATACTCCCAAAGCAATCACATGGGACTTTGGTATAAATCCTGACATTTAATCTATGTAGATAAAGCAATTTTGCAAATATTGGAGGAGCTCAGGATTATCTTCACTCACTTTAATCCATAGGGATTTCAGTTTGCACTGGAAGGTAATAACCACAAAACTCCTATTTTCTAGCTACTTTCAACTCTGTATAATGTAAACTCTGCCCAACATTGTCAATTTTCTTGGAGCTAAATGGATTCACCTTAGGCATTCCTTTTTCTGGACTCATGGTTGCAACCCATGGGCCAAAGGTTTCAGATGTCTTTACTAATCCTCTAAGCCAGAATCCGGTCACTGGCTGTAGTCTTTCTTTTCGATAGCTTTAGGGTATTTCCTTCCTTCTTTCTTTCTAAAAGACACAAAGCCTAATACTGTCTCTCAGCAACAGAACAGTATCATTAAAGGGCTTTTTCAATATCTCTGGAATGAAGAAGAAAATAAGTTGGTTGCTATGATTTTTTTTCTTATTATTTTCATTGCTGTTACACAATGAAACATTACTAAACATCTTGCTGTGAATGAATGAAAACAGGATTCATTGTTTTGAGGAGAAAAAGTTAAATTTCTTCAGATATATAACAAGAATGAGTCACCCATTTAATTATGCAACAGGAAAGTACAAATTATCTCATTCTGGAATAGCATAGCAAAGTACTGAAATGATCTGGAGGCTATGGAAATATTCAGGTAATCAGAAGCTTGGGAAAATAGCAGTTCTCTGGAGTCACTTAATAGCATAAGAATGATCAGATTATCCTCTTACAACAATTGTTTCCACTATGATGTTTATTCTGTTCAGGCATATTGCTTGGCATAGAAGCTACTAAAAGAATTTAGACCCCCACTCCAAATGCACAGATTCCCATTGCAAAAGGAATAAAGAAAGAATACAGTTTGGGCAACCCTTGGCCAAGATGGCTTACAGGTGATAATACAGGCCACTTCTGCACTAGACTGTTATAGCGCTACTATTTCACTTTCAACATGCTATGGAATGCTGGGGTTTGCAGTTTAAGGACAGCCTCAAAGGCTCCTCCCTAAACTGCAAACCCCAGCATTCCACAGGATGTTGAAAGTGGAATAATAGCACTATTAACAGTCTAGTGCAGAAATGGCCACAGAGAGCACCAACAACATATTCCATCACCCATCCCCATGTAATCTAAGCCTGTGCACTGAGTGGTGTTTTTGTTGACCCCTCTCTCTTATGAAAGGAATGGAGACTAGTGGCTACTCTTAATCTCCCTGGGAGAAGTCAGTCAGTAAGGTACTGGTGTGCACACCAGATGGTCAATGCTTCTGGGTAACCCCCTTCTCCCCAGTGGTTCAAAAAACATTTTTGCGGTAAAGGAAAAAGAATGCTTCTTTTGCTGCTCCTTTCCTTTCTTGCTTTTGCACTTGGGAGAATTTTAACCTACTGATGTAGTTTGCCCTCCTTGGCCCACTGCAGTTTTGCTGGTGCCAACCTGAAAGCTTCAGGATTGTCCCCACTGCTTTGGGAAGTACTTTCCTAGCTGTGTACCACCTTTGTGCTATTCTGCTGCCACTATGACAGGTTTTAGTATGGAATTTGGGGGCTGGAACCTTGTGCAGAGGGCTTTCAAGTCCACTTGCTATCTTTGGGCTATTCTCCAGCTAATTATGCAGTTGTATGGTGCTTTTGCTATTTGTCTTGCTTGCTCAGAACCAGTGTTCAGACCACCCTCATTGCTTTAATTTTTTTCCTTCTCTTTTGCATAGTGAATAGTTCACATAGATTGCCTCTATTCACAAGCAACTGACCACTTCCCTTCTTCTTTAGGGTTGTAGGGGAAAGGAGTGGTATGAATCAAGTTCCAATTTATCCAATGTTCACCATTATTTCACTTTCCGTGGTGCTTCAGCATTTTTTACTTCTGTATTACATGACTGGCTATAGTTCCTCAGTCAATTGCACTTGCCCAATTAATTCTTGGATTTACCGTTTTCATTTCTTGTATTGATTGTTAACTAATCAGATGTAAGATATGAGGGTAAGTTTGAGAAGGTTTCAAATTTCTCTGTGCAGCTGAAGAAGAATCACAGAAATTACCAAGAGGAGTACCTTGTTATATCCATTTTCATTTAACTTGAGCACAATTAAATACAGAAATTGTATATAATATTAAACTCAGTGTATTTGCATATTCTTAGGCACATAATGCATAAATATAACCACCTTCCAATTGTGCTGGAAAAGGTGGGTTATAAATAGATTGTTGTTGTGTGTCTTCAAGTTGCTTCCAATTTATGGTGACCCTAAGCCAAATCTATCATGGGGTTTTCTGGGGCGCAGAGTGTGTGATGCTCCCAAGGTCATCCAGTAGATTTCCAGGGCTGAGTGGGGAACTGAACCCTGATCTCCAGCATTCTGTTCCAACACTCAAACCACTACAAAATGATGCCTCTCATAAATAAATATCCTTCTCCAAAACCATATTAAGGAATAAGATTGTTTACATTGTACCTAACCATTTCAGAATATCCATTAGGATTCCAACATAAGTGAGATGTTGTCCAATCAACACATTTGCAGCCAACCAACACAATATTAAAAAAGACAATTTCAGAATGGATTTACATGAATTTAACAACATGGAAATGCTCAGTTTTTCCAAATACGACGAAACATGATCGTATGGGCCAACATTAGATTGCACACTGCTTTTTTTCAGAAATAAATAAATAAATAAGTCAAGTACCAAACATGTAAAGCGAGATATCAAAAAGGTGGCAGTAGGGGGAAGACTCATCTTTGTTACAATGAGTCCTAAATCTTTAATGTACCTTTCTATATGCAAAAACATGTACATGCAGATTTTCCACTTAGAAATTGACTCCTGCCATATGTTGGTAGCAACCACAGTGCAAAATCTCAGTTCATACTTATAGTCTTGATTTATTATTCATTTCAGGCTGTATTTTTCTCTGTAATTCTGCTCTTCAGTGATTTGGGAACATGTGTGACCATGTATTTTCCCTCCCTGCCCAGAGCAGAGATATCATATCTAAAGGAAAACAATCCAGAATATGTCCTGCTATACAATGCAGCATGAAATCATCTTGAAAACCTGCTGTTTGCTTTGGGGGACATGGAGTTCTATGACACTATTGACTAGGAAGTTTCCTTTTGGATGCTGAAACCAGCCACAACCAACAGTTGGAAGACTCCAACATCACATTCTAAACTGTGGGAGGGAGAGAGGCTGTGGAAGAAAGCATTAATATACACTAACAAATCAGTATTCTGCTCAATTACTTCACTTTGATTTTCTGAAGAGCAGTGGACCATAGTCACTTCCCTTTCCTGTTCCCTCCTTCATTTTTGGCTGCTGTACTGAGAATTCCAGTGGGCAGAGCTAAGCTAAATTCACTCCACCTGCTTCTTCCATTCATCTGTCTTTAACGCAGGCCAGGCCAGTTCCACCACCCACAATCACGTCCAGGATGGTCACAGCTGAAAGACAATGGTACTATCTTTCTTTAATAATGTGGCAGCCTTCAGTGAAAAAATGATTATTCTGAGTAAAAAACACCTGTATTATAAAATTGTCATTCATCATACACAAGATGTTCACAGGTTTCTGAGTCAATTTATGGAAAAATGTGAAATTATTCAGTGGTGACATCTCCATTCCTTAGTAAAGAAAATATAATAAGTCAATAGAGCTTTCTTAGAGAAAATGGTTTAAAAACTGTAACATAACTTCCTGTGTTCTGGCCTACTCAAGCATTATATGTTAACACAGTTGTCCTATAAAACATAAGACAAATAACATTATTTTTTCCCTTAATTTTTAATGGAAAAAATAAAATAAATCCATCTATATGACACCTTGAGGAAAAATGAATTGTGAAACTTTCAGGGCCTCACAAAACTTTCTGAAGTCAGACACAAATGGGCTTCTATTTACTTAGAATCTACTTAAAACATGACAGATAGGGTTGTCATTTAAAGTAATACATCATCTACCCATACATCAATACATTTGGACTTATTTGTTCCTACCAAAGAATCCTACCAAAGAAGTTCCTACCAAAGAATCCTTGATGTGTAACTTCTGAGTTATTTCTTAGTTATTTCTGAGACTTCTTTCATTAAACTCACAGTTCTGAATCGTTAAGGTTGCTATTTGTCAGTTTCTTTATTTTGATTTACATATAACAGAAACATTTCCTTCCCAATAATGCAGTTTATTAATATAAAAATAAATTGTAAAAACATTCTTTTGCCTTGATATTTTATGACCTATGGCAGGCTAAATGTCAGCAAAAGCTGGCATTTGAAAGCCTGTCTCATCCATCTTTTTCAGGAAATGCTATAATAAACATCATTATAAAGCATTATATTAAACTAATCAGAAACCTGAAATTAACCAGTGTTTCGAATGTCACGTGCAGAATGGGAACAAATATAAGACCAATCACAGATATGCAATTTCTGACCCTGTTTTTTTCTTTTCTCTTTTTTAAGTGATCATTGATAAAAAGGATCTCCATTTAGGCATTTGGAACACAGATAAAATCTTTACAACAAAACTGAATAACCTCAACTAAGATGCTTCAGCTGAGCATCTTTTCTCACATCATGTAATCATGAAAATACAAAGTTTACACATTTTTGACTCTACTAGCAGATTTATGTAGCCTAATTTCTAGAAGCCTTTGTTTCAATGGATTGGATTGAAAGATTCATAACCACAATCACACTTTCACTTATACATATGCAGAATACATTCCCCACTCCAGAACTCTTCTCTGAAAGCTCACAAAAAACCTTGGAGATAGAGGAGAGGAAGAAGCAGCTGAACATCCTCACAACATTATTACACATTGGATTTTGAACTATCTCAGTCATATTTGGAGTGGACACTTTGGCATGTATCAAAGTATGCCACAAGGTTAGAACAAGGGCTATTACATCAGTGGTATGCATTTTCAGAATTAGCACATGGCTGATATCCAGTATAGATAAACTTTGCAAGCAGGTGCACACAGCAGTTGTAGGAAAATGTAAGCCAACACAACTGTTCTAGAAATGGAATTTTATTCTGCTAGCATTGTTGGATTTAGATCATAATTTAGTAATGGCGAAATGAGGTCCAACTGGTTTAAGTGAGTCTAGTGTCTTGATGACATCAGGAGGCAAACTTTGAGATGGTTCTAAATAGGCTAATGAGATACTCCTAGGAAGTGACTTAACTAGTTGATTTTCACCCATCCTGAAACAGTTGTTGTGTGATATAGCTATTCTCTCTGTTGTGGAGCTTCTCCAGTATGAGGTATTCTTATGCACACATCATAGTGGAATGAGGTATATAACAGAAGAGTGGGTTATGTCTTTGTACTGGAGCTTGGACACTTCAGCACAGGATAAAGCTCACAAAACACATTCATTTGCCTTTATTATGAGATTAAAAACAAAGTTGTACATTCTTCTTACCCATCTTCTGTTCTTAGTGATTGGCACTTGGTTTAATTACTAAATAAAGCCAGTTCTATTGCATGAAAATGTCCAGTAACAGAGCTAGTTAAGGCAATATTAGTAAGATGTTCTCTTTAGTAAAGTAATATTTGCTAGCTAGCTAGACATTTATCAAATATATTTTTTGGCACTGTTTGACAACAGCAAGAGTTTTACAGAGTCAAGAACTCATAGAGCTGGAGGGACACATTCTTCTGATAATCAACATCAGAAGAACTGAAGGTAATCATCAAGTTCTAGTGGTTGGTCTACTTTGTAGATTAGTTCACAAAATCCAAGACAATAGTTTAGCATAAGTGGACAATAAGTGGATAGTGACCAAGGGAGCTTCTGCCTATACTTTTAGAGGAGATACACAAATATAACTTAGCAGTTTCACTGAATAATTATACAAAGGGGCATTCAACAAACCATGATTTGTTTGAATGCCAGACTGATGTGAGGTCCAACGCTGCCGCCACTGCAGCCTCCTCCTCCTTCCCCGCTGTCCTTTATTACATAGGAGATTTCCTAATTTGGTAAAACATGGTTTCATAAGACAATTTATAATGCTGTCTGCAAGCTGGGACTGATGTCTGTTTGCATTTATAATTTATGCAGAACCCTTCAACCACTCTTCTTGCACATTCTTTCCTCATCAGAATGCCCATGTGAATAAATGTCTGTGAGAATACAGCATAAGCCTATGGCAGTATGTATGAGGTTGACCCTTGGAAGTTTGCACTTCCCCTCCTCGGAAAAAAAGAAGTCCTGCTATTAGCAAGGCCAATGCTGCAAAAGAGGTGGGTAGATCCTTTCTCCAACAAAGCTCTCCAAGATGGGCTGAAAAATCTATGTTTCAAGCTTTCAGGCTACATCCAGTTAAAACTATTGAGAGCTTTGTACAGCAATACCTTGTTATAACACAGTTGCTACTGATAAGGTATCAGAGCAGGAGAAAAATGTCAAATATGAGATGCTGCTCTAGCCCTGTACTCTGATCACTGCTGTTCATCTCTTTAGAACTGAAAGAAAAGAGTGACCACAGGGAATTAAGAATATCACCTTATTCCAGCTCTTGCCTTTGATACAAAGGTATCTTACAAGTATGGGTTCTTCTATGATTCCTAAGATATCCATTTATTATTTGTACACAAAGCAGGGCACTTTTGTTTTGACACAAAAGACTACAGATATAGCAATATACATGCCTCATCAGTGATGCCATACAAAACCATGTACAAGTCTGTTAGTTTAGCCTTGGGATGGAGTTCATCATTAATTTAATTCTTGAAGGAAGCAGCAATGAATTTTAGTGTTGGTCTTCCCACTGTGAGAAAGTCTTCAAAAACTTTTTGAAATCTATTCACAGTTTGGGACTTGTTCTGCACCAAATCTGAATTTTTGTCTCAAAGAAAATGCTATGCGCGAAGGCTTATTTTCTGCAAAATTCTTACATTTTTGGCAAAGAAAATGGAGCAGAAAGAAAATTGCTTAACTTCCTGTTTTCTGCACATACACTCACTCATGCATGAACATACACATACAAAATGTGCAGATTTTGTACAGAATAAGCCTTGGACTGCAAAGAGATACATCATTCTAGTCCTTAGAGTTTGGCAACATTTGAGAAACATATTTTTTGATCATTTTTGAATATTTTCAAATATTCTTTCCAGCTTTAGTTTAAATAGAAAATGCAACAGAGATATAAATAGACATGTGTGGTCCTAATGTTATACAGATATTGTGCCTAGTGTATGTAACTATGTGTGGGTGGGTGTATCTCTGCGTATGCGTGTGTATAATCTATTGCTGTTTATAGCTAGGAATAAAAATATTTTAAGCAATTAAATATGCATGCATAGGAAATAAAACATTGATGCCAGTTAGATGAACCAGATTTTGGAATCAATGAGTTAAAATTACTTATGTTAGCTACATTTTTTTTCGTATCAACCTGCCCTGCCTTTTGGTTAACTATCTCTTATTCTCTCTACCTTTCCTGCTATTACTGTCAAAGGTTTGTTTTTGTAGTTGTATTTTCTCATTGGTGTTGACAGCAAGAAGAGAAAAGGCAGATCAGGAAGATGAAGTCTGCAATGCACAGTGCAACATGTGCATGAAGAGGGAAGCTGCCAAGGGAGACCTACAGAGAGAATGTGTGTGGATGGGAACATAATAAGAGGCGTGGGAAGATGGTGGGGGAGATGTGTGATGGAGGCATTTGAGAGAGAAACAGGGATGAGGAGAAGTACAAGCTGAGAATGAAAGACATGCAAAAAAAAAAAAGAAGAAGACGAAGGGAAGTAATGAGAAAGAAGGTGTGGTGATCGTAGAGCCAGCATGATGTAGTGGTTGAGTTTTTGACTACAACCCTAGAGATCAGGACTCGATTCCTCATTCGGCTATAGAAACCCACTGGGTGATCTTGGGCACATCACACACTCTCAGCCCCAAAAAACTCCATGATAAGTTTGCCTTAGGGTCGCCGTAAGTCAGAAAGGACCTGAAGGCACACAGCAACAATAATGGTGATAGTAAGAAGAGGAGCCCATAAAGGAGCTCATAATGCGAAATAGAGAAGTAGAATGGAGGAAAGAGGATATCAGAAATGCAATCTGATGATGACATGGAAATTGCCAAACATAATGGAGGAAGCGATTTTCAAAGTGTTGAGGGTCATAATAGAACAGATGGATAAAATATTGGTGGGGAAGTGATTCAAAGCTGAGCTGAACAAAAATAACAAGATTCACAAAGTTAGGGATCATTTTGTACTTAATATAACTAATTTTAAACACTTTAGTAGCGTATTTTTGGCCAAAAGTAAGCAGTATATTAAAAAAAAAAATTTTTTTTTCACTGTTGCAGACATTTATAAAAAGACATTTATTTTTCCCCTAAGGAACAACACCACTTTGACTTATTAAGTTATTCTGGTTTTTTTGCAGACGTTAAGGAGAATTTCAGTGCAGTAGTAATTACTCCACAGAGGGATTAGAACTACAATAGAATGAGTTAAGAAATCACATGTGCATACAGGCTTGTCCCCATGTATCACTTTCAACATCATCTGTTTTAATAAGTAAAGATAAAAGAATCTTTTTAATATGTATAGATATGTGATTCTTTTATTTTGGTAAATGACTAAATGATTAATAAATGTTTGTGATTGCTTATTAATGTTAGAATAAATGGACTTAAATAGAAAAAAAAAACTGGTTTCTAGGTCCAACAGGTTCTTCTGTTTCCAAATACAGAGAAATATGTGAATGTGCCATGATCATTCCTTTGGGACTGATTACCTCTCAAACCCTTGATATGGATTTGTGAGAAGAGCAAAGGACCAAATCAGAATTAGTAAAACTAACATGGAAATCTCCTCTTCGATGTAAACAGAATTAACCAAGTTTTTTTGTTTTTATATGGTTTCTTTTTGATGTATGTCTGTGTCTGTGAGAGAACTAGCATGTGTAGTAGTTTGGGTGAAGGACTAGGAGTCTGGGAGACCAGGGTTTGAATCCCTCCTCTCCATGGAAACTCACTGGGTGACCTGGGCAAATCAATCTTTCTCAGCCTCAGGGGAAGACAGTGGCACACTCCTTTTGAACAAACCTGCCCAAGAAATCCCTGTGATAGGTTTGCCTTAGGTCACCATAAATCAGGGGTAAAAAAAACCTTAAAGGCTCATGATAGTATGGCCATTTCTGCCCTATACTGTTATAGCGCGATTATTCCACTTTCAACATCCTGTGGAATTATGGGGCTTGTAGTTTTGTGAGGCCAAAGAGCTCTCTGGCTGAGAATTCTAAATGCCTATCTACTATATAAAAATCAATGTTCGTTGTTTGTGAGTTTGTCTGTTTGTCTGCATCAGGCAGGCAAAGATCGCATATGATTGGCTGTGTGAGATGAAAAGACCTCATATGATTGGCTGGCTGTGAAGATTCTATGGAATCTTGGGGTTGGCAGTTTAGGGAGAGGCCTTTAGAATTCTCAGCAGAGAATTCTTGGGCCTCAGGTTTGTTGCTATGGAGATGAGGCCTACCATCAATAAGGATACCAGAAGACATTTGGGAAGGATATGTGAGAAAAATTAAAGTGACATACACAACATAGTTACAAGGTCTTCTTGCCTCACACAGTAGATTGTATGGGTTCCATATGTGAGGAATCTTAAAGCTGAAATTCAAAACAAAAAATGCTTCCAGAAAAATGTGAAGCCATTGCACAAATTCAACAAAAAGCAAACGTCACCAGAGAACACAGATTGGATTGGGGACTATGGGGAAAATTTACAAGTACTGGAATAGGCTGGTTGCTTTGGAGACGATGTCTAGCAGCAAAGAGTAGGACGGTGTATTCCCTCAGGAACCCAACCTATGCATGCTAACAACTACAAATACAGATTGGATTAGGGAATATGGGGATGAGTTACAGGTATTGGAACAGGCCGGTTGCTATGGACACAAGGCCTAGCAGTGAGGAGGCGGACACTGTATTCCCTCAGGAACCCAACCTCTGTATGTTAACAACTCTGAATATACATTGAATTGGAGAATATGGGGAAAAGTTATAGGTACTGGAGTAGGCTATGAAGATAATGCCTAGCAGCAAGGAGGAGAACAGCGTTTTCCCTCAGGAACCCAAGCTGTGTATGTCAGAGCTTTCCAGACTTTGCATGTTGGTGACATACTTTTTAGACATGCATCATTTTGCAACACTGTAATTCAGTTTTATTAGCAAACCAGAGGATAAACTAACCCCTTATAAGAGATCCGGGCACATACATAAATTGTAATAACGAAATGTATGGGGACACAACATATCTCATGAAAACCTTTCATTTATATTTTTGAAAATATATGATTTATATATAACATACATTTCCAAGGCTTGGTTGGCAGACTTGTTTTCAGTCTAGGGAGGCGACACATCTACACTCTTCAGGTGACACACTAATGTGTCGTGGCACACCATTTGGAAAGCCTTGGTGTATGTAAATAGCTCTGAATACAGATTGCATTGGGAAATATGGGGAAAAGTTACAAGTACTGGAGAAGACAGTTGGGTGAGTTCTTAAGATAAAAATAAAATCCTGGGGAACGCTGAGTAAATACTCTAGTGTGTGTATAAATGCCACATACTTGGAAATGCTCAGTAACAGTACTATGCCTGATATTAAACATATCTGAATATAAGGTATCAAGTAAATTTTAGCTTTATTTGTTTGCAACATCACTGTTCAAATCTTCCTTTTTTCTTTTAAAAAATGATCAAATATGCATGTATAATGATGGGTTTGGATAATATAATGCTACCCTTGTAATTTGATATAATACCCTATTAGCCTTGAAAAAAATTCTTCATAGATTTTCAAAATTCTTGCATATGACTATTTGTACAGAATGACAATGATGATGATACCCAAGTCAGCAAATGTGCATTTATTTTAATGTAGGATTGAATCTAGGGTTCAATTTCCTACTTAGCTATGGAGACCTATTCGGTGACCTTGGAAATGGCACTCTCAGCCCCAGAATATCCTGTGATAGGTTTGCCTTAAGATCACCATAAGACAGGAATGACCTAAAAGGCACACAATCACAACAACAACAACAATCAAGGGACTGAATGCTAAATTTTGTACGTTTTTAATTATATATGTTTTACTATTTTATTTGTTTGATTTTGTTTTTTGCCTTTTTTGTATGCCATCTGAGTCCCATCCTGGGAGAAGGATGAAATGTAAATATAAGTGAAGGGTTGGAGGCATGGTAAGCTTAGGTTCATCCATGATTCCACTGATAAATGGAGATTTTAACAAATATAAGAAGATCCTATATTTTTAGAGAACATGGCACATACAATCTTTAACAATAATAGTTGCAATCAGCAGTTACCAGGCACACTGCTGATGAAATAAAGTATTCATCAACAATTTTTCTGTCACATTTAATACATTTTTTTTGTTCACAGGTGTACATTTATATGAATTGGTTATGACATATATGGAATTGTTATTTGTGATTGTCCAAAGGTTCATTTGTACAATCAAGATTTACTATAAATGTTGCTTGGGAGACAGTCATGAACAGTGATTGGCATTCATGCCATAATTCATTTCTGTGTTGCTATGTCCCCCTCATTCAAAAAATAAAATATTTCCCTTTTCTACCTGCCATTTCCCAGGGTTGTTCGTAATCACCAGAAGAAATTACTGCCTACATGAAATTTTTCAAGATGCCTATTACAGATGTCAGAACTTAGATGTAAACCGCTGATGGTGGGCCAGATATTTTCCCATTTATTTTGAACTACAACTGACAGTTCATGTTAGCACAGTAACTTGAAATTTACCTCTAAAATTCTATAGAACATCCTCTGTAAGAGTTTTATTAGTTTGAACATGACCAAAATATAATATGCATGAAGTAATCAAGGGACAGAGGCCATCACAAGGCATATGACAGCATTTTGCGTATGTGCCTACGTTTATAATACTGGTAGTAAACATGGTAGGGATAGCATTTTGATCCTGAACTTGCAGAGGTCTTCTTTAACATAGTAAGGATATTATTAACTGAAACTTGAGTGGTCTTTGCTTTTCCCTGGCAGAAATAAAAAACTGCATATACCTATTTGTACAATTAGCTTCTCAGTTAATTCAAGAGAGATAAACATTGAAAGCCATCATGGTGTAGTGGTTTGAATATTGGACTATGACTATGGAGACTGGAGTTCAAATTCCCTCTCAGCCATAAAAACAGACTAGATTGTTGGGAAAATTAAAAAATATATATATATTTGAATATTGAGAGACTTTGGTAATGAGACTCTCAATCAGCAGAGTATTTTAGTAATTGCACAAAACGGAAGTTGAACAGATCACCAGTCCCACTTCTTTAACTACACCCCAAACACACTTAATCTAGCTCAAAATAAGCACAGAAATGGTTTGGTTAAAAATATAAAAGAGTTTACTCACAAAAGCTTGCGCATAGTCTACACAGGTTCAGTTCTTCAAGTAGGTAGAAAGAAAAAATAAAGCACCCATATGCTTGCTGCAAAATGATCCCTGTTAGGAGATCTCAGAGCATGTTTTCAGGACAAAAGGCAAAGACAAAAAGGGGAGAGACAAAATGGCCGGAGAACCTTTTTAAAAGAACAAGAAATGTCTACATGCTGGAGGAAGAAGTGTTAACCAACAAACAGGAAGTTTTCTCTCTAGGCTATCTCTCTATGCTTACAATAGACATGCAAACAAACTAGCTATTCAATTAGGCATGCAAAGAGATGACCAAGGGCAAGTCACACTCTCTCAGCCTCAGTGGAAGGCAAGCCAAACTCTCTCAGAAAAAATTGTGCCAAGAAAACCCCTTGATAGCTTTGTCTTACAGTTGTCATAACAACTGGAAACAACTTGAAGGCACACAAGAACAACAAAAACAGCAGCAGCAGCAGCAAATCATTGGCATGGAATGATATTGGAATAATGACTGGCAAGTATATACGTACATAATAAAGACTGTTGATCTTCAGAAAAAAGTTGCAAAAAATGCAATGTCATATGATTGGATTCTAAACATGTATAACACAAAAGTTAACAGTGACCAAGTGGGGAAAACTATTGAGTCCAAAAAGCTCTCTGGCTGAGAATCATAAATGCTTCTCTCTAAACTGCAAACCCCAGGATTCTATAGGATATTGAAAGTGGAATAGTCGCACTATAACAGTGTAGTGTGGAAAGGCTCTAAGTGGGCAAACGTTGCCCCTAGTGAAAACACAGCAAAGTAACACAAAGATTTGAATGACCCTGGGGTGAAGAACCCCATACAGCATGGAGTATGCAGAAAGTTGTGTCCAATCAGGGCACAGGAAAAAGATTCCTGCTCAGCCCTAAAGGCGACTAGTGCAAGCCCATGCTGCAGGAAAGGGTGTGTGGGAAGCAGCTTGCCAGCAAAAGAGGCTAAATTGGAACCCCCACTGCTTAAAAAAGTGAGCACAAGTGAGCTTGTATGCAAGCTTCCACTTCCTTGTGTCACTCTCCTGCCAATTTGTGGGGATTGCAAAACCACCCTGACTATTTGCCAGGTGAGTGAGGTTAGTTCAGTTTTCCTTTTGGAATCAAACACATGCAGGGGGAAAAAATAGAGTTCTCACACACTGAGCACTGATCCCATTCAGTTATAAGCTATTGTGGTTGATCAAGCAGTTGTTGCACATGATCTGAAAATTTACTCTACTGCTCACACTCTTCCTGAGGCTAGGCATTGTGAGAATAATTGCTATTGCTGTCTTTCAGGTAGCTTGCCTGTCATTACCAATCTTGTCATCAAGGAACCCCAGGGTCCTTAGGAATGCAGCTGCAGAAACCACTGTACTAAAGAAGAAAGGACAGTCCTTTCATTTTCCTATGGTATGTGATATAGCCATATCATATTAATTTGCTAAAGGCTATATTTCCATGAAAGGAAGCCAATATGAAAAGCAAGCCTTTGCAATTTCCTTATGCTTGACAGACTTCTGAAACAATACCAAAATCTTTCTATACTTGCATGGTTAAATTCAAGACCGAACATGCAGATGTTAGCTTGTCTCAACCCACAAGAGACAAATTTCTAGTTTAACCAACACCCTTCTCCATTTCAGCTTCTATACATTGTGGGATGCAGGGGTTGGCAGTTAGAAAATCATTCTGGTACTTCTAATTTGTGTGCATCCTCTGTATTTCAAAGAAATGGGCAAGGGAATGTGAAATCAGCAGGGACAATAGTTATGTAGAAAATGTTATCATTTCTGAAAGTTCATAATCAATAGGTGGTTGAGATAAAACATTTTTACAAGAAAAAAAATCTGGCATTAGAATACAGAGAGGTTAAATTCAGATTACTTTTCCAACAGCTTCTGTTACTTTCTCTTGATAACAAAGCCAAGCCTATCATCTCTCCAAGCAGAAGGGTAGTTGACTTTCTGTGCCTATTTGATCTTTTGCTTTTCCCTTGACTTTTAATGAGGGTGCCAGTTGATACTAGATGAGATGATAGTTGTTGTGATGTTGAACAAACTAGAAGAGAGAAAAGTCTTACACCAGCACAGGCTACTAACTTACTATCTGATGCCAATTACTTATTCCCACTATAAAACTTTGTTGTACTTGAAATAATGATCTATTTGCAAAAGGTTCTGACCTCTATTTATGAAGCCTCTACTCTTCAACCTATGCATCTGTTATCTAGGAAAAACTGATCATATGATAACCTTTCACTCATTGCAAAATCAATTCTGCATAATATAGGTCTATTCAATTCTCCTCTTAGGCAATTTCACCTTTTCAGGAAGGTAAAAAACACATACAGTTTATTCCTCATCTTCAATATGTCTGTGCTCAAATGAGTGGGAGTTTGTGCATCTTAAAATGTAAGAGAACACAAAGAAATAGTAGCTTACAGAATAGCAGCTCAGGACATACCTGCAGAGAGCATGCCATAAGACACGAGTGAAATAATGCTAAATGTAAGATGCATTATAGACAACAGCTCTCTGTCTGGAAAATAGAACGAGAGATATCACATGCTGAGCAAAATGAAAGAGGGATGGAATAGTTGAGGAGATGCTTGTGATTCAGGTATCTGAATGTTTTGGTGCAGAAGAATCAGACAGATTCCAAAATTTCCATGATTCTACATGGATTTCAAATGTCTGAGCTGATGCTGTATCATGGTCCTCTGAGTTAGACCTACAATAAGTCAATGAATAGTGCTGTAGTGGTTTGAGCCCTGGACTATGACCCTGAGGACCAGAGTTCAATTCTCCAGTTGGCCATTAAAACTCACTGGGTGATCTTGGACATGTCACACATTCTCAGTGAAAAAGTGATAGGGTTGCCTTAGGGGCAGCATAAGTCAGAAACAATTTGAAGGCACACAACAACAAAGTGAAGTTCAGGCACATCAAATTTAGATCAGTAATCAAGGATCTGAGAGATCAGAGAGAAGTAGATCATCAGGGGACAGGAGAAGAGAGAAGGTATGCCTCAGAAGCCTTTTCAGCAAAGATGAGAAAGCAACTTTTTGAAAGTATTTTATTGTATTTATAATTATTCCTCCCCCTCAATAGTCAAATTTACAATTTTTGAAAACACAATTTGACTTTCAATTTCTCAAAGGAACTAATTGATTATTTTTAATGTTTTTCTTTAAAAAAAGTCTAAATGCTATGAGCTGTGGGTTTTGATGCAACACATTGTCCTCCTGCCCACCTTTCACCATCTCAACGACAGCCAAGCAGCACAAATACAAGCTAATGCCATATGACATTCCTCCTCTTACACTCTTTTAATGTACTGACAAATGTAATTAACAAAGACAATGGCTTCCTGGCACACTATACATATTGTAACACTAGTTAACACCTCAGCCTGAGGGCTGCCTTGCCCAGTTTATCATGTCTCCTTTCTGCTTCTCTGCCAGCATCACATTACATTCCAATAATTCCCCCCACCATTCATATGGTTATCTACTCCCCTTGGCTTCAGGCAACATCTTTCCTCCTGCCTTTGTCCCCCAACAACCATACTTCAAACTGAACATTTCACCTCATCACCATACCCACTATTTCTGCATTTCTACTAGGATTCACAGATACAACCTGCTCATTCATAGTTATCTGTTCCTAGGAACTTCACTTCATGCTCCATGCATCTGATGAAGTAGACTTGAGTCTACAAAAACTTATGTTAACCAATGTCTTTCTCTCAGTCTCAGAGGTGCTATAAGACCCCTTTGCATACTGATACAGACTAATATGTCTTTGAAATGTAATTAAAATTACTAAAAATTATGCTTATTCTACACAAGAATTTAAGTTATGATGATAATAATGTAAAAATAGTTGTATTGCAGGCATAACACACATTTGTCAATCCTTAATTATTATAAAATGAATAAATTACAAGTCACTAATTATTTGTATTGAGTTACTTCCAAGTTCTGCGCTTGAGAAACTGGCATATTGCTCAAACTGGAAAATGTGGCATGAGGGAACACTTAGAGAAGAACGGCTAAGTTCCTCATCAGGAATCAGGTTTTTTTTTTTTTTTCCTCATTTACATTTTCTTCTCAGGAGTATTATTATTTGTGCACTGTCTGTGAAGACAGAATCTGAAGTGGAGTTCCATTGCTCCCTTTCAGTGCTAATGGTTGCACTGTGCACATAAATACGGATGTTTTCTTACTTTTGTTTTGGTTAGGACGATGAGAATGAGTCTCAGTTGGTGATTGTTTATCATCTGTACTTAAACTTTTTAATATTTCTTTTTTTTTCCTTTTTGAAGTTTTTAAACACTATCATTCTCATCCTTATGTTTGTTGGTATTAATATCATGTTATTAATTCCTAGTCATAGCTTATTTGCATGTCTGAAGAAAACAATATGATAAGTTTTGTTAGGTATTTCTGAAGAAGACAACAACTATTCTGCTTTAGGCATGATTATTTCCATGTTACTTACATGTTGTTTATCTGGAGGTTATGAAGTCTGCATATATCTGTTTTATGTATGTATATTTCTTTTGTACATTTTGATTATACTCTTTTGTACATTTGATTATATTCCAATTTGCCAGTTGGCTTCTTTCTTTGTTTAGTTGGTTACGTTTTTATGGATGGAGTGCTGAGGTCTCTCTCTCTCTCTCTCTCTCCCCCCTGTGTGTGGTTCAGTGCAGGAACAGTCAGACTAGTATCTCCCTTTTTGTGAAGCCACCTCGGCTGCACAGAGAGTAAAGCACCCACTACCAGATCCATTGTTTTAAAGCCCCTGCAACTTGCATACTGCTATCTGATGTGGTTGCGTCTAGTAGGTTACCTGGTGAGGCTCTTTCCACACGGGGGGAATAACATGGGGTAACACGGGGTAGGATGACCTCACCCAGAGGTCATCCACACTGTGGAGTGTGCTAGGGCAGTTAGAAATGTGAAGTTTCCACACCTCAAACTGCCCTCGCGTGGCTGTGGGGGTGGCGCCGCGTGTTTTATAAAGACCACATTTCATGTGGTCTTTATGAAACATGTGAGCGCTAGCCCATCACAGCGCGCTGTGTGGAATTGCAGGGGCGTGCAAGCGCATCCCTGCAGAGCTGCCCGGGGGCGGGCTTCCGGCTGGCGCGCTTCTCCGATTGGCGGAGAGCCGCCGGAAGCCAGCAGCCACCATTTTGGGTGCCGCCAGACACCGCCGGACGCCACTGCCGTGTAGAGCAGTGAACGTGCAGTGCTCCTCGCGGCAACGGGGCTACCTGGATTAAGGTAAGTTCCGTTTCCGCGTGTGCCGCCCCGTTTCCCTGCGTTTCACCCCCCCATGTGGAAAGGGCCTATGTGACTGCATGCAATATATTCCCATTTCAGTAAAGCATATGACAAAAAGGAAAGGAAAGGAAAGGAAAGGAAAGGAACTGGAATGCTAGAAAAGAAACTGCAAAGGTACCAATAAAATTAACCATCAAGTAAGCAAATCCACATCCTGTAAGTAAACATTAACTTATATAAGAACTTCTTTTATCATTCCATATAGAACAAGCCATACAGTTTGAATTGATGGTGGCATAAAGTTAGAGAAATTGATCATCCTTAAAATATCTTATCAAACACAGTATCACAGACCACTGCAGAGGTTTAAATACATATAGGGATCAAAACAGATAAATAGCTTTATCATAGAAGGAGGAGGAGGAGGAGACCCAATGTCCTGTGACTGACTTGCTCTCTTTTAAAGAAAGTAAAGTTGCAACGTAGCCAACAGTAGGGAACAGTGCAAGGTGGTCACATCATATACAATGTATTGTCTCCATTTCCAATTTAAGCTGAAGCAGAATCAAAACCAAAGTTCTCAGGAAGTTCAGGTAAAACATACAGGTAAAACAAAGATCAGCTATATGTTCACTGTTCTCTCAATCAAGCTTTTCCTACCCAAGCTTCCCTTAATGGACAATAGCAAAATAGGTCCTTGATTTTTTTTCCCATCCTTGTATACAAGGATGAATAATTAACTGCTATTTTCTGGAAGCTGGTGGGAAAATGAACATTTCTATAAAGTCTCATCCGGCCCACATTCAAGGTGTTCCAGAGAGATTATCCTGTGGTGAACTACATATTTATGTGCATATATTCCAAAACATATTTTCTGTACTGAAAACATATTTCTTACACAGAAAACTTTTGTTTGTGTGTGTGCAACAAAAGGCCAAATGTATTTCTCCACAGATTTGATACTTGGATATAAAATCATTAATACAAGCCCTATGACAATGATTCCAGTCTCACAATAATGATCTAATCATAATCAGAATGTCATATTGAATGATAAAAGGGGACATGAGTTATTGATTTCTCCAGTGTATCATCAGAGTCTCAAATTCCTTTTCCAAGTAAGGAAGTTGGCCAGTTATGCAAAGCTGGACTATGGGCTTCCCTGTCTGGCATTCTTCTGGCACAAGCCTGTCACTGAAGCAGAAAAATCTGGATTCCTGTGGCAAGGCCTAAATAAGACAGAGCTCAGCCTCAGCATCACTAGATGTTCATATAATACCTCATGAGATGACACTCCCTAAATCTTATATGATGCAAAGACCACACCTTACAAAGGCCCCACTTCTTCCAATTACAGGACGTGGGATCTTCTCCTCCTTCAAGCCAGTGCTGCTGAGTGTGACATAGGCATTGTCCTTCCACCTCTGCAAATTCCTCCCCGTAGTAACAAATCTTTTCACTCTAAGATGTTGAGGTTGCCACCAAGCACATGAATTAGATATTTAAAGGGAAGCGGAGGAATTGGTTTCGGAACTCAGTGTGGGGATAAGACTTAAGGGCTGGAAGAGTAAACCAGGAATTCTTCTTGGATTTTAATCTGAGGTGGAACATAATTTAGGATTCACTGGACTCTTTCTAGGAGGTGAATTTTCTTCCTTATATACTTTTATACTGAAGAATCTGGCTAATTTTGCTCAAATCTCTTCAATAAATTTTGCAAGGGAGCTTAGTTCTCCTTGGTTATGAGTTTCAGTTTCTAGCCAAGTACAACTGTGGCAAGTTCACTTAAGATTCAACATCCACAATGTTTATTCTGATTCATTAAGTTTTGTAGTTGAACAAGCACAAATAACAGATGCCTCTGGGGTGATAAGAAGGCACACAGTATATGCAATGAACCTAGTGATGCATAATGCAAGGCAAATATGCTGATCAGTTGCTTTCTATGAAAATTTCCAGTATCTTTCAAAATATTGTACAGCTAGCTATTATATGCTTAAATAAATGCACAATGTATTTACCAATCCTGGAATTCAGAAGGATCTAATTTAGAAAGATAGAAGACCAAAGTACCTTGCCTCAATAAAATATTTACATGGAACAAATGTTTAAGTCACAGGTTTCTGGTAATATTGAACCATGAGAATATTATAATTTATATGGCTTTCCATGAAAACATTATTTACCCATGAAAATGTTGCACGTTATACTTCCTGTTTTCAGTAAAGAATAAAGTTAATTCAACCAATCATACATTTTGAGAATTTTTATATACAGAAATGTCAACCCAACCTCCCTACTCACAGTTAGAAAGCTGCCTGCAAATTGAAATTGCTAGGTTCAGATTCCATAATGCACCAAGCTATCCATTCAATTACAATTCTTGGAAATATCAAGATGTACATTAAAAATGTTACCTTGCCTTTGCATTGTGCTTTAACTGCTTAAACAAGAAACTGGAAGGCTATGTGCTATGCTGTATTATGAGAATACAAGAGTGAGTTTTAACAAGTATTGGGAAAGCTATATAGAAAATGTATCAACTTCCATTTTTAAAACAATGTTCTATAACACAGAATAAGTCTTGGGGAATCTAACAGTAACTTCCAGTTTCTGTTTGTAGACCCAAATGATAAATAAAATAAAACTGCAAAGCAAGTAAACTTTGTTCTTGTCAAACACACACATATGCACACACATACACTTAATTTTTTTTTCAAAAAAATCTGCGCTTCTATAACAAACCTATTGTATTCAGTCTGTATCTTGAAGAAAATTGACCTGATTTGCATTTCTCAGCCTATTTAATAGACGAGTATATAGTTATCCTTTGGTTTATGCACTTCTCCAAAATGTGTGATGTAATTGTTATCCCCCAACTTTCATTCTGCCTGATACACAAACATTTCTGATAGGTGTACCTTTCACCTATTGGTCACTCTACCAAAGTGTTCACAAAGCTTTTGAACTGTTCTCAACAGCTGAAGCTGTTTTTGTTTTTGTTTTTTTGCTTCCTTATTGCTGTAATGTCAGAAATGAGCAAGTGTGCCATCCATTAAACGGATTGAATGGCAGTGGTCCATGATCCGTGCTTCTGCATGATGTCATCGCGGTCCCACTGCCATTCCTCCCCCACCCATTGTGATCACAGGATATTTGCTTAATGGAATAAATTCATTAAGCACCCACGATCATGCAATGCTCCCATCCTTACCTGCCATATGGAAGGGCAGGAAGCGCAATGGAGGTGCTTGCTTCCCCAGCGCAGCATGGGAAAGAGCCCAGTTGTGCGGAAGAAGGAAGGAGTGCGTTGCTCATGCTCCCTTTCTAAGAGATAGAAGATATCTGTGATCTACGGCTCCTCCTTCTGTATTCCATATCTACTTCAGTTTGCTGTGGCAGCAAAAAGAGATCTGAGAAAGCAGAATGGAACCTTCCCACCTGACCTCTAGCCCATATTTAAAAACTGTGTGTGTGTAAATGGGATTCTGTGCAGGCTTGGAACTCAGAGGCCCTACATGAATCTGCACTGAGAGAATAAAAACAACCTTGGAGCCATTGTATCAAAGACAACATTTTTTCCACTAGGCCAGAGAAGAGAATAAGCATAAGAATGAACATTTGGCAACAGACCTATAACTATAAGCCTGGAGGGGACATTTTTAGTTTGTTCATTTTAGCTCAGTTCAGCCAGCTGGAAACGTGTTACACTGTTGAAACCTCAGCCTTCCCCTCCAGATTTTTGAACAAAAGAAAGTTACAGAGTTCATGGTGTGTGAAGGGAAGGAAGGACGGAAGGAAGGAAGGAAGGAAGGAAGGAAGGAAGGACGGACGGACAGACAGACAGACAGACAGACAGAAATCTCCCCACCTCCAGACTGTTACTTTAGAATGCAATAAAACATTTATTTCTTTTAGAAGAGAAGGTTTTCTTTTTCTTTTTAGAACAATACTAGTTCAAAAGAC
Organism: Iguana delicatissima; assembly: GCA_948472985.1. Lineage (NCBI taxonomy): Eukaryota > Metazoa > Chordata > Lepidosauria > Squamata > Iguanidae > Iguana > Iguana delicatissima. The sequence continues at coordinate 1,020,235 of CAOKZL010000125.1, read as the reverse complement.
TTGCACATACACCTAATATATCTGCTGTTTCCCAGTCCTGTTTTGTCAGAATAAACAAGCAATTTGACAAGCAGCCTTAAAGAGTAGTCAAACACACTTCTCTCTCCAAAAGCAGACTCTTCATGTTTTTCATACTGATTGCTTAGTGCAGGGATACAATATTAGACACACTAGTTGGACATTAGAGGCATGAAATTCTCAAATATTTTGGAATCATGGGTGGGAAGGTTGGTTCTTTTCTGTGGGTGGGGAGGAAGGAATAAGAATCAGAAATTTGGAGGGAGCAAAAGGATGCAGTAATAATTTTTACATAAAGTCTAAAATGGTAACACTGCTTTAGCAACATGAAATATTTCATTCATAGTTAAGTTATAAAATTGTACTGTTTAGTATACTTATGAAACTCAAAAATATAAAAAAACCTAAGTTTTATACAAGGAAAACTGAATATCCACTCTACTGAAGAGAGATCTCATAACTGCTCTATCCTATGAAATCCAAACACATCTATCTTAGGAGGGGGTTTTTTGTCTGAGAAGTAGGGGAAAATGAGAAAAGAAATTGCAAATTTAAACAAAATAAAATACCACTTCGATAGAAGGCCATTTCTGCACTTCACTATTATAGTGTTATTATTCCACTTTCAACATCCTGTGGAATTCTGAGGTTAGTAGTTTACCAAGGCCAAAGAGCTCTCTGGCTGAGAATTCGAAATATCCCTCCCTAAACTGCAAACTCCAGGATTCCACAGGATGTTGAAAGTGGAATAATAACACTATAACCGTGTAGTGCCGAAATGGCCACAGTTTTAAGGATCAGCCTAATAACATATGCAGATATCAGTCTTGACCTGACACTGAAAATATTTAGCTCTCCTCCTCCTCCAGTTGTGGTGCAATTTTGTTTTCCTGAATAGTTCTTGAAACTCAAAAAAAGACTCTTATATATTAACTAAGGCTAATAATCTTTCGAATGCTATGGTTTCAAATATTTGGAGGTGTCTTCAGACCAATTTTTAGAATGGTAAAATGCATCCATATATAGCAGTGGAATCATGCAAATTCTAGTTGTTTGAGTGGCCCAAAAAATCCACAGTGATGTTAATTCATCACTAATGTTCACTAATGAAAGCTTAAAAATTATTGCTCCTCCACATCAGTTCATTTATGGGCCAAACAAAACAGAATCTTGCAGACTTTTTTTTTCAGAGTGAGAAAGCAAGTAGAATTTGGGCTTCTGATCATGTACAGTAGAAGCTCTTTATCCTTCTTTGCCATTTCTTCCATCTGAATTTCCCTGAAATATTTAAGCTTGGTGGGGAGAGAGGGAAGTATTTATATGAATCCCACACACTTACTGAGATATATGTATTCTAAAAACACTGGCACTAAATTTTGCTGCTTCTCCGTCTGCAGAAAATTCAAGCTAACCTGTACATGCAAGAAAAAATATAATCTCTTTTTGAGCCAGTTTGTAGCCTCATGTATACAGAATATAAACATTAAATTTAAAAATGTACAGAACATAAAAATCAGACTAGTCAGGAAACTTTGTACTTTTTTGCATATAATTGCCTTTGCTGGACTTCCTCTATTCAATGAAAGGATGTCATGTACCACTTAGATTCAAATATTTCAACATGGAATAAATGGAAAAAATAAAAAGTACACAATGGATAGAAAATACACAGATAAATGCACTATACGGTCAATGAAATAGATGTTAGTTTGGACAAATAGGGAAGGTTAGCATCAATCACTGAATGAATGAATGACAGAGGGGAGAAAAAAATCCTTTGATTAAATATGTTCTATTCCTGAACAATTGAAATGCTTTGTAAGATTAGTCTTTACATGTTTTATAACAGTGCAAGTACATGACATTTGGTAAAATTCTAATGCCAGATATGAAGCCTAAAGACTTTTAGATCAGCCTGCAAAATATCTGGTAGAAGAAGGTCAGATTAATTAATAATCCAGATCCAGACTTGCATGAAATGAGGCACTGTGGAGGAGGACCCACCTTTGCTGGCCAATATTGGAGGAGAGGCCAGTTTTGATGACATCAGACGCAATGCACCATGACACTAGGCATTTGGAAGTGGAGCTAGAGGGGTTATTAGCTCTGTTTGTTAGGCTCATTGGTCTTTTAAATTTTGGGTATAGGAGTGTGTCTGACAAGCAAGATAACTATCCCCTGATGTCCTTAAAGAGTAGGGGTGATTTGTCAGACGTTTGTCTTCCGATTATGAGACCATTTTTTTTCCACATAGTGTCTTTGACTGCCTTTTCTTTTTCTTTTCTTTTTCTTTTCGGTGCCTTGGGGTTAGTGAGATGGTTCTGTTGTCTAGAGGAGATGTATCAAGTCAGGCATTGCAGCTGATAGATTAAACTCTTTCTGGACTACAAGCTGTATGGTTGATCTATACATTTAAAACAAATCGGATAGGGAAAGGGTTTAAGGTAACATTGGGATTTGTCACGACAAGCCTTATTCCTTTTTGTGCATTACAGAATTATGTGATGGGTTAGGGGACCTAGGCTTGATCCTTTATTTTTCTATGAAGACCTTTCTCCTCTTACCAAATACCACTTTTGGTACGTTACCTCCAACGCCTTACAGCAGTGGATCTTCAAGGGGTTAAATCTGAGACTCATTCATTTTGGGTTGGGGGCAGCTTCAACAGCTTTCGCCATGTGCCTTGGTGTGAGAGCAATGCAGTGCATTGGTCTTTGGAGACCCCATGCTTACAAGAGATATGTCTGCTCTCTTAGTTGATGAATTGTCAGGTTCTGTTTTCTTTTCTTTTCTTTCTTTTCTTTTCTTTTTTATTAAAAACTCCAAAGGACAATACAAAGTAAAACACAGTACAGAGACAATACAAAGTAGAGAAAGGGTACAACAAGAATCACTACCATGGAGTACTCAACCAGAGTTCTGAACCACATGGTGACAGCTCCAGTGTAAGTATGGTGTGTTATTCATAAAAACAACAAAAGGTTGCCATATTTGTCCTGTGTGGTGCAACCTTTTGTTAACCTTCCATTATGCGCCAGCTTTTCCAGCAGCCATGTATCCTAGATTCTTCCCCACCATCTGTTGATAGAGAAATTGCCTACTTTCCAATTGGAGGCAATTTCCAATCTAGCATTTATAAGAAAGAAATTAATCAGATCCTTGTGGTTCAAGGTTCTGTTTTCTAACATTCTTGTATTTTACAGGTTCTGTGTCTTTGTCTGGAAAAATAGAAGGTCCTGATCTGTGACCATAGACTACTGGGTGGTGATTTTTGACTCAGTTTGGACTGACAGACCAGGCCAAAAGGGCTTTGATTGCACGGTTTGTTGCCTCTATTCTTTGGAGAGGGCAAGGGCCCTGCTCCTCACATTTTGGTCCTTCACCAAGGAAGGAAGGACCTGAGTTTGTTGAAAGACAAGGCCCTACCCTTCAGGCTCAATTTTTCAGATCATACAGAATAGACAGCCGGAAATAATATTAACATGACCAGACATTTTGTCTGGCAAGGTGAAGGTGATATGTGATGCATTGATACAGCCCACAAAAGGGTAAATAGGAGAATCTGTAATGCTCTAAACAGGGGGCTGGGTCGCTTCTTCCCATATTCTAATATAGTATTGCAACAAGGGGTGAGAGCCCTTTTGGCAAGTCTAGAGGGGGAAAAAGACTAAGCAGATGCTTGTTCCTTGTCTATGGCCCTTTTCGCATGCCTTTTTTTTGCGCGAGCACCCCTTGAGCATTGCGTGAATGGGAGCGTCGCTCTGTATGATGCACTCCCACTCGCGCAATGCTCATGAGGCTAAAATGGGGCGAGTGCGCATTTTGTTATTTTGCGCTTCCTTCCCCCAGCGCAGCCTACAGCTCCCAGACTGCGCTGTGGAAGGAAGGGGCAGGGCACTAGCGCAACGGTTGTGCTACGAGGAAGCCGATGCAGGAGGCAGAGGGGCTGTCATGAGCGGTGAGCATGAGTGGCTGCTTGCACGAGCGCCGCTCCCCACTGCCGCAACGAGGTAACGTGCGAAAAGGGCCTATGACAGGTATTGAGGGGAGAAATAGAGTTACAGTGAACACTTTGGAATCTTTTTGGTGTAGCGCAGGGCTGTAAAACTGCATCTTTAGGTCCTGAGACCTAGTGAGTAGGAAAGGAGACTTTGGGGCTGGTCTAGGGGGCTTTTCCCTCACTGAAGTCCTAAGACTTGGGGGTGAAGTTCCTTGGATCTGCTTTCCAATAGATGGCCAGAGAGGGAGCAACCCTGCTATTGGGTTGTCCTAGGGGCTCAGGTGACTCACCCAGGAGAAGGCTGAGGAGCTTGTCAGAGGTAAGGCCTGGCCTCAGCTGATCCTGTGCTGGGCTGCCCCCCTCTTTTGCACCCTTCAATTTGCTTTAAATAGAATCTAACTGAAATAAAGTGGCCTTTTTCCACCCACTTCTTTGTGTTTGCTCTCATTATTCCATAATTGGTCAGCAATACAATCCAGACTTCTGTAGAAGAGGACTTAGAAAACACTTAGAAAACAATGCCGTAATTACGAAAAGTCAACATGGATTTCTCAAATATAGGTCATGCCAGACTAATCTTCTCTCTTTTTTATGATAGAGTTACTTGCTTGATAGATGAAGGGAATGCTGTGGACATAGTATATCTTGATTTCAGTAAGGCCTTTGACAAAGTTCCCCATGACATTCTTGCAAAGAAGCTAGTAAGATGTGGACTGGACAGGGCTACTGTCAGGTGGATTTGTAACTGGTTGACTGACCGTACCCAAAGGGTGGTCACTAATGGCAGATTTTCATCCTGGAGAGAAGTGACTAGTGGGGTGCCACAGGGTTCTGTCCTGGGCCCGGTGCTGTTCAATATCTTCATTAATGACTTGGATGAAGGAATAGAGGGCACGCTGATCAAATTTGCAGATGACACCAAATTGGGAGGGGTTGCTAATACGCCTGATGACAGGATCAAAATTCAAAAGGACCTGGACAGATTGGAGAGCTGGGCCAAGGCTAACAAAATGAATTTCAACAGAGAGAAATGTAAGGTCCTACACTTAGGTAGAAAAAATGGAATACAGAAATATAGGATGGGGGACACGTGGCTGGCTAACAGTACGTGTGAAAGGGATCTAGGAGTCTTAATAGACTACAAGCTGAACATGAGTCAGCAGTGTGATGCGGCAGCCAAGAAAGCCAACACAATTCTTGGTTGCATCAATAGGAGTATGGTGTCTAGATCGAGGGAGGTATTGGTACCACTTTATTCTGCATTGGTTAGACCTCATCTTGAATACTGCGTACAATTCTGGGCACCCCAATTCAAGAAGGATATGGATAAGCTGGAGCAGGTCCAGAGGAGGGCAACCAAAATGGTGAGGGGCCTGGAAGCCATGCCCTATGAGGATAGACTTAGAGAGCTGGGTATGTTTAGTCTGCAGAAGAGAAGGTTGAGAGGGGACATGATAGCCATGTTTAAATATTTGAAGGGATGTCATGTTGAGGAAGGAGTGGGCTTGTTTCTCCTGCTCTTGAGACCAGGACAAGGAGCAATGGATGCAAGCTGCAGGAGAGAAGATTCCGCCTGAACCTCAGGAGGAATTTCCTGACGGTCAGGGCTGTCCAGCAGTGGAATGTGCTGCCACGGAGTGTGGTGGAGTCTCCTTCATTGGAGGTTTTTAAGTGGATGCTGGATGGCCACTTGTCGGGAGTGCTTTGAGGGTTTTCCTGCATGGCAGGGGGTTGGACTGGATGGCCTTGTGGTCTCTTCCAACTCTACATTTCTATGATTCTATGACCCACTTTTGCAATTCTCTGTGTCTAGTCTCATTATTCCATGGTTGGTCAGCAAACATTTCTCCGGGGAGATGCTAGAGGCTTCCTGCATTCTTGACAATGGTATCATGGTGTGCATTGTGTCCTTTTCTGTATTGCCCACAATAACAGAAATGGTATTGCTTGGTAATTACGGCGGCATACTGATACCTTTCAGCATTAGGTGAGGTGAAATAAGGTTTTGTGGTCTGATGTTTATTTGCGTTCCCAATAACTATATATGTCACATTAGTAGCTGTTTAAAGATCGGTTTTTCTCTTTTAAAGGTAACAGGGGGCAAATCAAAAGTACATTTGCCCCATTAACTGTGCAAGTGGCCCTAAGGTGGCAATTCTCAAATCCCTTTCTGGAATTTAATACCTTTGAAGTCACTGGGATTGTTACAGAGGAAACCATTTGATGCATATTGCTGAGTTAATATAGAGGAGTTAGTATTTCTCCTGACAGTGCTAAAAAGTTCTGAAAAGAACTCACAGAACAGGAAATTCTTTCATGTAAACCACAGTTCTCCATCATTAGGATGTGTGGGCTGAGCTCCTTTCCCCAATTTAGAATCCAGAAGATGGAGGTCTCCAGGGTGACAGGTGGTTTGCCCTGTCCTCTTCTCCTACAAGCAGGCAATTATCTCTGTGCTCAGAATTTTGTCCAATACTTTTCTAACCTATTTCAGAACACTTTCAGACTTAAACAACAGGAATCCAGGAGCTCCTTCATTTTTGACTTTAAAGTACAGAAAGTACCATTCCGTCTATCCTAGAACAACAACAAACATTAATTGCAGTTTCATTCATAATCCATTTGAGCTAGGAATTAAAGCTAAACCTAGTGATTTAGGTAGCTGAATCTACGGCAGCCATTTAACAACAATAGAAGGTAGCATGGAACCAAAGAATGTTTGCAATAGATCACTGGACATTAATGAGGTACCACTAATCCTTATTTAATTTGAATGGGAATGAGTTTTGATGAAGGCACAAAAATGGAAACAGTAGCTGCATAGCGTGCCTTTTCTTTATCATTGCGCAGCAGTTGCTCATGGAATATATTTTCCGCTATATCATATAATAAAGCTGAGAAGCCTCAGTAGCTCTAGCTCCGCTGACTGATTTGGGGGAAAAAAAGTTCATAGAAATCACTTCAAACCAATGCCTACAACTAGGCATTTATAATATTTGAAGCACTTGGGCTGCTTATCTTAAAGCATGTGGTAAAGGAGGAATCAAGTATGCTAGCATGAATGAGCTATCCCTTATTCATGCCAACACATTGATATGTATGAATGGCTATGTAGCACACACATGCAAAGGCAGTATGTAGAAAGAATTATGGCAAAAGGGATAGGTGGAAATCAGGTTCACTGCTTTTGCTTTTAATGCAAGTGGGCAACACAGCCCTCCAAGGTTTTTTTTTCTGTGGCCCTTAACCACCCAGGCTCCCCTGGGGGAAAAAAGGATTGCAGACTTAGGCATCTGAACCTGCACAAGTCCTCACTATAGTAGATACTGTAGCTGGATCTCTGCTAGGGTTAAATTCTTTGTTTGGAAGCCACATGAAGAAATTCCTTGGCTTTCCTTATTTGGCTCCTAGCTGCCTCTCAAAAATAGTCTGGTAGAGAGAGCAAGTAAAGCAGCAATGGGCATCTTAACTCAGTTTTCTCCCAGCCCTTTCCACTGCCCATCATTTAGCCATGTCAGGTGAGGATCTGGAAAATGTGGGTTGAGGGGAGACCTCCTCCCTCCTAAGAGGGATGTCTTTGAAAACAACACAAAGATGATCCCACAGTAGGCAGAAAAATGATTATTCATTCTCCACAATAGTAGTGAGTAAATTAAACAGGTACATCCTTAGCTGATAGACACAGACTAACACAGACACAATATGATGAGCTTCCTATAAAATTTATGAGACAATAAGTAAAATTAGTGAGAATTACAGTTTGTATTGCTGGACGTACTTGAAAAATAGAAGGACATGTGTGAGTGTGGTGAACACTGTATGTGTGTGTGTGTGTGTGTGAGAGAGAGAGAGAGTGTGCATGTGTGTGTGTATGCCTCCAAGTCACCTGTCGACTTACAGCAACCCCATGAACTTACCCACGTGTAAAAAGCTACATGACAACATAAGTTATGTTCAAATAGCTTTGGCTAGCATATGTGAAGTTAATTACACTTCCAAATATGAATGAATAGCTAGCCAAGGTGGAAGAGATCATAGTATTGCTGAAACTGGCTGGTGATATCTAGTGACCTCTATTAATGGGTGGCTGAATGGAGATAATGAGAATTGAGCAAGTCAGTCCCTTTCATAGGGGCTCCTGGTGGCTAACTGTCTTGCTTGCCACACATGGCCACATTGCAGTTTTGGTCCTGCATTAAAAAGATAATGAATCATTGAGAATACTCTAATTATCATTGGGAATGTGAGGAATTTTGTTTAATTTTTCTAGAGTTATGCACACTACATTGCTCAGAAAGTGAACCATTACTTTGTTACACAGTTTCTTTGTTTAAATTGCCTACAGTGTTTCTTTAATTGATTTCTAAAGAACCACACACTTAGGCTAATTTGAGATTATTATTTTTACAGATAATTGCCAGTCACATTGTCACTGTTACAGATAATTGCCAGTCACATTGACACGGGTTGATTTACATGAAATATATACAGTTACTGAGATAATGTATCTGTAATGATACTCGTCATTTTGTGTATGTGTGTGTATATATGTGTGTTTTATATGAAACTCGCAGGTATTTCACTGCATTTCTCATGTTATTACACTTCTGAAACCTACTGCCTCCCTGTAACGAAAAGGTTTGACCAAGGACTTTCTGGATGCTCCACAAAGACCTTCTATTATGTGCTTAATCCCACAAACCCTTGTGATTCTTAAAAACTGCTTTGGTAGAATTTGACCACATGCCAATATTCAGGAGACAATCTGATAATTTTGTGAGGTGTTTCATGAACACATGATGAAGTAATTTTTAGGAAAGAACCATAGGAACACTTAAAATGTTTGCACTGTGTAAGTATGCATGGGTATAGTGGTATGTGGGTATGAACATTTGATGTTATCATAGAAATAATCTTGAAACAGTTAGGCCTTTTTCACACTGCATTTGCCATGCGAAAGGGCCCCTCGAGCATCACACGATTATGAGGAGCGATCTGCACAACGCACTCACAATTGCGTGACGCTCCAGGGTAGGGCAGGTGCCGCTCGTGCACTTTTTCATTTTTGGCTTTCAGCAATGGTGCACAATCACGCATTGCTCCAGGGCCCTGCATGCACTTGTCGTGCGTGCAGAGCCTCCGGAGCCGCAGCGGTCACGCTTCCTGCCCCAGCGCAGCCTGGGAAACTCCTTTACTCCCAGGCTGCACTGCGGAAGGAAAAGGCGGGGCCCTCATGCTGCCCGCTCGGAAGCAGACAGCTCATGTGTAGCTGAAGCAGCGGGGATGTGAGAGCCTCTTGCTGGAGGCTGCTCGCACGATCCCCACACCCCAGGTCCAAAAAAAGGTAAGATCCAGAAAGGTCCTTAGAAAAGAAGACAAAATGAATGAAATAACCAACTGGAACAAAAGTGGTAAAGAACATTAAAAAGGTATCAAGGCATTTTAAAGACATTTTTAAAAGGCTTTTTTTTAATCAGTAGTAGTATAAAGTAGGACAGAAAGAATATTTGAAATTATTTGAAAACATGTTTCTCAAGTGTCAGTTGAACCTGAAGAGAAGATTTCTAGACTGATGAGAATCTTTGCAATTCAAGACTTATTCTGTGCAAACTCCATACAAGTATTTTCTGCAAATACTTTCTACATAGAAAGTGCTATTTCCTGAACAGAAAATACTGTTTTCTACACAACCTCCTCCCACCAAAATTCCTGCAGAAGTTGTGAATAACCTACAAAAACAGCATTTTTGAAGGATTTCTTTCAACAGGAAGAAAAAACAGAAGAGAATTGCATGCCTTGCTTTGTGTGTGTCTCTGTGGGAAGTGGGGCAAAGAAGAGACAGAATTACAGCACTCATGTACAACCTCTATTGTTTGAGTAAAGGCAATGGGTTGGGAATGAGACCAAATCATACATTTACCAATAATGCTGTTTATATGTACAGCTAAAATTGGAAATGATGCTACAGTCTCATGATTGTAATGATAGGCATGATCTTATGACACTTAAGGAGAAGAAACCTTACAGTGAAATAGGCATATGTGCAATATCTGAGTTAGAAAGGGGAGGTGAAGTTTTGTTAAAAAGTTTTATGAGGCTATTTGCATGACACAATCTGAGCCTTATCACATCAAGGAGTCATATTGCCAGAGCAATGTATTATTCCTTGTTTGGGGTCAGTCCTATCACATGACATCACTGCTCACCAGCAGCTATTGCATTGCAATCCATTTGAAATGTTGTAAATAATATGCTGTAAATAATATGTTAATGATCCCCTTTCCTGTAGCAATCCAGCTAACTGTGGGAGTGGAGTTTCCTCATAGTGCTTCCTTCGATAAGTGATCCAGTAGTTGGTGTGGTGTGGGCATCACAATGTTGCAGATTCATACGTCCTTACATCATGACATTAGAATGTTACTGTACAAGTACAGTGTAATTTAAAAAATAAGAATAAAAAAATGGAGCAATCATGAGGTGTGGGGCACGGAAAAGGACTCACCAATGACACTGTAATGCAGAGGGAAGAACAGTGTGAATGATGCTACGAATCAACAGGACGTGACAGAGAGCGTTAATAACTTGATACCATCATGGGAATGGCTATAGTTGGATTCCCATGGAACAATGCGGGATTAAGGTACAGTGTGATATGGCTCTTCGTCTAGCTTAGGACAGAGAAGGGTTAATTTAGAGCCCTCAAACCAAATCCTTGAAAAAAGTTAATGAGGAATATGACTCCAATTACCTACCGCCAACAGGGATCTCATGCTGATTAAATTATTCAGCATGAGTGAATACTACCATGCAAAGTTCTGTTCCCAGTGTTACATGTTGGAGTTGGCAAACAATGTCCTTTGGGCAATATTTCCCCTGCACAATGGCAGCTTCTACACCTGTTCTCTCTTTGGTGTGTAGAAGATTTTGGGAAAGTCCTGTATTGTTCCAACTCTTAAACATACCACTCTATTCCCCTACTCCTCTTAGTAACTCTTGAACTTCAGATTGTTTAACCATGATCCTCTCAGCATTGTGAGTTTCTATCTGAATCAATATCTTCTCATTTTGATATGACTGTGCTTCTGTTAGCTAGATAGTTGCACATTATGCATTACTGTTTGCCACTTATGAATATCCATAATATTTGCTATTCACAAATGCAATTATTGTGTACATTTTTATTCTTGTGGGTCCAACAAAGCTTCCTTTTAGGTAACTCTGTGTGGATTAGACTTACTGAGTCCATTCTGCCATTGCCAAAGGGGGGAAATATCTCTTACAAACATATATTCTCAGAATATGTTTGAGTTTATACTAGTACTCTGAGAGCATGCCTGGTAACAGATGGCAAAGCTTGCCAAGAGACACAAAAGAAATTACTTAGATTTTCCTGATGCTATGCATAGTGTTCATGAAAATATTATAATCTCATCTTATTCATAAAATGTCTCGATCTCTTCATTAAAATTATGAACAAATAAATATGCTGACTCAGAAGCAACAGTTTTGACTTTGGATTATCAAATCTTAAGTACAAGTACACAGTCTTCCATGGATTTAGGAAGAACTATTTACTTCCTATCCTTGCTAACACTAAGTGAGAAATTTCAGGCATAAAAATTGGTCTTTTCCTAAAAGAGATGGTTTATGACTGATTTTAGGTTTCTCACAGCTTTCTGGCAGAGTGACAAACGTCACACAGTAATAATATACATTAAGTGAAAATGATGAAAATATGGTTTCAGAGTAGTGCTTCATGCTGCTCTAATCACAGACATTGCAGGAAACAACTTCATACTATTTAAAACTGTCAATCAAGTAACTGAAGCAAAAAAAAATCTACAGTCAGATTAGTAAGAGACGATCTATTTTTTGATTAGTCATTTCAAAGCAGGAAAGAATAAAAGAAACATTAACTTCAATCAATGATCATAATCAATAACAACAACAAGAACAACAACAACAAAATGGTGGGATAAAAGATAAAGTTCCTGATGAACCTGTCACTTAGCACACAAATATTCAGTGCAAGCAATTGTCCAATATTTTATTTTCCTCTTAAGAACTCACCAAACTGTCTTCTCCAGTACCTGTAAATTTCCCCTCATATTTCCCAATGCAATCTGTATTCAGAGATATTTACATATACAGTTTGAGTTCCTGAAGGAATACAGTATCCTCCTTCTTACTGCTAGACCTCATCTCCATAGCAACCAACCTATTTCAGTACCTGTAACTTATCCCCATATTTCCCAATCCAATCTGTATTCAGAGTTGTAATCATACAGAAGTTGGGTTTCTGAGGGAATACACTGTCCTCCTCCTTGCTGCAAGGCCTCATCTCCATAGCCACTGGCCTATTCTCTGGCTGTGAATTCTAAAGACCCCTCCCTAAACTGCTAACTCCATGATTTCATACAATCTTCACAGCCAGCCAATCATATGAGGTCTTCTTGCCTCACACAGCCAATCATATGAGGCCTTTGCCTGCCTGACGCAGACAAACAGACAAACTCACAGACAAACATTGACTTTTATATAGTAGATGCGGAAAAGTTCTTTTTACGATTTTCCACACGGTGATAAATGAAAGGCCCAGGCTTATTCTCAGTAATCCCTGGGGACAGGGGAGTGGGGAATCATAGAATCATAGAGTTGGAAGGGACCACAAGGGCCATCCAGTCCAACCCCCTGCCTTGCAGGAAAACCCTCAAAGCACTCCCGACAAGCGGCCATCCAGCCTCCGCTTGAAAACCTCCAAAAAAGGAGACTCCACCACACTCCGTGGCAGCACATTCCACTGCCGGACAGCCCTGACCGTCAGGAAATTCTTCCTGAGGTTCAGGTGGAATCTCCCCTCCTGCAGCTTGCATCCATTGCTCCTTGTCCTGGTCTCAAGAGCAGGAGAAAACAAGCCCACTCCCTCCTCAACATGACATCCCTTCAAATATTTAAACATGGCTATCATGTCCCCTCTCAACCTTCTCTTCTGCAGACTAAACATACCCAGCTCTCTAAGTCTGTCCTCATAGGGCATGGCTTCCAGGCCCCTCACCATTTTGGTTGCCCTCCTCTGGACCTTCTCCAGCTTATCCATATCCTTCTTGAATTGGGGTGCCCAGAACTGGACACAGTATTCCAGATGAGGTCTAACCAAAGCAGAATAAAGTGGTACCAATACCTCCCTCAATCTAGACACCACACTCCTATTGATGCAACCAAGAATTATGGAGATGGGGTTCAGAAAACAACTTCTGTGCTTTAGTTTTTTCCATGGTAGAACACAAAAGATTAACTTCAGCCCCACTAATCTGATGTGAGGAAAGCAGGGGCCAGCATAAACAGTATCATTGTGAAAAAGAAAAGAGCATTTTTTCACATTAAAAAAAAACAGAAAAGGTAAGTTTGCCACCAACTGATTTCTTGAGTGAGAGCCTTAGACAATCTCAGCTCACCAATAATTGCGCCTGTATGTGAGTTTTCCAACATATGTTTGCCAAATTCAGTTTATATTCTCTTGCGTTCATTACCAAATCTTAGATCCACTGCTAAAGAAGATAGCATATAGAGCTTTCTAAGTATGACAAGATTTATTTTATCATCTTTACATATCACTAGTATGGTTTTATGATGTCTATGAACTCTTGTACAAAATTGAATAATACAAATAACGCAACTATCACGGAGCTGTATAAAGGTTACTTCAATGCATACTGCATTTCATAAGTAGAAAATGATTCTATCATTTCAAGGAGCAGATCTGGCCTAAACTGTCTCATAATAATTTGAAAGTATTTGCCTTGGCTAAAATAGCAGCTATTTAACTTGATCACTTATGAGCAAACTGGAACAAAGTAACAGCAGGGGAAAGTTTCTGACTAAGGCCATTTCCGCACCGGCTTAAAGAAACGGTGCAGAGCGTCCTCCAGAGAGGACATCTCCACCTGGGAGTGGACTGGGTCGGACCTACTCAATGTAGATCCGCACCTCAGCCCACTCCCGAACGACCCGAAGTGGTCGTCCAGCCTGCTTTTGAAAGACCGCTTGAAAGAGGTCTTTCAAAAGCATGGAGCGCGCCACTCCATTCCCGTGCTCCGGTGCAGATTTGCAGGCTTGCACCAGTATAAGTCTGCATCTGCCGGGGGCGGACTTTAGGCTGGTGAGTTTCAGTGGTTGGTGGAGAGCCTCCACCAACCAGAAGCTGCCATTTTCCTCCCCAGAACAGTGCGGAGCGGCGGCCACACACTGCTCTGGACCAGCCTGGACCCAAGCGTTGAGCCCAAAGGTCCAGTAAGTACCAGCACGGGGTGATTCCCTCGCCCCGTGCGGAAATGGCCCAAGCTGAGCATTCCTGCAGATGGGATGCAGGAGAACACAGTTTTCATTGACTGCTCATCCTCCTGTTCCCTCAATAAGAGAGGTATAACTGGGAAGCTATAAGGTGAGCAAATATGAGGATTGGGGGACAGGTTTCTTCTCCTTCCTTCCTTCCTTCTTTCTTTCTTCTTTCATATCCCACTTTTGTCCCAGCACAGCACCAAAGGTTACTTACAGTCAAAAGAAAGTAGAAATGCTTTCTGCCAGCAGAAGTGTTAAGGATGCCATTTTTCACTAATTTTTTTCTGGAGGGAAGCAACAACTAATTTTAGCAATTTCACTCTTGCTTTGGGAAAATCTTAAAAACTTTACCAGTTTCCAAAAAACAAAACAAAACAACAACAACAACAACAACAACAACAACAACAACTATTAGTACTTTGGGAGTTTTAATGCCTAAGAATATTGCTACACAGAAATATTTTTCTTTCTTTACAGAAGATGGTGTTTCTGTTGCAGAAAATGCAGCATACTATGTAGAAAATGATGCATAAAATTTGCACAGAGTAAGTCCTGACCTGTAAAGATGCTTATCATTCCAAAATTATTCTCACCAGGGTTTGCCAATGCTCAAGAAACACGTTTAACCATTTTTAAAAAATATTTTTCAAATAATCTTTCTATCTTTGTCAGGGGACACTCCCACTGGCACAGTAAAAAGCTGGATTTAACTCAGTGAAAAGAATTTAAAAATGTCAAAGAGGTTAGGAGGTGGCTTGTGATATGTTCAAGCAATCTTCATAATTATTTTCTTTGGTAATAGCTGGATTTTGACTGTAGATGAAACAAGAATTAAATTTATTTTATGTTGGTACTGAATCAGGGTTCTTCATGCAGAGATGGGTTCAGCAGCTGAGAATTTCTTCTATTGCTAGGTGGACAGCCCTGTCACTTTTGTTAGTGCTGAGCAAACACATCAACACCAAGCAACTGGGATGACAGCAATGGAGAACGGACAGTGCTGTTCATTGGTTCCACAGTATGAACCAAACTAAACCAAACTAGGGGAAAAAAAGTACCTTCCACTACATGGGTTAAGATGGATTACAAGGGCTTCAATAAGCACATTTTTGCTACTTGCTGAGATTACACATCCTGGAAGAGAGAGTGTGGTCAAGCACACCATAGGCTGAAATGCATGAGTGTTGGCCTTATGTTCTACTTGCTGCGTCACAAGTTATTCAGGCCCACTTTAGAGAAGAAATTTATAACTCTGCAAAAAAAAAAAAAAAAAAAAAGTATTTTTCTTCTCTGAATTTAGCATATGTCTCCAAATATGTTTGCACTGATATGTTAATCAGCTTACTCAAGGGGCAAAACATGTTATCAAGGATTATTTAACACTTACCCATTTTATAATTGCACTGTGGGTGTTACTTGACATTAAAAGCAATGTTCTTATCCTCTAAATTAGACACAGTAGAAACACATGCAGTCGTTCTGGTGAGACCCATGCTCTAATACCATAATCTTTCATTTCTGATTGAAAGTGTTCAGAGTCACACAAAATATATCGCAAAGTGGATACAGTGTCTAATCCAGCACATGCTGTGTTGAAAATAAAGCCAAGAGTGTTTCATATTATCAGCTGTCATTTTTGGTTCCCCTAAGAAGCATTCATTATCCAATTTTACAGTGGTAGGCCACTAATAATGAGAAAAATAAAGTCAAGTCTGAATAAAGGACACATATGCAATGACTGTGCATGAAAAAGATGATGCATATTGGCCACGATAATGACCAATGGTCTCTATGGTCAGTTGACTGATGCAACTTCTACTGTAAATAAAATTTATATAAGATAAATAATTAACCAAGCATCCTCCAATTTATATGAAGTGGCTTGACTGTATGACATGCCTTATCTATTTCTCCCGTCTAATGTATGAGAACTTGTGTTATTCCAAAAGTCCATCTGGATTGAATTCAGTTCTTGGCAGAGGCAAGCACAGAATTCCCATTGGTTGGTGCTTCTGAAACACAGCACAAATTGGGCTCTTGTCCACCATCAAGTGCTGAGATAAATTATATTTTCCCAGTGTCATCTCTGGGACTTTTCCAGGCAGAAACACAATATGGGAACCTAGCAAAATAGAACTGGAGCTCCATAGGAGCAATAGGAGTATAGAGGGAGAATCACACCAGGGCTTAACAAGCCTAGCTGTTTATCAAAAACAGGGCTGCCTGAATGGCTGGAGGTATGCCAGAATCTAGTAGAATCTTATGTTTGAATGATCAGATAAATAATTAACTAAATAATTAATATCAACATTTGTCAATGGACAGAACATTATAATTTAATTGAGAATGTAAAGAGGTAAGCTAACGAGAATGAAAACTACCCAATCTGTAGCCCTATCAGAGAAGGAAGTCAACCATTAATGTAGTATGAGGTTTCTTTATGTTATTGTTTATGTAGATAGTCATCATAAGTTTTTATTGTTGTTCCCACATTGTTTTATGTTGTTTTCCCTTTTATAACTCTTATGTTATTTGTCTGCTTCCTGTAAATATAGTGGAAATTAATAAATATAAATGAAAAAAAAAGAATCTAGTAGAATCTATTATTGCCCACAAAATTCCAAACCTTGGCTTCTTAATTCCAGTACTGGTTGTTCCTGGTATTTTTCTATTTCAACTAGAACTTATTTTGGGTTCCACTCCCAGCTCTGCCCTCAAAACTTCACAAAACAGGAGACGCTGCATATATATGAAACACAATATTAACTAACAGATGTCCAAACATTTAAATCAAAATATACATGGTCATAAGCATAACATCTTTGCCATTTTTAAAAATGAAAACCAATGGCTGTACATACTGTATCTTTACCCTAGGCTGCATTTCAAAATGTTCACATTAAAACGAAGGACTCCACACATAAAGCCAAACTAGGATGTCCAAAGCCTGGAAAGCAGTACACGCATATATGAGCTCTTCTCAGAATGGTGGAACAGAAATTAAGTAATTAAATCTCGTACTCATTATTTCCCCATCAATGGAGAACATCAGAAATTCTACAAGTAGCTAGGGAAGGAAAGGGACCTAGCTATACTTCCCCCTGCTTCAGCACTGGGTCCCAGTTGGTGAGAGGCCTGGATCAATTGCAGCAATTATCACTTGCACTAATAATCCAGCCCTACCTATATATATCATAACCTTGCAGGAAAATCCTAAAGACATATGATTGTGAGGCATTAGTAGGGAATCACTACTATACTTCTTACAATGTTCTAATTTACTTCTAAACAAGGACTTGCGTTCAAATCTAATCACTGATAAAGTAATGAGATTGTCTTTATCTTCTCTGTACACAAAAGGCGGGTACAGTAGGCAATTCTTTAAACAGGCATCCTCTCACACGGGTGGTATTCACTTCTTCTTTCCTTATTTAAATAAATAGTAATGCAATGCTTGGGCCAATTATAAATTGCCACTAGATGACATGATACTTAGATAACTGCGGCATTAGTCCATATAACAGGACCTCCTCTTCCCAATAACAGGCTATTTTCTGCTCATTCCTTATGGTTACTTTCCTAAATGTCCATTACAGATGTAGTGTGTTCTGGCCATATTACAGCAAGACAAACAGGTGATGCATTTGGATTGTTTCCTGCTGGCTTTGAAGAATCTTTTTAGTGTCCATCCACTCTTCCAGATCAAACACACACACACACACAAACTCTTGGTTTCTATGTAAAACAGAGAGCAGGTATAGAGCAGAATCTTTCCACTTACTGGATGAATTTTATTATATGCACCATAGATAGGCAAAGAGACAGACAGATGAATGGAAAATTCCACAATGGGGATATCATTTGCACCTCAAAGAAAGACAGGGCAGAAATATGACTTCAATAAATACATAGGCCAAGTTGCTTCAGACCCCCCATATTAACAAAATAGAAATTTATCCTCCTGCTGTCCGTCCTCAGATATATCTATCCAGTTTCTGATCTGCACTTAATGCCTGTTTGTACCCTTCCAACAGTGAAGTATTAACTGTATTATCAGGTTTCAAAGCTCAGATCTTTTCCTTGTCACATGCAGAAAGGAGGTGGGGTTTTAAAAGAAGCGATCTTTCAGCACAGTGGGGTAGCAGTGCCCTAAGCACAGTGAAAACCATGTATTTATAGTTAATAGCAGAGAAATCTTCAATAGTGGAAGTGTGTGTTTTCATTACTGACTGTTTTCGACCCCGCTATCTCTGTGGGGGGGATGGGGAATGGCAGGCTGCTGAATGACAAGGACCCAGCATTAACTTCAAGGGAGTATAATTTCTATGGGCACCTGTAGACTTCTTGCTTAAGGTAGGAGCTGAGACCGTGAACCCAGACAGAAGAAACCATGACAACGGTAAGCAAAGGCTGTGAAGAGCTTTAGCTCAGAAGATGTTTTGGTTCCTTACAAGACTAGAAAAAATTAGAAAGTCACCAAATTTCATTCTCCCTCTCTCAAACACACACAATGGAGCAGGAAGCTATGGGGATCCAAAACCAAACATTCAGTTGTGAAAGAAGAAAAATAAAATAGAATAAAAATTAAACAACACAAAATGAGTATAACTATTAGGCCTGGGCACGCAACTTCGGCCATTTCCGCACCAGGCTTTTAAAATGGTGTAGAGCGACCTCCAACGGAGGTCTTCTACACCATAGAGTGGGCTGGGGCGGACTACTTTTTGTAGTTCCATACCCCAGTCCGGTTCTGCGTGACCAGAACTGTAGCGCAGCATGGTTTTTAAAAACCCCTTTTTAGAGGTTTTTAAAAAGCACAGAGCGTGCGAGTCCATCGCCACGCTCTGGAGCAGATTTGCAGGCACACACAAGTGCATGCCTGCAGATCTTCCGGGGGCGGGCTTTTGGCTGGCGAGCTTCTCCAGTTGGTGGAGAGCCTCCACCAACTGGGAGCCGCCATTTTGGATGCAGAGAACTGCGAAGTGATGGACTTGCCCTGCTGCTCTTCACGATAGACTCGCCCAGATGGAGAAAAAATCCGGTGAGTCCCATTGCTGCCCAATTCACACCCCACGTGTGGAAAGGGTCTTCAGCTAAACCAAACTGTTTCACTTCAAACCTTGTTGTTCCTGTTTTTCACCTGCAGGCTTAATGTGAAAGGTCTTTACTTAAGGAAGGGCTTTGTGCTTTAATGAGCACAGACTCCATTAATTAACTACAGACTCAGTGTTGCTCAAGCTAATGTTTTTTGAAAGTTAAAACGACCTATAAGTGGCAGGGACCAGTCTTTTTGCCTACTTATTTGATGAGCAATTCAAATGAAAAATACTTTCCACAGACCATTAAAAAAAAAAATCTTTCAGAGGGCCACAAAGCACTTCACTACAATTCCCTAATATAATCATGGGTGTGTCTGTTTAATAAAATGTGTGCCAAAAGTATTAACTATTACTCCATCCATATTTGCATACATATTATTTGATTCTTTGGGCTTCGAAGAAACATAAAGGTTTCACATTCCATTGCCACGGTTCTCTGCTTTAACAATTATAAAGAGTCAAGGTAAGCGTGGCAGCATGAGGAAAATCTGAGATACCTCAAGGGAAAATGTTTAGGCTAGGGTAAGGGTAGCCCTCCAGCTGGATTAAAATCCAACTGGATTGAAATTCCTATCAATGGCCATTTTCTATGGGACCAAAAGGGACTGTAGCCCAGCAACATCTGATCAGACACAGGTTCTCCTTAGAGGAAGGAAGATAAATGCCTATCAACAAATACCACAGAATATCAATTACATATAATTATATTATTGTTGTTGTGTGCCATCAGGTCGTTTCTGGCTTATGGCAACCTTGTGGTGAATCTATCATAGGGTTTTCTGGCCTGAAAGTTTGTGATGTGCCCAAGATCACCTAGTGGGTTTCCATGGCCAATCAATTCCTGGTTTCCAGGGTTGTAGTTCAATACTCAAACCACTACATCATGCTGGCTCATATAATTACATATCCTCTCTTGATTTCCCCTGCCCTCATCTTACCATTCTGCTGATCTGTCATCTAGTGCGTACAGTCCAGCCCACAGTAACCATGCAAGACTCTACTGAAGTCAATGGTAAAATTATTATATTTAACATATACCGTACTTAAACACCACTTTTTCTCAAAATGGCTAAGACCTTCCCAAGTCCTTAGTTTGGTCTGCATCATGCTGAGACAAATTATTAAAAAGTTGGCCAAACTTGTTTTTATTTCAATGACTGATTTGATGTGACACAGCGGATAGAGACTACGACTTTATTTTCATTGTAAGGTTAATGATTTTACAAAGGTTTGGCAAGGATTCAAGGGGTAAAACTCCTGCTTTTCAACCCTGCAGCTCACAAATGATAGAAAAAACTACTGTGTGTGAATATCCGTGAAAATATTTTATTGTCATCCTTTGTGTTGAAAAAGCTTGCATTTTTGAAGAATGTCTTTAAATAGTCTGTGGCACCCATTGTCTGCATCTGCTAAAAGTGCCCTTTCTCAGGTAATAGCCATATTTAAGGCTTCAAAAGACAATAAGAGACTTTCAGAACCATGATGTCACTGAATGTGAAAGTGCCACCTGGTAACAAAAACATTAAAAGCACCATGAGGCATTAAAGACACCATCTGGCATAACTCGAACTGTCAGTAAACACAAGTGTTCAAATTGATGGGCATATTATGGCTTAACATAGTTGATCAGTTAAAAGGCATCATTATAATTACCTATTCATTGTAGGGGCTTTATGGCTTGTATGGACAAATGAGCATAGACTCCATTAACTGACTACAAACTCAGTAGAAAGTGTTGCTCAAGCTAACGTTTTCTAAAGTTAAAACTACCAATAACTGGCAGTGGGGAGTCATTTTGTCTACTTAGTTGATGGCCAACTCAAGTAAAAAAATACTTTTTGCAGACCATTAAAAAAAATATTTCACAGGGCCACAACCTACTTCACCGCAATTCCCTGATTTAATATTATATGTTTATGTTTTATGCCCAAATATTAACTATTACTGCATCTGCATTTGTATTATAGTATTCGTATTCTTTGATTTTTCCACATCATTTCTTCTAATGATATGTGAACTTCCCTACATTACAAAAGGAAAATTAGGCTATCAGCTTTCATCATTTTTGCATGACATATAGAGCTTGCATAAGTGATGTAAATTGTGTGGCCCTCCAGATACTCTTAGATTGCAGTTTCCAGCATCCTTCACCACAAGCTATGACTGCTGGGGTTGCTGGGAGCAGTCTTCTGGTTGGCCAAACAACCCTCACCCTTCACCTACAAGCCACTCTTACCAGCTCTTTTTAAACATGCTCCTTTTCCAAAAAACTTTGCCAGATGCTGGAGAATGTGTATTTTCACAGTGTTGTTGTTGCATGCCTTCAAGTCATTTCAGACTTACGGTTGACCCTAGGTCAAATCTATACCCTGTGAAAGACTTGTTTCAATTGCCTTTCGGAGAAGCTTCTGGAAACGAAACTCAAGCACAGCACAACACATCCACCAGCATAGAATCATAGAAATGTAGAGTTGGAAGACACCACACGGGCCATCCAGTCCAACCCCCTGCCATGCAGGAACACCCTCAAAGCACTCCCGACAGATGGCCATCCAGCCTCTGCTTAAAAACCTCCAAAGAAGGAGATTCCACCACACTCTGAGGCAGCTTATTCCACTGCCAGACAGCCCTGACCGTCAGGAAGTTCTTCCTGAGGTTCAGGTGGAATCTCCTTTCCTGCAGCTTGAATCCATTGCTCCTTGTCCTGGTCTCTGGAGCAGCAGAAAACAAGCCCTCTCCTTCTTCTACATGGCATCCCTTCAAATATTTAAACATGGCTATTATGTCCCCTCTTAACATTCTCTTCTGCAGACTAAACATACCCAGCTCTCTAAGTCTATCCTCATAGGGCATGGCTTCCAGGCCCCTCATCATTTTGGTCGCCCTGCTCTGGACTTGCTCCAGCTTGACCATGTCCTTCTTGAATTGGGGTGCCCAGAACTGGACACAGTATTCAAGATGAGGTCTAACCAAAGCAGAGTAGAGTGGTACCAGTACCTCCCTCGATCTAGACACCATACCCCTATTGATGCAGCCAAGAATTGCATTAGCTTTCTTGGCTGCTGCATCACACTGCTGACTCACATTCAGCTTGTGGTCTATGAAGACTCCTAGATCCCTTTCACATGTACTGCTATCCAACCACATATCCCCCATCCTATATTTCTATATTCCATTTTTTCTACCCAAGTGTAGGACCTTACACTTCTCTCTGTTGAATTTCATTTTGTTAGCCGTGGCCCAGCTCTCCAATCTGTTCAGGTCATTTTGAATTTTGATCCTGTCCTCTGGCATATTAGCAACCCCTCCCAATTTGGTGTCATCTGCAAATTTGATGTCATCTGCATCTTCCCTGGTCAAATGCAGAGAGCCAAGTGATAGCCCAAGGTGTTGCTCTATAAATACATTTTCATTTTAAAATTTAATACCAGTTCCAGCTCTCCCTAAAGAGCACTGTTCTATCACTCCTTCACAAGTTCCTGCATGAGCCCCTTGAGCATCACCTCCCCTACCCAGACGAGCTCTAGTGATCTAATTGCTGTGATGGGCAAGGTCAGAGAAAACACTGAGAAACAAATTCACCCCCATCTCTCTCTCTCTCTCTCTCTCTCTCTCTCTCTCTCTCTCTCTCACACACACACACACACATCCTTGTCTGATCCCCAGATGAACAACCAACCAGATCAGGGGAAGCCAAATGGTGTAATCTAGTTCCTTTCCACAGCTTACTGGATCCCAGTGGTGTCTTGCAGGGATGTTGGTAGAACCTCTCCTAGAAGGGAAGTGCAATAGGAGTGCTCTTCTCTGCACTGTCTGTCTCTGTGAATGGAAGAAGTGCAATGGCGCTGCCTCTTCCTTCTGCAGTGTAGCCAGGCACTGTCCCAGGCTGTGCTGGCACAGGAGGTGCAGCCATTGTGCTTCCAGGAGCTCTGCGCGATCACCAGTCATTGCTGGGTAAAACCCTTCAATGATTTACTGTGGAATCATGCTGTATGGGGATGGGAGAAGGATGGGATTGGGACAATGTTGTGCATAAGTGATGCACAACACATAAGTGATAACAATATCCTTCAGAAAGTGGTTCCAGTCCATGCACTCAGCTGATAACAGCTGAGTCATAGGTAGACTCCCAAGTATCTTTCTCCATACCTCAATAAAATTTTCTTGTGCTCAGCTAAAGTAAGGAAATGGAAGGATGAGGGGGAATGGTTAAACTCAACATGGAACAGTTAAATTCTCCCCTACCTCATGGTTTCCCTCCTATGTTTATATGTGTGCCATCCCTACTCTACTGCAATAGGTAAAGTAGTATTTATAAATCTTTACATTAGTACAATTTGTTCTGAATAACTTAAACTTAACTTCACTACTACTTCTAGTCTCAAAGTCCAGTGCACAAAACAGTGCTTGTACTTCTCCACATCTCAGCCACTATCTTTTCTGGTTCAGCCACCACCTTTTGTGGTTCAGCTCCCATAGATGCCATTATCAGACAGAACAGCCCTGAGCAATGAATTTTGAACTGAGGAACTCTGGGTGAATCCAAGCAGTGTATCTACTAGACAGATTAGCGAAGAGAAAAACTCCAAAGGGGCAGCAGCAACATAACAAATGTAACCTCTCACACTGAAGATAAGTTAAGCTGCACAAGTTTTATCCAACCCCTCTTCCCATGATTAAATACCCTTTGCAGTATGTATAATCAACAGTTCTGAATCACTGTGTTAATAAATGGCATAAAGTCAACCTTGGAGAAAAATTAGTCTTGCTAACATTAGTTACCTCAGCATTTTACAAATGGGAAAGAGTTTTGAACAATATGCATATCTTATATCTGTAGGGAATGCAGGATTAATACAAAGCAGTAGAATTTAATAGCGTAGCTGTTTTCTCTACCCTCCACATAAAATCGTATGAATTACTGCCACATTTACTGTCAAATACTAGCATAAATGTAAATAATTCAATCCATTGTCACAGAAGTAAAGATATGCTAAACCACAGGCATTCTCACCCCTCTTTCTCATGACAACTCCTTGTACTTCCAGAAGCTCTATAAGTGCAAAATGTCCCTAACTAACACCAATAGTCCCCTTTTCCCTAATTCCCCCCTCCCTACTATATCTCTGATTTTTCCTGAAGCTTCCCTGACCCAGACTGGCTAGACCTGCAGAATGCTATGGTGTCCAGGAAAGCCCTGTTAAAATAAGAATGTGCCATCATATCACCTGTTGACTTATGTCAACCCATGAATATCATAGTGTTTTTATAGGCAAGGAATAATCAGATATGGCTTGTTGTTGACTTCCTCTGAATACAACTTGCAGCAGCTGGTATTCTTTGCCAATCTCTCTTCCAAGTATTAACTTGGCCTGGCTTTGCTTAGCTTCCAATATCAGATGAAGGATCTGGTGCCTTCAAGATATTTAGGCACTTAAAGTCCTGTTACAGGAGTGGAATTTTTCAAGGTCCTCGCTAAAATCTGAAGCTAGGCTGGTGGTGACTAGAAAGAAGTACTTTCTCCAGTATGGAATACAATATCTACTTAAGCTCTTTCAGTGCCAGCCACAAAGTGCTGGTTTAAAAAAAAATCCAAGCATTCCAGTATATTTTATAGTTGATTGTATATTTTCCATTATATTTTAAAACCTCTATTATAGAGCTTTGTTGTATCTTAGCAGTGTTTACTGTGGCTTCTGTGATGGTGATATTTCATTCATTTCTTTTCATGATTTGATTGTAAATTGTTTGCTCCTCTGAGAGTCTTGCAGAAGGATTACTTATAAAGAGTCAGACTATGAATTCACTCCAAATAATCACAAACAAATTAAACTGAAAAATAGAAATGATGTGATAAATTTCTGTTTACATTTTCTGTTTGCTTTTACACATTGGCCCTGACCCACGGTTACAAGCACACTAAAGCTGGAAGACATTTCCCTTTCATCAGTATCAGAGACTGCAGTGCTACACGTTCTTTTTACCATTTATTAAAGGGGGAGGGAGATGAGGAAAAAGTATTCCAGTTTTAACTTGAGTCAGATTCCATATATGATAAATGGAACTGCTGCCATAAGTTTGTATTAAATGAAGAGGAGAAGGAGAAAGAAGAAGGAGGAGGAGGAGGGGAGGGGGGAGAAAAATATTAATATTATAATGTGATGTTATACAGACTTGTGAAAAATGTGTTCAAAAGTTCTTGGTGTATGGAGTATATGCAAAAAATCCTGCTCCCCTGTGTGAGTCTGTTCAAACTCTAAAATCTTCAGGAGAGATGCCTGTTACAATACCTTCTCTGTTCTCTCTGTCCCCCAACCTTTCCAAGAACATTTGGTGGCAACAAGGGATAGGGCCTTTTCAGTCGCTGCCTCTAGACATTGGAACTTCCTCCTTAGGGATGGCAAGATGGACCCATTTTTGCTATGCTATGAGAGAGCATTAGAGAACTATCAGGTTTCTTTAACTGACACACAAACCACTCACTATAGGATGGCTCTGAAAAAATGCTAGGATACTTTATTATTATCTTCAGTAACAGGGGAGTTGCACAGAGTTTAAGACTCTAGTAGAGTTATTTTCAGGAATGTTAAGCGTTTTAATTGGATTTATCCAGATCTGCACTTCCCAGACTAAACATGGGACTATATGCAATTTTCGGTTGGAAAATTATACATCTCCAGGTTATTAGACAAAAGACAAAAGAATTTGCAACATGTAGATGTTTGGAATATACACACATTGCACTTTATAGCTTTCAATATGTTATGAACATACTTTAGTAAATATAAGCATGTGTCAATCTGAAAAATGTGTAGAGAAATACATGCATTTTTTAACATGAAAAATCTTCATGGAACTGACTGAGAGATGAGAATTACAAGAAAACTTTGGGAACAGACTACGCAAATTTGCCTGCCCCTAGTTTTGTTCATTTATTGACGTGGCTTTCAAAACTGTTGATGAGTGAGATAGTTGACTGGGAAAATACTGTTCCATTTTCACATCTGTGATCCAAATATATATGCAGAACATTCATGTATTACTGTCTCAGAATTTCAGGGGAGATAAAGATTCATTCCATCTGACGGATTGTAGGTAGAGATGAATTGTTTGCCGCAGGGAAAAGAAAAATTGCACATTCAGTCATTAGTTCTTGCCATAAGATCATTAATTGGTTATAACTGCTGCTAGATCTTTGGTACTATTTTCTTTGGAGCTTACTAACAGATCATTAGAGATGATAATGAATAGCAGCTTTAAAATGAAATCTGGGTGGCTTTGAATCCTGAAAAATAAGATGATAACATTGCAGTAATTTATATATGGCATAGTACTCAGTAGGTTCTGCACGTTGCAACAACCATGAAGGATCATACTGAGAATTCAACCACATTCTGGAGATTGGATGAGACAGCAGTACAAGACTTTACATTTCCACCAGTGCATTTAACTGTGACCCTTGATCTGGACATGCTAAGGACATGTGAATCTGTCAAGACAGATCTAATTGAAACTCTCATTTTCCCAGCACCAAACTTGTTCCAACTCACATTTGCATCACTTTGAACTCTATTTTTTTCCCCACGTATATAGGAGGCCACATATTTCAAAATGCTGCATATTTCTGCATGTATTTTCCCACAAATTAAACTGTGTTTATCCACCCTTTCCACATATATTAATTTGGCTGCAGGTTTTTCCTTTTTTTCTTGTTTTTTTTTTCTTTCAAATTGTGAGATAACCTCAGAAATTTATGGCATTCAAGTCACAAGCCAAATTGTGCACTGGGTAGTTTGAATGGAGTTAATTGGTTAATCTGACATTAAAATATGAACTCATTGAATTTCTCAGTCATCTCTACTTCAAGTCTACTTCACATCCTCTCCATGTTTCCCTATGGAAAATTTACTCAAGAGTCTGAAGCAGCCCAACTCAACATGACTAGTACCTTCTCAAGGACTTATTTAAATAACAGATGGTTTAAATGCATTAAAAATTATTTGATGTACCTAGTCACAGGAATACACAATTTATTTTCAGCAACCATGTGTTGACAGTGCTGCAGGAGTCAACACTGCAAGTCTACAACAAAGGCTACCACAATGAAATACAAAGCCAAAGCAGATGCCATTGTGCTTATCTACAGTTCAAAACTCAAAATAACATGTTAGAAGTATGAAAGAATTGAGTGACTGACGAGCATCTCTTGATCTTCGATACAAATCAGATTTTAATAAAAGTGGATAACATAAAACTAATAAAGTTCTTGAAGTAAATGGTTTAATTAAACTGGTAATATATATTGAGAAGTTAACAAGTTATATTGTTCTGATGGGCATAGCATGGGTTTTGTTTGCAGGCTCAGTACACCATCCATTGAAGACTGAAAGAAAATGAATAGTACCACCTGATATAGGCAGAACGTCTGATGAGGTGGAGACGGAGCCAAGAATGTACAAGACATGATTAGAGACAAACAGGCCATAAGTTTATTGTATACAGCAGTATTGCATGTGGCACCCATCCTGGGATTAGATAATCTACTCATCACCTGATAGGCCACGTTCTCCCCAGCACACCTGCTGAGGGAGGCAATGAGGGGGTGACAGGTGAGGAATCCATAAAAGTGCACAGCAACTGCATGGTTTCCCTGCTATCTGGGACTGAGTCCAGCTTTTGTCTCCTCCAAGCTCAGCCTGATTTTGGTTGCCTGCACTGAGTACCTCCAATACTAAATTGGTCACGTAGGCCTATTTTCACCCCCTGAAAATTGATCTTGCCTCATGCCATACCTCCACTAACTGTTCAAGCCCAAATGTCAGAATAGCCTCTAGGTGAACATTTATGTTGCTCCTGGCAGGACCAGAGTGAAGCCTTCTGCTTCATGGTGTTGTTTGACAAAGTTTCTTTTCACTTGTTCTGTGGAAAGACACATGGGTTTCTGGGAAGGAAACAGGCATATCTAATATTAGTCCCCTCTCTGCTGCTCTGAGCCACACTATAGACCAAAAACTGGACACCAGGCTCTCTCAAAATCTAATATAATGTTTTTTTAACTATCCATAAGATATAGGAATAAGGCTGTAAAAACATGAAGATATATCCATATCTCCTCCGCCCCCCAAAAAAAAACAAGAATGTGGAAAGATGAGGAATTATCTATTCTAAGAATGGGAAAAATATTTTTTTATATATAATGATGAATTAAATAAGCGTGCAAGACAGTGCCTACCAATCTGTTTTCTGTACTAAAGCCAAGCCTAGCTTTTTCAGAGAACATTTCTCATTTTTTTTCTGTCATCCCACCCTCACCCAACACAACTATAGCTTTACAGTCAGACCAGTTTGCAGAATATTCTTCACTGGGGAGGGAGGGCCAGTGGAGGTTATATTTTATCCTGGATTTTATCCCAGAATGACACTTGCTGTATGTACAGTATTGTGGAGAATGCAAAACAGCCCATAAAACAGCCAGAACAGTTGCTACTGTTACTACTTGTAGGAGCGACAGCAGCAAAAACAGCAGCAGCAAAGAGAGAGAGAGAGAGAGAGAGCTTTCCGCACTACACTTTTATGGTGCTATTATTCTACTTTCAACATCTTGTGGAATTCTGGGGTTTGTAGTTTACTGAGGCCCAAGAGCTCTCTGGTTGGGAATTCTAAATGCCCCTCCCTAAACTGCAAACCCCAGGATTCCACAGGGTGTTGAAAGTGGAATAATAGCACTGTTAACAGTGTAGGGCAGAATAGCCCAGAAAGAGGAGACAGAGAGTAAAGAGGAAAAAGAGGAGGACATAAAAGAATCATAAAAAGTTAAAAAAAAAGAAAATGTTAAGAAGAAAAAGGAAGAAACAGTACTATATCAATGCTAATTGTGAGCTCCATTCTCAAGAAACTGGTAAAGACTTTCTCCTCTTGCTGGAAAAAAAAAAGTGAAATGATCTCCCTGGTTTCTCTACTCACAAACAGAACTGAAAATTCTGAAAAGCCACCAGGAATGGGCAAATTTGTGAGGTTTGCTTTTGCACAACTTCTCAAAGTTTTACTATTAGGCTCACTTTTACTCCTTTTTTCACGAGTTTGCAGGGGGGGTAATCATTTTATTCAATTTCACATATAAAACAATTGTTACTGTAATAGTACATGACATATTTTTGATCTTCCACACTGCTCTAGAATTTATTTTCAATACCTCTTAATACTTCTATCTCTATTTGTACCGCATTTTAATGATGTTACATGTCAGTTCTTGCATTTCAATCTCTTCATTACAGTTCCATGACTTACAACAGTAGCTTCCTCATTTCAAATCCTGGTCATGAATTACTCATTTTCATTCAACATGGCCCAACTATTTTCCATTACTATATGCCATTCCTTTTTAATCTCCTCTTCTGATTTCCCTTTTAATCTCTGTGACAAAATATCTGCATTTCTGTTTTCTATAAATGTTCCCCACCATTGTTCTACAGTTGGTATCTGTAGAGTTTTCCAAAGCTGTGCGTACTCTGTCCTAGCTGTCGTTATCATATACAGAATTATTCTCCAATATTTCTTAGTATCAGTACCATCAAATACATTTGTCATATTTAACAAGTAAAGTTCTGGTATTGTAACAAATTGTATTTTCAATAAATCACAAATTTTATTATGTACATCAGTCCAATATTTCTTAGCTCCGGGACATGTCCACCACATATGATATATTGTATCGACCTCTTTCTGACATTTCCAACAGAGTCCTGTACCAGTATTATAAATCCTTTTCAACTTATTTGGTGTCATGTACCATCTATGGAACAGCTTGTAGTAATTCTCTTTCAAATTCTGGGCAACTGTAAATTTTTGTGTCTTTTTCCAGCTTTCTTCTCAGAATTCTAATTGAATTGAATGTCCTATATTTTGAGCCCACGAAATCATTACTGACTTGATTGTTTCTTCTTGTCTTTCTTGTTGTAATATTTCTTGATATATATAAGATAGTAGATGAGAAGAATTCGCCAATAGTTGTTTAATCATTTCCATCGTCTCTTTTGGGTCTATTCCATACGTCTTTAAATCTATTTGGAACCTTTCAGTTAACTGCCTATATGGAAACCAACTTAATGTTATTCCTTCCATTTCCAATTTTTCTCTTGTTTTAATCTTGTAATTATTTAAAGTTGACCTTTCCAATATGTCTTCATATCGAAGCCATTTGTCTGTTTCTGTCTACCTACCAAAGAAAGCTTCTTGAGGGGAGACCCATGTGAGAAGCTGCCTTATGTTCTTATTCTTATAGTCTTCCCAAATTCTCAAAAGAGATTTCCTGATATAGTGGTGAGTGAAGTCTTTATCATTTCTGGCTTTATCATAGAACATATAGGCATGCCAACCCATCCTCAAATCCACGCCTTCCAGTGCCAACATTCTTGTATCTTGTAAATCAACCCAATCCTTTATCCATGTAAAGGCTGCAGCTTTGTAATATATCTGAAAGTCTGGTATTCCCATTCCACCTCTACTCTTTTGGACCATCAAAACTTTCCATTTTATTCTAGGTTTTTTTCTCTTGCCATATAAATTTGGTTAACTCTCTCTTCCATTGTATAAAGGGCTTATTATTTGTTATTATGGGAAGATTTTGAAACAAAAAGTTCATTTTTGGAAGTACATTCATTTTTATTGCCTCTATCCTTCCCATCATTGATAGTCGCATTGAAGTCCAACTTTCCAAGTCTTTCGTTGTTTCTTTACATTTTTTGTCATAATTATTTTGAAATAATTCATTGTTTCTTTTAGCTATCCAGACACCCAGATACCTTGTCTTTTGTACTCTGTTAAATCCTGTTAATTTTGCTAATTCCATCTCTTCTTCCTCAGTCATGTTTTTCATTAGCAGAGCTGTTTTTTCTTTGTTGACTCGAAATCCAGTGTATTCTCCATATTCTTGAAGTGTTCTAATCAACTCTTTAATACTTCTCCTTGGATCATCTAAAAACAAAACCAAATCATCAGCGAACGCTTTCAATTTATATTGATACTTCTTAACTTGAACTCCTATTATAGCTTTATTCTCTCTTATAGAATTATTGAGTATTTCTACTGTCAGAATAAATAAAAGAGGGGACAAGGGACATCCTTGTCTTGTCCCTCTATGCAATTCAATCAGTTTTGTTTTTTCTCCATTTATAACCAATCGAGCATGTTGTTGAATATAAATTGCTTCAATCCAGGACACAAATTTATTTCCTGCTTGCATCTGCTTTATCACCGTCTTCATAAATGGCCAACTGATCATATCAAATGCTTTCTCCACATCCACAAATACCATAGCCATTTTCCGTTCGTTATGCTTCTCATAGTATTCAATTATATCCAAAACCAACCTTGCATTGTTTTTTAGAGATCTTTTTGGTAGAAATCCATTCTGATCTTCCTCAATTATCTCTATCAACACTTTCTTTAATCTGGTTGCCAGGATTGAAGCAAAGATCTTGTAGTCTGTATTCAAAAGCGATATCAGTCGATAGTTCTTCACATCTGTTAAGTCTCTGCCTTCTTTGGGAATCAACACAACATTGGCTTCTTTCCAGGTATCTGGTACGAGTTTGCAGGTTTTAAAGTGAATACAGAAGATGCTAAATATTCTGGTTTACTAAACTGGTTTAATATATCTCTTAATGTGCACATTTTTGTATGCACCTTTTCAAATCTACATATTTCTCCCTACCCCTCTAGTATAAAATGGTATTGTGTTTTCTTTTCCTAATGTGCATTTTGTGGAGTCAAGCCTGAAAAGGTGACACTCCCTAGTATAACCCTTTGGGTCATCACTCTGGAGAGACAGAGAAGCAGGGGTTTTACATCTTTTCTGAAAGTTAAATGACAAGGGCTCAAAGGCCTTGTGAAAGAGGCAAGGTCCTGTGAAATATCATCCACATTGGGAATGTGGGCTGATCATTTTGTGAAGCCATTTCCAAAGTCCCTGAGAGCCAGGAAGGTATTACAAGAACAAACATCAAGTGCTAATGTGAGAGATGAGCAATGTGATTGATATGGCTGATTAATATGGGTGTTTCAATGCCCTGTCAAATGGCCTAGTTCTGTTCAATACCATCAGTCAAAGTTTTTGGCAGCTATAGTTTTTAAAATCTGGGCTAGCATTGTATGAGATGCAGCTTTTTTCACTTGCTGCACCTGACTCATTAGTACTGCTCTTTCATACAGCATTGTTGTATATTATTTATGTATTTGAGTTAATCCTGGGGAATGAGGAGCAACAGAGTGCCACATTTGTGTAATCTTGCTTCGAGGGAGGTATTGTGCTGGGTTTGGGCATACCCAGTTAAAGAGAAAGCAGGTTGGGTACATTAAATTTGTCCCATGTTTTGGTCCTCCCCTCATCTTTTAAGATTTAAGTTGTCCTCTGTCTTTTGGTGGTGCTGCTAAATGTCAGATTGATCAGCTACAAAATAACTAACTTCCATGACTTGGTGGTAGATGGAAGGTCTGACCCTGATGTTGTTACCCTGTTTTCTGGGGGTCCCGAGAGGGACATCTAAATGCGCCCTCAATTGTACAAGTTGAGAAAATTAGCCAAGAGCACAAGCTAGCAATGTGAGAAGCAGGGCAACGGAACAAGACCTTTCACCCAATGTCTACGGGGTCAGGCCAAGTCAAGAAGCAAACAGAATTAAAACAATAATTGTGGTTTTTATTAAAATACAATCAAACAGTGTATGCAACACATTCACACAGAGAACTAAAGAAATAAAAGTTGGAGTGGGATAGAGGGATTTTTAGAGGAGTTGTTGGTTTGGGTAATACTACACCTGTCCTGAAGCACGGGTAGTACGCAGCGGAAGTTCAGAGATATGGAGTCTCAGTACCTGGGACTGAGGGGAAGGCTCGCCAAGCACAGTGGCAGCAAGGCAGGATGGAAATCGGGAGCGATCCAAGGAGGCTCACAAAGTCAGGGGTTTTTAAAGGGGAAAATGTAGCCACAGCCTAGTCCGTACTTGGGGAAAACAATGAGTTTCGGGCTGGAGACAAAGCCTCTGAAAGGTCAGAATTTAGCATGATTGAGTTAGGTCCGAATTGACAATGGAGGAGACAGTATGCAAATGCAGAGTGCTTGACAGATGAGGATTCTTCTGATCAAGCTGCCTGCTTGGAGCAGGGAGTTCTTTGTACGTAGCGTGCATACCTGATGAGGGTACTTGCCGTGAGGTCTCCTGAAGCGGCAGTTTGGCTATTTCTGGACAGCCTGTATTTGTTTTGAATATTCTAGCAATTAGCGACCGAGCCTGTTTGCATGCTTGTCCAGGGGCCTCGCAAGCATGTGGGAAGAAATGGGTGAGGAAGGCCAAATTATTGATATCAAAATGATATCTAATGTCACCCCAAGTGCAGCTTAGGAACTGCAGTAACAATGTGTCTTATGAGACATGGGTGGATGATTTGGATAGGGTTCACTTATCTCAGGGTTCTACCCCAGGAACACAAATGCATTTGTGATGAAGGGAAAGGGAAATTGTTCTATGTTATATTATCCCTGTCCATATTCACTGTTTTTAATGATATCTATTAAAAAAAAAAGATAATTTATCTCCGCACCCTTCTTTCTGACCAACATTCATAGATAACAAAGTGACCACGTTCTGGGCAGCTTCTAGTGCTTGCTGCAACTCTGAGTTAGTCAAGCAACATATTGGAATCTGTGAATCATGGTGCCATCATAGTGTTGCTATAATATGTCGTACATTTTATGTGCTAGTCCTTGACCATAATAACAATTTTACTTACTTACTATCAGATATTTCTACTGAAGTAACATCAGCAACATGTACACAGAAGCTCATGAATGGAAAGGGGGGGGGATAAAAGAGAAACGACATAGAGATTTCCCTCTGACTGTGATATATACCTACCATTCTATTATAAAAGTCACTGCTTTCAAAGAGTGTTGATTATGTCTTTGCACATGGGAATTCAGCTATTAAACACATTGATCCACATTCTAATTCAGAACCTGATGATACTGCCGATTTTTCTGATAGTGAGATAGAATTTTATTATTACTGATGACTTGGGAATATTATCTTATTATCAGATAGCTCTGTAGGGAATAATAGCTAAGCGTGACATGGTTTAATTTTATATTGCAATCCTCATCCGTTTTGTGTGCATCACAGCAATCATTTGTTCATATATACACCATATTATTAGAATATTAATTAATTAGTAGCTGTATTGATATTTACTTCTTTAAAAAAATCTGTCCAAAAGAGAACATGTCTACAAATTTTTTTCCATGAGTGACAGAATAAGCACAAAGAAAAGATGCTCCAAATATGTTTTACTGGGAACAGAATACAGTCTAATGACCCTATCTTGTGATGCTGATCTTGGATAGTTCTGCCACTAGATAGATTGAAGCTATCAGACAGATTCATGTGAAACTGAGTGAACGAAGTATGAAAATGTCACTGTGGCCAAAGTGTGTATGTTTCTTATTAGGTGCATGCAAGTCCCTTGGCATGAACTAGTACAATGAATAAGACTAGAACAATCTATAAGACTACAGTTATCAGATAAGAGACTTTGGGTGACATCCAGTAGTGCTTTTATCACCAGCACAACTAACACAACCAAAATGATTGCCTGTACCTCTGCAGCTCCCATGTCGTTCCTGAAGATCTGCTCCAGAAAACTGGGAGAACTTCTGAGGCAGATTTGAGGGCACAAGCTGTGGTTGCAGAGTAGGATGTCACCCTTTGAGAACTCCAGCAATGTAAACCTGAATATAAGAACAGAGCGCTGGGCTCAGCTTCTCCCAGGACTGCACCAGTGTAATGAAAAAAGGTTGCAATTAGCAGCATTCTCCATTACAAGAAACTCCTGATGGCAGCTTTTTATTTGCTCATTCACCCATTCTATTTTACTAGGCAAAATTCTTTGAACAGTTTGTATCATTTTGATCATGTGATACACTGGAAATGATGCATACAATTAATCATAAGGAAAGAAGTAGAAATCAGATAGCTCATGAAGCAAAAGGTTCCCCCACCCCACCCCCGTAATCATGCAGAAATGAATTTGGTTTGTTCTAGTTCAAGCTAATAACCCTGTTTTCCTCAGACTAATACACTTCATGGCTTTCCGAATTTTGCCAATTAGGTTTCTATTTGTTTTGACATTTGCTATTTTTCCCTTTTGGAACTTTCTAATATGATAGTGTAAAAGAGTTTTTGTCTCTGGCCTGGTTAGCTGGAGCACTGCAACCCAGATTTTCACACTAGCTTGTGTGTGCATGTTATTAATGTTTGTACATCAAAGGAGTGAAAGCTGATTAGAGAAGTTTCTGAGCAGATTTTCTTATTTTTATAATATTGTGTCTCTGTTAAATGGTTCATATGAATGGTGACAAAAGAAGGAGGTAATTACAACATTTTTAATATGCTCGTTGGGTGATGCTAGCAATAACATCACAGTTATCAGCCCTGGTTTATTATGGGCTGTCTCTCTAACTCCAATATCGTCCAATACAGCCTAATGTGCCCAAAATGAACATTGAGAAGTTTTTTTAAATGCCTCATTAAAAAATTAGAATGCAAATGTGAATTATGTTAATATGTGTGCATTTCTTTTATTGTTCATGGAAAGAAGTAGAACACATTTTCCCCTAGAAATTACTTACACAAATTACTTAAGCAGGTTCTTGGGAATTTTACCATTTATGTACTGAAAAGTTTTCATAATTGTATTCATAATTGGCAGAGGCTAAACCAAAATGGAAGGCCACATTATACACCCCCTCCTTGAATATACACAGATAAATGCTCCATCTTTCTCTCTGATACTTATTTTTTCTACTTTCAGGCAAATATTTCCTACCTTGCCTTTCCTAGGCCCTTTTCGCACGCAATTTCTTTTGCGAGAGGGCCCCTTGAGGTTTGCATAAATGGGAGCGGCGATCCATACGACGCACTGCTCACGAGTCTAATGCGAACTGCGCATGCACCTTTTCATTTTCGGCTTCAAGCTGAAAATGGTGCGCGGTTGCGCAAGGCTTCCGGGACCCGCGCACACTTACCTGCGCTGCAGTACATTGGGAGCCGGGCCGGTCGCACTTCCTGCCTCAGCGCTAGCCTGTAATTCCCAGGTTGCGCTGAGGTAGGAAGGGGCGGGGCATTCGCGCGGCGCTCGCGCGACCGGCAAACCAGCTGAGGTAAGGAAGGAGAAACGAAGTGAGCGCCTCGTGCAAGAGACTGGTCACACGAACACCACCGCCCACCTCCGCGAAAAGGCAAGATGTGGAAAGAGCCCTAGAGAGGCTCTGCTATGGAAAAGGATCCTAAAGAGGGGATTGGCTGTTTGGGTAGTTCACACAGGATGACTTACACTCTTCTTTGTAATTAAAGAATGCACATAACACTGCAATGTGGTTGCAGAGTTCAGATGAAGACAAATAGTGGCAGGGAAATGTGTCTGCCATTAAGTTTCTCCTCACTAAGATAGTTGCATAAGCATTTAAGAAATACAAGGTTCCCCATGTTCCTGAACTAAGTATCAAGCAAGGTTCCCCAGATTTGCATGGTAGTTTGCATTTTTTTAAGGAGTTTAGGCACAACATATTTCTACTACTACAGGTTTTTCCCCCCGCACACCTTCTCTCCCCCCATCATTTTAATATGAATCTATCTTCTCTCCCTTCTCTCTCCTCCATAAGACCATGTATTTAGTTATGAATGAGTCATTTGTAAGTAAAGATATTTATCTCTGTGTTACAAAAATTAAGCCTTTTTTTTTTTTTCTAAACTGTGTGATGGGGGAGGGAAGCATGGGATGATTGCTGTTCAGCCTGTGCCTTCCCACTTGATTACTATGCTTAACAGATCCACTGTTGTCTCTCATATTCCCTAACAAAGGTTTTATTTAGAAACTTTGAGGCATGAATGGAGACTGTGTTGTTGGATTGCAGTTCACAGTAGGCCTAGCCAGCATAGCGAATAGTGATGAATGCCACAGCCCAGCAAATTCTTTCAATTCCCATCCCTGCTGTATGTTATGCAACCTGTTGGGATTTGTGCAGGCTTAAGGAGTACAACGTAAGGATACATACTTTGCCTTCCTTGTTAGTTTCATTCTATATAATTTGCACTACCATCTTTTCCCAAAATGGATGTGGTTGTTAAATTTGTCCAAAGATGCATAAAAGACTTAATTCTTTCCATGTGTAGCACAGGTAGCAGATAATTGATATAAAATAAAATGAGGCAGAATTTCCATTTAGAACAACCTTTGCTTGATGTTGGTCCATCGAGGAAAGTACCCACAGAGCATACAGTTCCTAATTTTTCACGCACTATCCTGTTATTAACAGAATAATGTCATTGTCTCACCACCCCCTTTAGACTACATCTGCCACCCTTCTGTGCATTAACTGTGAAATTTTTATACAGGTACAATGACAGATACTGGAAGTGTAAAGAAA
The DNA here is from genome assembly GCA_948472985.1 of Iguana delicatissima. Classification (NCBI taxonomy): domain Eukaryota; kingdom Metazoa; phylum Chordata; class Lepidosauria; order Squamata; family Iguanidae; genus Iguana; species Iguana delicatissima. The sequence goes on along the minus strand of CAOKZL010000125.1, from coordinate 982,302 downwards.
AAGAAAAGTGGACTTTTTTCCATATCTAGTGCCAATCTGATAAAGCCAAGAAATATTTGTTAAAAATTCATAGTGAAATTATTTTAAAAAATGGAGAAAAATGCAGATGAAACCAGAATTTTATTTATTAATTATGTTATATGTGGTACATGGAAAGAAAATATTGGAAAATGTTGTTATATATGATTATATATGATGACACCCAATGTGGAAAAGTGGCTTCTGAAACTATATGAAATGATGGAAATGGGTAAGCTGACTATGTTATTAAAGAATAAAACTTTAGATAACTTTAAGGAAGACTGGAAATACCTTACCACATATTTGAAAGAGAAATGAGGGATCACAGCAATGATAAACATTAAAATCTGATTATGGTATTGATTATATAGCAATCGCTGACATGTACTATCCCCTGCAGATTTAAGTAATTCAGATAGGGACAGGATGTTTGGTAAGGAAAGCAGGTAAGTAATTCCATCAGTGAACAATAAACAGCATAGTATTTGATGAAAACATAAATTATGTGTTTGCTGTTTAGAAAGGATAATTATTATTAAGATAACAATTTTAGAATAGGATTAATGGATTAATGGGCTAAGAATGTAAAGGGAAATAAGTTTTTCTATTAGACAATAAGTTTCCTTTATGAATAATCATTCTTGGTTGCTTTTTTTTGTTATTACAAAAACAAAAACAAAAATAAAAAATTAACTGTATACTTTCTATTGTAAAGATTGTTGAGTGTTACTGCCCAAGACAGCTCTGTCTGTTCCTGTCTGAAGGGTTAATGTGGTCTTGTTTACTTCTCTGGCCTCGCATTACTGTGGAGACGCAGCTCCTAGCAGTTCCCAGCTTGCTCAGAATGTGTGTTATCTCTCTCAGAGTTCTCTGAGTTGGTTCCCAAAACAATGTGGTAGTTTTGTCTAAAAGAGTTTTCCATTCCCATGCTTTGAGAAATGATTACACCCGTGTACCTAAGTGCTGCCTGCAGGCCGGCAGCGTTCTATTCTATGCTATATTATTCTGTTCTGTCCCTGTTCTTTTGAGCTTCTGTTCAGTCATGGAGTTTACCTAGCTGCACTGCTCAATATGTAATCCAGCTTTGCTTTCAATAAACAAAGTAGTTTTTAGACAAACTGGATGGCCTCATTCTCTGGCAGGTTTTTCCTTGAGGTTTTTCATGGGACTTGACAAGTTCTGGTTCTTGCTTCTAAGTGCAGCTACACTGTGGGTCATGCTAGCATCACAGCATGCATCCTGCATTTACCGACAGGTTATGGGCTGCAGTCTATGCTTGCGCTGTGCGTCCTGGCCGTGCCGGAGTGCCAGAGTGCCGGAGTGTTTTTGAGGCCAGGTTTTGATTGATGGTGCCTGTCTAACAGAGTTTTTCAAGGCTTGTGCTGCGGGGCTGCCGCCGGGGGTTGAGCGGCCATGGAGCAAAGGTTAATAAGCAGCTTGCCTTTGATGAGGCTGAACGGCACGACTTACCTCACTTGGTCAGTCAAAATGGATTTGGTCAGTCTATCCTGCTGTTTTGTTCTATAACTTCTGTCTTTGATTATTGTATGCACAACATCTATTTAATCACTAATTTTTCATTCTAAATTACTGTTATAGATATGTCTTAGTTGGCAGACTATTAATTTTTTGAGTCCTTTGACACTCTGGTACTTCAGGGTCAACTGTTATCATTCAGAACAGTCAATGAAATTTACTTCAGGCTAGCCTACTAAATTTTAGAGAAAAATAGGGAGGAAGTTATAAATATAACATTATGCTGTTTCAATGCAAAGACATAAATATTAGTGAAATATAGAACCCTATTAATCTACAATATCAGAGAAAGAAATGATGGAGATAGATGGTGTGTATGGTGCACAGCTGTTCAGTTCTGACAAGTAAAAAAAAGTCCTCAAAGATACCATCATTATGTAGTGGATGTACAATCAGCATGCCCTTAAATAATATTGAATGTGATGGCAATAACAACAATGTGCAGTGCAATAACACCAGAAGTAATGAACACTGGCTTAAGTAAAAGAGAGGAAGGGGCAGTGGTATCCAAAATCAGGAACTTCAACAGATGATTAGGGCTCTTTCCTATTTTAGGCATATCTGCACTATATTTTTATGTCAGCTCTTATACCATTTAACCATCATGACTTTATTGTAAGGCATCCTTAGGATTCGTAGTCTGGGGAAATGGTTAGAATATATTGCCAGAAGGCTCTAGTTCAGTGGTTCTCAACCTGTGGGTCCCCAGATGTTCGTGGACTTCAGCTCCCAGAAGCCCTGAGCATTGACCATAGTGGCTGGGGCTTCTGGGAGCTGAAGTCCACGAACATCTGGGGACCCACAGGTTGAGAACCACTGCTCTAGTTCTTTCCCATCTTATTTTTCAGGGTACCCCAAGAAAAGTGATTCAGGGTTAAATTCTGGGGGCTAAATACTGTGTGGATGAGACAAAGGAAGGGATAAATAAAAATAGCTATATATTTAACATAAAGTTCCTATTGCTGATAACAAAGCTTTAGGAGAGGCACTCCAAACTTTGTGGGTGGAAAAAATACTCCAAAGCTGGGAAACCAGAAGTCAGTTGTGACATGAAATACAGGTATTTAGCCATCTGGAAAACCCAAAATGGAAATCCCAAAAAAGTCAGTTTAGGACTCAGTTTCCCATTCTTAGTCCCATCCATCATGTTTTTTTAGGTGAAAAACATTTACTTTTCATTTGACCTTTAAACTTAAGTCCGATTTGTAACATCAAGTGAAGTTGGTCAATTGATTCAGTGGGATTTGACTGTGTGTTTACTTATCATTCAACAGTTGACTTATTGTGCTTACGCTAGATGGGATAAGCAACTGGATTTAGTTACCAATGGTATTTAAATTGAAAAAAAGATTAACACTGCTCTTTTTGGTTTTAGCATTCTGCTTCAATGTACAAAAGGATGTGGCTTCTTCTGCATTCAGTTTAGAATGGACATTAATTTGGACTCAATATAACAGATGACCAAATTAAATCATTCATGTTTGGCCTCATTTAAAGCTAATGCCTCTTTGCTAACCTTTTCCTTAACCCCTTTCACTTATCTGACAGTAGTAATAAAATTATACAACAGATAAGCGCCCTTGTGGGAACCCTCTTAGACCTCCAGTATTTTAGCAGTATCCCCAGTGCAAAGATTGGTATGGACTGTAATGACCTAATTGGATCAGAAGGATCAGTGGGAATAAAATGTCCCAATGGTCCTTATATTGAACACCATCACTAACATGTACATCAGTATCACAGGTATAAGGTTCCATTGAAAATGGATTTGAAGGCACATGTACTTGAAAATGTACACTTCAAGGAGCTCTGAATTTCAAATGTGGAAATTTGGAATTTTCTAAAGGTATTAATAAGGTTGAGGCCTGCCAATATGTGGATGCTTCAGTACTTTGTGTGGTAATGCTGAGGCTGGTTTTACTAAATTCTCAGTTTTATCAAAGTATCCACAAGGAAGTAATATAACAATAATTTTTACACTGCATAAAGTGTTGCTTTATGAAGTCTTCAATGTAGGTGTTACTTTACAATTTATTTATTTGTCCATTCATTCATTTCATTTATATGCCATCTTTCTTCTAGACTGGGACCCAAAGGGGCTTCTGGGAACAATCAATTAAAAATGTTTACAGTAAAATTTAAAACAATTAAATCACCATATAAAACAATATAAAATCATTTTAAAACATACACAAGTTTAAAAACATGAAAGATATTTTTCCCTCATGAGCATGATGTTTGTTTTCCATTGTTTACCGTAAAACATGTAGATTCTATTTTGCATCCTCTTTTTTCAAACCTATAAACATCGCAACAAAGATTAAATGATTATTGTATGATAAGATGTAACAAGCCTTGGCACCAGAATGCAAGTAGTACTAATTTGCAAGATGGAGGAAGATGAAGAATGATGGTGACAGCTTTAGTTTGTACTTTGTGCCCAGAAAAAGAAGGGTCGCTTAGCACTATTCATCAAGTAAGGAGAGCCAGGGCCAGCAACTGTTAAAAATCTCATTCTGATGAAGTGGCAAAGGCAATATATTATTGTAGAACATGGATTTGGGGCAGCATTTGATCCTTCACAATTTGTTAATTTGTTTTCTAACTGGGCTGCTTTTCCCAGTATATCCACCACAGAACATTTTAAAGAAAAATGTTCTAATAAGGTGTGCCTGCCATTTCAAAATTCTCTGTCAACATCCTCTTTCCCAGAAGGAAATAACGTGCAAGGATGTATACACCTGAGTGGTTAAGTAATTGTTTACATTTTTTCCTTTTAACTGTTATTTTCCTTCTTCAGGGAAAAAAAAAATACACTATTTGCTTCTTTCAAAGAGCACAACATTAGTTTCCCAACAGATGAATATGAAAGCAAAGGTAAGTGCATAAGAGATTTATGTTCACTTGATAAAGAAGCGACTAAATTAAACAAACATTTTAGTGTAATATGAAAATCTCAATTACTACTTCTGCTTAACTGTTTGAAAATGAGAATTACTTCTTGCATTATATTTTATACAACCAGACTAAGGTCCAGAAAAGTGCAGAGCATAGCTGAATTTTGGAAGTTGCTAAGCATGTTACAATTAACCACAGAAATATTATTATTAATAATAGTACCTGTGTACTCAAATCCAAAACCATGCTTACATACCAAGAAAGAAAGGGGAAAAAAGCAAAACCCTTGCTGAGGAGTCATTGCCATTCACACAGTAACAAATAACGAATGTTCCTTAATGTTTTTCTTATAAATATATTTATCATATAATTACAGCAGTTACACAGAAATTTCACAGATAGAAGGGCCTCTTCCAGAAGTGGGCTCTGGCTAAGCTGATTCTGAAGGAGAGAGACAGTGGTAGAAGCAACATCAGGAGAGGTCTGGGTAGGAGCTTCCAAGGTGAGCAAGTAAGCTACACTGAATGGGTGGGAGGGCAAAGAAGATGCCACAAATATCCTTGCATATATCTTATGCAAGGCCCTCTGGTCTTCTCTCATCATCCTGATGGGAAAGGGAAAGCACCCCACTGGAAGGGGAGGAGAGGCAACAATAACCTTGTTTGTCCTTCTAAGGTATTAAAAAAAGGGGAAAGGGCTACGCTAAATTCCCTTTGTTTGAAAAACAGGGCTATTAGAGGCCTATCTTGGAAAAGACATGAATGCATAAATGAATGAATTTAAAAAAGGAGGAAAAATACCAAGAATGAAAGCCAAGGCCAGCCTCTCTCCACATACACTTTAATTGTGAAGCTTTTAAGGGCTTTCCCCTCCATATTTCATCCTTCTGCTCATTAATTCAACCCCCATCCCCGTTGTTCCTCCTCCCGCCCCTGCTTTTGCCAAAACTGGAGTCTTCCAGAAGTACTAGAGTAAAATTCCTATTAGCCCCAAGAAATAAGAAGCCATTCTATCTCAGTCCTGGCACAGCTGATAAATGGAACAAAACAAACTGAATATCTCCCAGCTTGTTACTTACTTCCAGGCGGTAAGCAAGGAATCATAAATAAAGTCCTATATAAACAAAGTCCGGCAGGGTTTCATGGCAAGGGAGTGTCCAAGGTCAATCCAAGCATTTGTCAAGGCATCCAGCAAGGTAACAGGTCAGATAAGCTCTGACAACTCCTGGAAGGGAAGGACACCAGCTAAATAGGCCCAAAGCCTAGCACAGCTGTGCCTTGATTGATTGTTGCTGGTTATAAATTCTGAGAGAGCGACACCGGGTGTCTCTTTGGTGTCTGTGCTGTGCAAAGCTCAGTCTATCTAAGTCAGTGGTTCTCAACCTGTGGGTCCCCAGATGTTCGTGGACTTCAGCTCCCAGAAGCCCCAGCCACTATGGTCAATGCTCAGGGCTTCTGGGAGCTGAAGTCCACGAACATCTGGGGACCCACAGGTTGAGAACCACTGATCTAAGTGTTCTTTTTTATCTGAACAGGCAGGACTCTCTGTTGGAGCTGGCACCATCTCTTGTTCTGTTTCCAGCACTGCAACCTCTCTCTGTATGGAAGGCCCTGGCATCCTTCTGTGTCAGACTCTGGTGTGCCCTCTGCTTCAGATTCTGAGTCAGAGTCCATGCTCTGGAAGCAGGGCATGACGGAAACCTATTTCCAAATTTTCTAAGAGGCTAGAGTGTAGTCTGTTCAACCCTTTCATACCTCCCCTAGCTCAGCACCGTTAAGGTGAGGGATGTGAGGGAGGAAAAGAAGAAAGAAAATGGATTTATGACTTAATATACCTGTATAGACTCTGGCTATTGTTAGCTCTTTTTGCCCCAGGTCTCCTGGACAGTACAATAAGCCCCTTCCCTTTCTTCTAAGTAGCTCACACTACAACATTTTCTATTGCAACCAGTTCCACAACCTGTTTTCTAAAACTCTACATAGCATTTCTGATGAGCTGGACAATTTGCCAAAGGAAGGATGAACTGGGGAGGTCCACTATTCAGACATAATGCATACACTTAAACCTGGATCCACCTTTCCATTCTCTTTTATATTATTGTTATAGGTTGCATCCATACTAGTTTAGCACCTGTTTCATCACACCGCTAATCACTGCAATAAGTCTATCAAGATGTACTACCACCACTCAGTTTTTCTGCTCTTAAAAGAAAATATACAAAACAGCTAAGGACATGGGAAGTTGTAGATCCCTCCCCAGAAGCAGAAAGAAAAAAAGAAAAATAAGAAGCCTGCCCTTATGATGGAAAGCCAGCCTTGTAAACCTATGATAAGCTTCACCACTGGGTCTTTCTCCAGTGTACATTCTCTGACATCAAGTAAGACACAAACAAGCTGTGCTGGTGGATTGGGGGGAGGCTATGGATCTGCAAGAACCAAGTCCTTCTCTCTCACAGATAGATACCCATAGAAGGGCAAAAACTATACCATATATATATATATATATAGTCTATTTCCCTCCCATTACAACCAAAGGGAAAGGAATGTTTAAGTAAGCTGTATATTTCAAAAGAAACCAACAAGCATCTCTGTCTTTCATCTTTACCTCATAGGGCCATCCTAGCATAAAAAGTGAGGGTTTCAATAAAAACAAGCAACCCAAGCAATCCCCATAAAGCAGCAATAAAAGTAGAGTATTAAAAGTCATAGCCAATATTAAATCAAACCTTAAAAGAGAGTTGAAATGAAATACTAAAATTTAAAAAGGAATTGGAATCTCTGCAGAGAAACTGTTTCATAGTTTTGGTGCCACCACTGAAGAGACCTGGTCTTGGTTCCTATTTGTCTATATGAGCACACACTTCCTGATATAAGCCACTTAGTGCTTTAAAGGCTAGAATATTACAGTCTATTTTATTATATTCTAAGTAGGGCAGTAGTAATCCAGGAAATATCAAAGAAAACACATGAACATCCACTGACAGATCAAAATTAGTAGTTTAGACTTCAACAAATGAAACCAAAACAGACCATGTGAACAAATACACTTGAATAGACTGATAGATTATTTCCAATTCTTTGTTAAGAGAATGACTAAATTCATCAGTTTAAACACAACTTCCCTTAGTTTCTTTTGAAACATCACTCCAGTCAAATCAACTCAAGCTTGCCATCTGCAGAGAGCTCAAGTGCAGCTCTGTTCGAGAATCATGTTATACAGCTTCCTTTCCTCAAAGTTTACATGCAAGCTGTTCTTATCAAAATTAAACCCATTATGAGGATTCATCTTAGGATTCCATCAGACTTTAAATAAAGAGTGACAAAAGTCCACATATGGATGACAAGCTGTTTCTACAGTAAATATTTTCCTATTTATTGAAGAGAGTCTTATGGTATTTTAAGATGTTTCCCATGAGCCATTACAAGACTTATCTTCAGATGAACATAAAATAAGGCTTAAATAGTGACTTCACTATCCAGGCATTAACAGCTCTCATATTTTTATGACATGTCGCTTCTAATGCTGCTGCTAATGACTATTTATTTTTAGAACTGTTAGATATCAAACTGATCAGAGGCTGAAACAGAGTTATTTTACGTTTTTATTAATTAATTCCCATTTTCAGAATGTTGTAAAATACCTGTACGCAATTCCTTTATAAAATCTTGGTGAATATGTTTATAAAAGCACTAGTGCAAAACTTTCTGACAGCCACAGGTAGCTGAAAGTGACAGGGAAAAATGAACTTATGCCAACCTATTAAGGTTGCTTGTTCATTTGTCATTTGTATTTAACCACGCATTGAAGGAATCTCCTGGTTCAACCGGTATACTGCACCACACTAAGGCTGAAATTCTATACACTTATCTGGGCCTCGGAGTAATTCTCATAGATTATTTCCTCTAACGTTTGGTACAGGGCAAAGAAAAATATAATTTTTTAATTTCTAAAACAATCTGAAGAAGTAAAGTAAAGCTATCACAGAGGTATAGCTGCTAGAGACAAAGGAGATGGTACTCTTAATAGGTGCATCTAAACTTGTGAAATTCTGTCTTCTCAGACAATATTATAGTACAAGATAAAGAACTTCTTGTTTGGAACGGCATCCATTTTATGTTTACGTGTTTCACTGTATGCCTTATTGTTGTATAATAAGTTATTACATATTTTAGGAACCTTATATTTTAATTGTTGTTAGCTGTACTGTATGGTGTGAAAACACTAAACGGAATTCAAGCTTGTTAAAGTAACTAAATACATAAATAAATTAGAATAAGTTCAAGGTTAGATAACAACACTTTGTCCAAGTGAGAAAGAATTGAAATCTGAGATGCTATAAACTGTCTGTCAACCATTTTGCATCTTAATTAAAGAGGATATCCTAAAACGTAAGAACTCTTACTTTTCTTTGTCTTTGGCATCCAAATAAGTGTAATACCTCAAAGGAATATTTTATACCACTGAAAGCCTTACCCCAGACTAGGATCGACAGCAACTCCCATTGGGTTGTGAAGATCAAGATCTATGAGGATGACACATACAGTTCCATTATAGTTGCATACGAAGATTGTGTCACTTGTTCGATCCACAAAATAAAAATTTCCAGTAAGCCAGTCAACTGCCATTTGTTGTATATCTGTCATAGGAAAAAAATTGTTAAATTAGTTGAGAGACTTCAGTATGAGTAACTGCAAAGGTTACACCAAAGGCAATGTACTATACATTTGAAAGAGTTCACGATGTTAATGAATTTTCTAAGAACAAGGGATGAGAACAGTAACTTTTGCCTAAAGAAAAATATTAGTCACAGTAGAATGCAAAAGAAAAAACCCACAGTTACCATTTTTTAATTTTCTTATAAGTCAAGGGGATTTCAGGTACAAATGTGCTATTTGAGTAGGGATAACAATAATTACATTACCAAAAAAATGTAACATTTCACAGTGGGTGAACACATCATAGTAGTACTAATAAGGATCCCTTTTTTTTTTTTTTAAAGAAACCACTTTTTTATAATGTGGGAACTATTTCAGTTTGTACCATAATCACAGAAATGAAGTATGAAATAAGTCATGATGTATCTGAAAGCTTTAAGAAAGGTACTGTGACCCTGTCAGTCTTTGATAAAAGTCAGAAATAAAAACACAACAAGAATTGCTTCTACATAAAACATTGGCATATTTTTCATTTCTGCTTTAAACTAGACCGGAATCTTGCCTCTTATGATCAAGTGTGCATCGTTGTATCCAAATACTAATCTTCCATTTTATTTTGGGGGAGCCAGAGCCCAGATAGAAAGCACAGGTGTTGCAAGCGTAACCTGTTGGTTTCAACGCAAACATCTGCAGCTAACAGACTTATGGTATCAGCTGCAAAAGAAACCCACCCTGTGACCCTGGAGAGTTGCTACCAGTCAGAAATGGAACATTTGTCAACACAGTTCTTAATCATCCAAGGGGTCACTTGTGTCCTTATTCTTCTTTCCCCACTCATATATTTTCATCAGCGCTTAGTGCATCTGGGTGGCAATTTCAGACCACTATGTATACTGTACACTATGGATACTGGAACACAGCTACATCTATCCTCCATTACATTTGTCCAGCCATTACTCTCCGTCCCAGGGATTCAGCTCACCAATTGGACTCTTAAAGAGCCTCCTATCACTTTGAAATAAACAAAATTAAGCACAAAAGTTTTAGATACTATAAAAACACACACATAAATACATACAGACAGACACAAAACCAGAAAGATGTAAAATAGTATACTACAAACTAAAACAAACAAACAAACAAACAAAAAACCCTACCACACTAATTATACAACCAAGGCCCTTTCCATGCCACCCTCTCATCCTGCCATGGGGATGGGAGAAGGATAGGACCACGACAATGCTTCTGCATGATGTCATTGTGGTCCTGCTTCTCTCCCATTCCCCAGGTGGTATGATCATGCATTAAATCATTGATAAGTTTTCCCCATCAATGACCTACTATTGCACTACCATCCTGCACTTGCCTGTGCTGCGGAAGGGCAGGAAATGTGATGGCAGCCTGGGAAAGTACTCAGTTGCACTGTAAAAGGAAGCAGCATGTCCATCACACTCCCTTCTGCAGGGAGCCAGTCCCATGTGAAGGGGAGCACTACCTTCACATTCCCTTCCTGGCAGAGCTGCTGTTGGGATCACCACCAGATGCCGTTGCAAGAAGGTAAGCTGCAGAAAGGGTCTAAGAGCCAGCCATCACTTTGGATGGACAAATATGTCAAGCAGCAATATGTCAATGCCCATGCCTGCAAGTGTGCTTATGCAATGGCAGACTGTACAAATCATGCAGTGATGCACCCATTTTTCCCCCACAGGATGCAATAAATAAATAAATACATACATACACGCATACATACATACATCTTTTCTTAAACGAAATGTTGAGTGAAATATTATAAATATTGATATCCTACTTAATGCCGGTGGAGCATACTCGGAGATCCAGGAGGACAACAACAACCAGAGGGCTGTTGTAAAAACCAGGCCAGATGAGGGCTCTCCTAGGGCACCTTCTAGCCAAGTAATATGAAACACTGGAGCTGCACCTAGTACCACCCACCATCCATTTTACAGCCTGGGAAAATCTGTTACACAAAGAAGTACTGAATATCTTTTTGCACAGTGTTATACAGCTATATGCCACCAAGTTTAGCCCCGACTTCTGCCTTTACTTTCTTGTGATACTTTGAAGGAGGACAAAATGCAGGCTATCACCTACAAATAATAATAGGTGATCAGCTGAACAGCGTTTTAACTATACTATAAGAAGCGAAAATGTGGCAGTATTCCATTCCAGTCCAGCCATCACAATATTGTGCTCAGAGCTGTCACTTGTATTCATAACCTTTCTCCTCCTGTTTCTTCTTTTCATTTCTAATTCAGAGGTGAAATTTGACCTCCTCTTTGTTACTGCTGCAAGTATGAGAAACACAAAGCTTCATCATGACAGCACAGCAATGTTCTATGCATTTCTATGTACTTTTTTGAACAGTGGGCGATGACAAATAGTTTAATAGACGTTTTGAAATTATAAACAATTATTTGAAGTCTCTTCTCTACCCTATGCTGCTGAAACTCTAATAAGAGCTTACAATTTGAATTTGCAGAACACAGAAGATATCCACCTGACTGCTCTCTATTGAATTTGTGAGGAAATAGCTCCAGCGGTAGAGAAGGATGTCATACCTGTGAAACAGATTGCTATAATACTCCTCTCTCTATATATCCAGCTAATGCACATTTATATATGGCTTACCCTTTTCTCTAGCAATATTCTCATTAATTGCTGATAATCAATGACACCCATCCCCAGTGATTCAGTTCAGTATTGGACTTGACAAATTTAACTGTCCTTCGAAATTCTGGAAGACAGTTCAGTTACTTATGACCCCAATTCCAGCCACAACCACACTTTGCTGGATATTACCAGCAATATCACTATGTTAAGGCCAAAGAAAAAGAAAAAATCCTATCCAGAACACAAATAGCAAGCAGCCAAAGCTTGTAGTAAACTCCAGAAAGATTTGGAGTGGGCCAAGAAATCTTCAAAGATGATGACAGAGGGGGTGGAAACGGGTTTTATACCATTTCACACTAATATGCTGCATTATGACATATAGTGTCTCTATACTTCTAGCCTTGCAGTGTCACTTTGTTTCCTTTTCTAAAAGGAACATTTTTAAAGAATGGACTGAGGATGATGTATTGTTCTTAGATTGAAGTGTTTTAATCGCTTTTTATGTTTCAGTGGGTTTTTATCTTTTTAGGTGCAGATTTAAATCATACTGGCAATAATTGAATCTGATTTTAATGTTCACTTTTTGTGTATTTTTAGCTGCATTTTTTAAACAATTGTAAGCCACCTTGAGTCACAATTCTGGGAAAAGGTGAAAAATAAATAAATAAATATTCTTTCTCCTCTGATTCTTCTAAGAGGACAAACAGCAGTCCCACTTTGCAGTTGTAAAGGTAAGAGGCCAAAAACATGCCAATGACTTCCCCAAAACATTATGATAGAGTGGCAGTGGTGGTGGTAGCTGCTTTGTCAGTGGCAGCAACAACAAGGGAAACAATATGCCCTTTTCTTTCTCCTCTTTCTCCCATTCTGTCATTTTTAAAACAACTACAGCTTTACCTACCCACTAGGGAAGCTGGGAAATGCAGTTTTCCTACCTGCCCCACTATCCAATGTTATCAGCAAAATGTCAGAAGAAAGTATGGCCAGTTTCAGAATATTAGTGCACCTACCCAACTTTACAGCAAAGAGGGAAGATGAGCATAAGCATGTCAACTCCAACCCTTTTGTGTCCATTATTATTGCGCTGAGGCCAGAGACTTCTGATATCCCACCTCAACAAAAAAGGAAGAAGAATAAGGAAGGAGGGACAGAGTGAACATGCTCATGTTTGTCCTTTCTCCGTGCCTGTTGTTATCTGAACATATGTATAGGGCTTGAGAGTGTAAAAAAATCTGTCTTGCAAATCATACCACTACAGTGTTTGACAGCACCACCGTTGACTACAACCACAGGGATTGCTGCTTTTGTCATGCTTCAATTTTGGTAGTTGTTCCATTTCACTAAAATCACAGAGGAGAGAAGGGCACATTCATTCCTTATTGTGTTCAGTGGGCCAACAGTAAGGTGTGGTGAAGATAAGAGATATAGTGGAATTTTTCCTTCCCCACTTCTCCTCACTTTACATCTTTACATCAGGTCTTTCCTTCTGTCCAGAGGAGTGAGTGCCAACTGATTTGCTGGTGTCTTGGTTCCAGACAGTGGTAATGAAATTCCTTGCCAGCCGATGCTTACTTGGCCTCCTTATCCTGCTGTGACGAGCAGTTTGGTGTGAATATTCATAAACAGATGCACAGATATAGACAAGGACATAGAAAGAGGCCCTTTAAATCTTAGGCCCTTTCTGCAGGACAGTGGCCTTCCGGCATGGGGAAGTGAGAGGAGTGGGACCATGATGTCATCTTCTCGCATCTCCAGTCAGTGGGATTGTTAGTTATATCATTAATGGAAAAACTCTGTCAATGGCTCCCAGTCACATGACATTCTTGTTGCTGCCAGCCATGCGGAAGGGGCAAAAGTGAGATCATGCACTTCCTTCCCCAGTGCAGTATGGGAAGATGGCCCACGGCAGTGCGGAGGGAAGGAGTGTCCCTTGTGCTCCCTTTTGCAGGCAGCCAGCTGGGTGCACAGAAGAGCGTTGGGGACACGCTCCCATCCCAGCAGAGGCACTGCCGGGATTGCAGTGGGACAACACAAGAGAGTATTGTAGTGCAGAAATGACCTTAGATACACCCATCTTACTGGGTTTTGTTGGAGAGTGAATGTGTGTGTTTGTGTGTACATCTGTGTGTGTGTACGTCTATGGCAGTGGTTCTCAACCTGTGAGTCCCCAGATGTTCGTGGACTTCAGCTCCCAGAAGCCCCAGCCACTATGGTCAATGCTCAGGGCTTCTGGGAGCTGAAGTCCACGAACATCTGGGGACCCACAGGTTGAGAACCACTGGTCTATGTCTATCTACTTAGATAGACATAAAGATACACACAGATATACATAAAAATCACTTGAACTACAGTTACCCCCTCAGTTGCTGTCTTTCACCAGACAGTATGTGTGTATGTCTAGAGAAACAGACATAAGCCTAAACACACATACAGATAAATTACAAAGCACATCTTTGTTCTATCAAGTAGAGGTTTGTTTGTTTTTTTGAACCAATGTCTCTATTTTAGATACTGAACCTGTATTTTTAATGGAATATTACTATATTTCAGAACTGGTTTTAACTGTTGCTGCCCTGGATTATGCAGCACCATCAGAAGGGCAATATGAAAATCTATCTCTCTATCCATCCTCTCATCCATCCACATAGATAACATGATGCTTTCAGCAGCATGGATTTAGTATAGATGTTCATTATAATGTAAAAGTCAATATTCTCTTAAGAGAATGGAGAGTTTTTAACACATATTTTTAAAAGGGTAGATTTTCCCATATAGTTATATTTTGCACAGCAAACATGAAATGCTCATGACACAAATGAAATAAGGGCAAAATCATCAAAAGATGTATATTTGCTTTGGTTTGAAATTGATAGAAAAGAGGAAATTTGATTAGTGAAACAGTTCTTATTGAGGATTGTATCAGGCATTATATTACTTCCAGTTTAGGAACTTTGAAATGATGCTTTTTTTTAATTTAGCATATTTGACAGCTACAAAACATGTGTTGTGTACTACCTATGTTGAAAGACTGGTTGCAGTTTATGTCTTGTGGCTGTCTTGTTATGTTTGTACTGGGAATCCTGCTCGTGAATTATAAATGGCATCTTGCTTTCAAGAGGAGAAAGTTGTAATGAATTACCAAAGGCTGCCATAGCTAAAAAGCACATTCCACACTTTTCTAAGTACATGAAAACCCTACTTAGCGATACTTTTATTTGCAGTGGTAGAAGATGCTGCTAGATTTGTCTGGCAGGCAAAGAACCCCAGAATAAATTTTAAAACACTGCAGTAGCTAAGAAAAGGGGTGGCTTGGGAGTTCCTAATGTCAAATTGTATTATGAGACCTGTCATTTTGTATGGTTGAAGGAATGGATATTGCTTAGAGATGTGAGACTTTTGGAACTTGAAGGCTACAATTTAAGATTTGGTTGCTGTGCTTATCTTTGGTATGATAAAGGAATATGCTGAATTTAGAAATCATTATATATGAAAAGCTCACCTATGTGTTTGGTGTATGTATAAACAGATACTTTTTTCCTAAAATAATATTAGCTATCTCATTGTAGGAAGTTTTTTTTCTCTCTCTCTAGGAATAAGTGGGTTAAAAATTGGAAATGGTTGGTTGCTCTATGATGATCCTTTGTATTTTGAATAAGATAGCTAGAAGTTTCAATCAAGAGAGATGATTCTTAAGGAAGGCAAAAAATTTAATTGGTTTGATTATATGCAACTTAAGGACAGATTTAGTCAAAACAAGATAAATGCAGCCATAGAGGTTAGATAAAATGAGTTTTATTTAGAGTTGTGTAAAGGTGATGGCATGTGATTTAAAAAGTGCATAATGGCTTTTGAAATTAGAGACAGAAGATGAGCCTGTAAAAGAATACATGATGTGGGCCCAAAATTTTGAGCATGATGTCCATATGGATGTATGGAGAAAAAATATAATCTAAAGGTATAAAATTTACTATATGCAGTAATGTAAAAGAAAACCTGTATAAGATGATGTGCAGATGGTATTTAGACCCAAATAAGTTACTGAAATCTCCCAGAATGTTTCAAATCAATGTTAGGGTTGTCAAGATAAGGAAGGCTCCTTACTATGTATGTGGAATAAGAAGCTGAAAAGTTACTGGTATAAATTTTATATGTTAATCTCAAAAATTTTAAAGCTAGATTTTAAAATGTTACCAGAAACATTTCTGTTGAGAATTATGGATAAAGAACAGGATAATAACCATGGATTACTTCTTTGATATATAACATCAAATATATATATATATATATATATATATATATAACGAACAACAGCAAGAATATAGCTTGCTCAAACTTGGAAAGGAACTAAAGGACTGGCCATGTAAGAACGGATTGTTAAACTTGCTGAGTTACCCCAAATTGCCAAATTAACATGGCTTCTAAAGGAAGACTTTTTGAAACATTAGAAAACATTTTTGGATTTTTTTTTGAAGCTTTAAGAAAACTGACGAGGGCCATTTCCACATGGGGTATTTGAAACAGTGCAGTCCGTCCTCCAGGGAGAACGTCTGCACCTGGGAACGGACGGGGTCCAGACTACTTAATGTAGATCTGCACCTCAGCCCACTCCGGAACAACCCCAAGTGGTCGTCCAGTGTGCTTTTGAAAGACTGGGAAAATCAGGTCTTTCAAAAGTCCGGAGCACGCCACTGTGAGCCTGCTCCCTTGTGCAGATTCGCAGGCTTGCACCAATGCGAGCCTGCGATCTGCCGGGGGCGGGCTTTAGGCTGGTGAGCTTCAGTGGTTGGCTGAGACCCACGACCAACCGGAAGCCACCATTTTTGACGCCGGAGCACTGCGGAGCGACGAGCATGCACTGCTCCGAAATAGTCTGGACCGGACTGGGGAGCCAGAAGATCTGGCAAGTAGTGGTGCGGGGCAATTCCCTCGCCCCATGCGGAAGTGGCTGAGGTAACAATCTGTTCTATGGTTATTCATAATTTTAGAAGGATTATTTCACTGGACCTGTTATGATTGAATAATATGTTTTTTTTGTTCTTTTTCTTTGCATTACAGTCAGTGCTGAGGGTCAGAACATGACTGTGTATCAGTTGTACGACTTTCTCTCTCTCTGTTTCTTCTATTTCTTTTTGATTGTATATTACTTTGATTACAACTCAGATTGTTCATGCTAAAAATGAATTTAAAAGAAGAAGAAGAAAATAAAACCCTACGTAACTAGCAGATGTATTTTTAATAAGCAGATCTTCTAACCTCTGCAGTTTCACTGAAGAAATAAAGGACATTAAATTTCCTTGAGAACTGCAGCCCTGTAGTTGTCAGGCAAGATAATTCTAATGGACCTACTTTAACAACCCCTTGGGGATACTATATTTTTAACACCATGCCATTGGCTACTCAAATATATCCTACAACCAATCACTAAAAATCCACACTACATTTTAGACAGCTATTTTAGAGTCAAACAATATACAGGGTAATTAAGCCAGTGTGGTATAGTGGTTTAAGCATTACACTATGACCCTTTTAGGTCATAGAAACCCACTGTGTGAACTTTGTCAAGGTTGTTTCCAGGCAGGCAAAGTTTTCCTATGAATAGACGGCAGAGAGAAGAGGCGGTGTGGCCAGACAGCCAGGTGCAAGGCCAGCAGTATTGTTATGGCTATATCTTGTGTATTAGAGAAGGCCACATGCCAGAGCACTGATTGGGTCACCCCACTTGTTCCAGGGTGACAAAGTAGCATAAAAAAGCTGATGTTTGCCTTGACCAGCTGCCAGTTAGACTCCCTAGCTGGACCTGCCATGCCATTGGCAGTATACTGTTTCTAAGGGGAAATGCTGCCCGATTTTTCTCCATTATCTTCTGTTTTTCCTCTTTGTCTAATTGCTGGACAGCTTGCATGTTTCTGCTAAGCCTTATCTTAGAGTGCAGCAATAAATCAGTACTCTAAGCCTAACTAATGAACCTCTGGAATTGTTTCTGCTTCACGGGGACTCTCTGTGCAGCGAAACCTTGCTTCACAGATAGCACTCTGCTCATGCTCAGAGGAGCAAAATCCTGCCAACCCTGACAAACTTTGGGCACATCAAACACTCTCAGCCCCAGAAAACCCCATGATAGGTTCACCTTCAGGTTGCCATAAGTCAGAAATGACTTGAAGGCACATGACGACAACGACAACAACAACAACAACAACAACGTGTTCAGAAGATGTAAAATTTTCCAGAGAGCCAGCACGGAGTAGTGGTTTGAGTGTTGGGTTATGAGCCTGGAGACCAGGGTTCAATTCCCCACTTAGCCATGGAAACCCATTGGGTGTGTCACACACATTCAGCCCCAGAAAACCCCGTGATGGATTTGCCTTAGGGTTGCCATAAGTTGGAAATTACTAGAAGGCACACAACAATACAATTAACTTTTACCTTAATCATTAAGAATGTTTCAGCTGTGCTTTTGATATACTTAGATGAAACAACAAATGAAAATTGCCCTTTATGAATATGTTAGGTTTTCTTAGAGGTAACAAGATAACATGATGTGTCAAAGGAGAATAATATCAGGATTTAGCCTGTTCATTAGGGCAATTTCATTTATTTAAAAAATATTTATTTTATTCATTTTACAAATGTTTGCTTTAATGTATTTCAATATCTGTGTAGGATTCCTATTGGTCTTACATGCAAGTGATTACACTTGGCCCTCCACATTCACCAGGGTAAGGGACACAGGACCCTCACAAAAGTGAAAAATTCACAAATAACAAAATGTGTGTGTCTGTGGGAAGGGGGCTGAGGCACAGGTGGGGAAAGTGGGCATCCAGGGTCTAAACCAGGTCAGGGAAAAGAGATGGTTGGTATGGTGGTCCTGTACTTCCTCTCTCTTGCCCATCTCCTTCCTTGGGGGGGGGGGTGCTGAGAATTTGGGTAGAGAACCATCCTCAGCTGGCTAGGGAGAGACTAGTAGAGGAAGAGGAGGACCAGAGGTGGGTTTTTAAAGGGCTATGCAGCCTGATAGGAGCCACCAAGAGGGAAGGTTCCCCCCAAAAGAAGCACTTGAGGTGGGAGGGCAAAAGTTGGAGAAACTAACAAATAATCAAATCTGTGAATGTCAAACCCGCAAATGTGGAGGGATGACTGTAATCAATTCCACACAGGCTTAAAGCCTGTAAAGTTAAAGCCTTGGATATACCCATATCCTTAACTGAGCCCTCTCAGTTTTAGGTTCAATTTAATGTACCTCACTTGAGTTTCAAAAATACACAATATTGACTTTTTGAGATGAAAAAAAAATCAAAACAGGAATTTATCCAAAAAGGCAGATTTTAGTGTAAGTTTCATCACTGCACCAATTATTTAGTCAATAGCTAAAAGAACTGATTTAATAAAAATGGACTTCAAAGTTTGGCCGAAATTGGAGGAACTGAAATACCCCCATTGGCTGACGTGATTGAGACATCACTAGACTGTTTCTCCAGCTACTGCTAATGAGCACAACTCTCCTTGTCTCTTGTGCCTTTTAAAATAAATCTAATGTCATTTTCCAGCCCACAAAATACAGCTTTGACACAGCAGGCTTTTCAAGCTTAGAGAGCTGCTGTCTTTAGATAGAGGAAATGGAGGAGGAATATAGAAACCCTCAGAAATAGAGATCCTTATGCATCCTCCAAATGTGTACATAGGGACGGACATGTAGGAAGGGGAAAAGGAAAGCAGTTAAGGAGAATTTTGATAGAATTTTTAATAAGAGAAACAGGGTTGAGTGGGAATGATTATAGCTCCTTTGATAGCTGCTGTAGTGGTGATGGTGACAGTGATAATGGTACCCTGTCCTTAGCCCAAAACTGAGACTCAAAGCAGCTCATAGGAAGTTTTAAAAAAAAATGAAAAAGGATCAGGTAAAATATGCAATAGTATGATGCTTAAAACACAACTGAACTAAAGGCAATTTAAAAGCATTTTGGCGACTTACATTTTTTTAAAAAAATACAGAGCTAAACATCAGCCACATGACATCTGTTTTGGTGTTGTTTGTATGCTGCAGACCTGATCTGCATGTTGGAGAGTGCAAATCAATCTCTCTACATGAAGAGCTCTCCTAAGGATAGCAGAAACTAACTCTCTTTGTTTACAAACAACAGACTTTCTGGAACAGGCATGGACTCACTGTGAGTCTGTGGGAAAGCAGGAAAATATCTGTGGATACTCCTTTTTATATATTGATTGATTGATTGATTTGTGATAAGGAATTTCTAGGAAATACTTCAGCCACTGATGAAGACTCATGGTCAAAACGCATTTGGCTGCAATTAGTGGTGGACTTGAAGAGACATCAGTTGACTTTATTCTTCCCTATCAAGTGGTTTACCACAGTCATTTGTCTTTGGGAGGACTAGCACATCATTTGAAGATTCAATTCATCTCCACCAACTGCCTCCAATAAGGCTTTTACATTTCAGGGAACTGGAGGTCTCCCCACAGGGACGTCGGTTCTTTTTATTATATTATTGTATTTTCTATATTATCCATTTTATATAATGGTTCATTGATTTAATTGTCATATATAATACATTAGTAAGTTTCCTTATGTGCACACACACACACACACACACACACACACAAAATAGTTTTTCAAAAGTTTTATACATAGTTTGATATTATAACTCCTAACTTCAGTTACTTTTTTTCTGGTACTTGTTAGGTTTCAGCCCCCCCCCGTTTTCCCCCTACATTTATTCAGAAGTAAATCCAGATGATTCCTATTAGAATCCTTCAGTGTATTTATTTTTGCTCACACAGTGTTGGTCACTTAGATAATGAACTGGAAAGTTTTTCTCACCTGCGCCCTACACAGAGAGGGATTGGTCCATACATTCTGATAGAGCAGAAAAGCTTACTCTTTCCACTTCACCCTCCCAACCCGCCAGAGGGACAGGAGAAGGACAGGACCTCAATGACAGTTCTGCATAACGTTGTTGTGGTCCTGTCCTTCTCCTGTTCCCAGGCTGTGAAATCTCAGAATAAATCATTGACGGGTCTTCACCATCATTGATCTGTGATTGTGCCACAATCCCACAGTTACTTGGTTTGCAGAGGGTCCAGAAGTGCAATGGCTGCTCTTACTGCCCCAGCATAGCCTGGGACAGTACCCAGCTGCACTGCAGAAGGAAGCAGTGGGGCCATCATGCTTACTGGATCCCAGAGGCAGCCAGTGTAGAGGGGAGTGTTCTCCTCATGCTCCCCTCCTGGCAGAGCCACTGCCGAAATCCCCACAGGACACCACCAGGATACAGTAGGGTGCAGAAACGGCCTTAGTAATTAAACATCTTTGACTGTCATAACCAACCATCATCAGAAGATGGTATTCTGAAACATATCCCCACTGAGTGCATTATTGCAGTGTATCTCATCTTTTTTCAGTGAACAAATGCACATACGGCATTTTTAAGCATCACAGAAAATCAGGTTCTAAAGGACTATACTAGTTCAGTAGACTTTGCTCTTTGTAACAACTATTTCATTTGCCAAGGGCAAACAATCCATTGAAGACTGACCAGAAGAGCAATCTAAATGGCAATTATCAAGGGAAATATATTTCATGGTGGTTGTAACACTTGAAAACAGTTATTTTTTTCTCAGATGTTATAACAGTCAAGAAGTTTCATATCAGTCCCTGTGAAATTGCTCTATATTGGCATGAGAGCTGTGAAGTTTATTTTCTCTTTCATGTTGGGCTGAAGACAAGCCAATGATTGGAACTCTCAACATGAAACTGAAAATAACATTCACAACTCTGTTGTCACTGGAAATATATTTCATTTTACCTGACATATTGTAATTTACATGCACATCCATTTTTATAAAGTTTGCTGGCAAACATTTGAAATACATCCTCAGCATAAACACAAATTTACAAGAGCAACGTTTCATGTTAACATGAAACATATGCTACAACCAATCCCAGATGGACAGTGGCCAGATAAATGTATATGGGAATGCCACAAGCAGCAAAAACCTAAGAAACAACTGGCAGTCGCTTCCAAGTAACAAAAGGCTACATTGCTTATGTTTTATTAGTGGGCCAAGTGAACTACTTTATGGGAGAAGCTTGCAAGCAGGACTCAAGCTCTTGATCCCCCTAAAAATGGCATTCAGTGGTACATTGCTATTTCAACTTCCCTGTACCCATATGATGGCCTTGTAAGACAGGAAGAAAAGCACCCACTCAACCTCTCTTTCTATACCATTACTATATCATTATATATCACTACTTCTTCAACTCCTGGCATGACTCCTTTCTTTGTTGTTCTTCTCGTTATATGCCTCTAAGTCATTTCTGATTTATGGTGACTCTTAGGCAAACCTATCACTGGGTTTTCTTGGCAAGACTTGTTCGGAGGGGTTACTTTTGCCTTCCCTCTGAGGCTCAGGAAGTGTTTGCCCAAAGCCACTCACTGAGTTTCTATGGCCCAGTGGGGATTTAAACCAGTGGCAGAGCTTGGAGTGCATAGAGGGGAGGGGGAGGGGGACAGGGCTGTAGCGTAGGGTGTGTGGTCATGGTGCCCAGGGTGTGATTTGAGTTGGGACACCCAAAAAAAATTGCTGCTGGGGGCGAACCATCCCATCACACACACCCGTTCCTAGGCGACTGATTTAAACCCTGATTTCCCTGTGGCCTACTCCAACGCGCAAACCATTACACTATGCTGGTTCTCTTTCTTCCTTCTTTCTAAATTAGAAGGGTTCAAATGTTTCTTTAGACGTTTCTACAAAAGGGAGGTGTTACAGTTTTCTGAATGTGTTGTTGTTGTTGTTGTTGTTGTTGTTGTTGTTGTTGTATGCCTTCAAGTTGTTTCTGACTTAAAGTGACCCTAAGGCAGTGGTTCTCAACCTGTGGGTCCCCAGATGTTTTTGGACTTCAGCTCCCAGAAGCCCTGAGCATTGACCATAGTGCTGGGGCTTCTGGGAGCTGAAGTCCACAAACATCTGAGGACCCACAGGTTGAGAACCACTGCCCTAAGGCAACCCTATCATGGGATTTTCTGGGGCTGAGTGTGTGATGCACCCAAGGTCACTCAGTGGATTTCCATGACCAAGTGCAGAATCAAACCCAGTCTTCAGGTTGATAGTGCAAAGCTTAAACCATGACACAACATTGGTTCCCTCTCAACACTTCAGTTATGTGACCTTGGAGTAATGTGACCTTGGAGCACAGCTGCAAGGGATTGTTTTGGCTAGCCTGCCTCACAAGGTCTTGCCTCATGAGAGCATTCAACATGAGGAGGTTGCTTGCTATGGATGGACTGGATCATACCATATGGACCCGGGTGTGGTTAAGCCCTTAAAAAGGCTTAGTTGAAACACTGTAATGTACCTGAGGTTATTCTGCCTTTGTCATGCTGCCTTAGGTCATTTTTGTACTGCCTCTGGCCATGCTGTATGTCTGTCTTCTGTACTGCTATTTTGTGCCTGGATGCTTTTGCTTCTAGGCTTGCTGCCAGAAGCCCTAATGTTAATCTAGTGCTCTGTTGAATAAGCCTTAACCACTTAAGACACTAAGCCTTAACAAATTGAGTCTGTGTGGCTATTTTCTCCCCTGTCTGGAGCAGCTGGTAGCAGCTGGGCACTGCTTCCTTATCTGCACTCTGCACATGTTCTGAGGTGCCCACCTCACATTACCCTAACAATGTACGCAACAGTTAGAACTGCGGATGGTATTCCAAGTATGGCCACACCATAGATTTGTATAAAGAACTCATACTGACCATTTTGTCCCCTTCTTATTGATCCCTTGCATGGAATTCAGTTCAGTGGTTTGCACTGAGATATCTTCCAGACACCAGCTTAGTATCTCAGCACAGAGTTCCAGATCCTCAGAGCAGCCATGGAAGAAGTCCTCTTTCAATACCCTCAATGTGTGCCCAATGGCAGCAGGACTGAATTCCCACTTGAGAAAAAGCTTGTGAAAGAGGATAGACTTCTGTGAGATATCACCCACAAATCATATGGGGCTTTATATATTTTTTTTAAATTGTGTCCAGAAACATAATGAGGCTTTTGTAACATATTTCTCATACCACACTCCAAAAAAAAAAAAAAAAAAATACTGTGGAAGGATTTTGGAGCTGGTGTTTATGAACACTTTTCAAGGGCAAACTATGTAAAATATGTCACAGTAATCCACATGCAATATTAACTGGGTAAGACTAAAAATAAAAAGTGATGGATATTCCTGGCAATTGATCTGCTTTTTCTCCTACAATGGGAATACCTCAGGAATCAGATTCCCAGACCAACCCTGTATTTACATTCCAATGATGAATTACAAGGTAATGTATGCTAAATGCAAAGTAAGAAGGTGAGGAAAATCTGCTGTGACAAACAAATATCTTTCACTATTTGAAGCAACATCTCTTCTAAAAATATGCTAAATGCCTTATCTAGTTTCACTCATGTCTCATCATGGCCAGACCTGACATTTCCAGGAACTGGAGCAACTGGTACTTGGGCCTCAGTTGTGCAATCACAGTTCTAGCTGTTGCCCAAACATGGGCATCTGGGTAGAGGACTAAACCCAGAACTACATCCAAACTGCATATCAGAGTCTTAAGGGGGATGGTGAAAAAATCTAAAACTTGTTCTCCAAACTCTCCTCTGATCTGTCTTTCAAGTGAACAGGAGAACCTTGATATTCTCTTAAGTTTTACTTTGTGCACCTATGACATAGGTTTAGAAGCTTTAGAACCTCGGTTTCAGGTGGAAACCAGCAGAACTCAGTGTTAACTGCATTTATGAACAGACAAAAAGTAGCAGATCTAAAGAAGGTCCTTGGAGGAATTCTTGTCTTACTTCCTTGCATTCTCTGAACTTTTCTGTTCTCCTGCACTTCACTAATGGATTTCTACTTATCTTTGGATCATTCTGGATTTGGTGTATTCATTACATCCGGATTAAATTTATATTTTACAGCTCATACTCTAAATTTTAAGGCTATCAAACTCCAAAAAGAAATACTGCCCTGAGAGTACGTTTATTCAAATTAAGAAGGTAATAATTCATCAAATTCCCTAGGCACCTTTTAAATATTACATATAATTTCTTCCAGAAAGAACATATTCATTTAACCAATCTAAATGTGTGCTAATACAAATAGTTCTACTGCCTCTAGGCAATACTGTTCACCATTGTCTTTATATTCCTCTTTATCCTGCACTGGTTTATATCATGGTATTGAAAAAAGAAGTTTTTTAAAAGATAGTTAAAAGCATACTGATGCAAATATGTTTTTATAGATGTAAACATGCTATAGCAAACTGCTTAGCATGCTCTACCTGTAAAGAGCTTCATACTCTCTACGTTTTGAAGTGTTGAAAAGAACTAAAATAATTTAATATATCTGTTTTTACAGCTCTGAGCATTACAAATAAAACAGTGAACTTCTTGATTTTTTTTTTAACATAGCTGACTTCTTTATTATCAATTTCATGCCCAATTCAAATGGTAACAACAGAAAATGATCACATCTACCAGTTCTGCTTTAGCAATTTTCGGTGAAGTAGCCAAATGATTGTAAATTCTCGGTAGGACCTTAGCTGTTTGGCATCTCTGTCGAACAACAAAGGCAGATTTATAGAGGTACAAGAATCTTAACACTCTCCTTCTTTTAATGACACATTCAAAATGTGCCCTATAAATCTGTGCAGACAGTAAATCAAAACTAGTTATTTACTTCAAACCAGTTAAGTAATCTGCTATTAAACATCAAAGGAAAGCATAATTTAGCAGCAATGGATGTGCCACCAAGTACCTAGAGTTTAGTGAACAAAACTATTAAAAGGAATTCATAACATGATTATGTTAATTGTCTTTGGCTGTTTCCATTTGTCTCTTCCAAAGCATCATGCGATCTCCTGCCCATGTTTTTCATTGTAATTCTGGTTAACACTTTCTTTCTTTCTTTCTTTCTTTCTTTCTTTCTTTCTTTCTTTCTTTCTTTCTTTCTTTCTTTCTTTCTTTCAACAGCATGAAGAAAAAAAAAGCATTCACAAGCGTCTCTACCTCAGAATTGATGCTGCTGCTTTAATGTTAAGCCATAAAGATGCTAAGCAGTGAGTAATTAAAATTTTAAAGTTGTATACAATATTTTAATAAAATACGGATTTATTTTCTAGTAAAAAAGTTATTAGAGAAAATGACTGGGGAAAAAGTAGAATGTTGTAATACTGTGAGTGTGATCCCTCAGATACGATTCTCATGGGATAATATAAAAGCTATTTATTATAGTCAGTTTTTTAAAGGGGAATTCATATCTCAGCCTTTATTGTGCCCGGTTGGCATAAGCTTGTGGGTAGGAGTTGCTAAACAAACAAAATTGATTTACATGATTTGAAATTGCGATGCATTCTACAAATTAAATTAGCACTTTTAAAGTGCATAGAGACTTTAAAATCATATAGTATTTACACATGCCGAAAGCAAATAGATCATTCTTTGTTTACAAGTTATCTAGGCTTTCAACCCATTAAAAAGTGGCAGCTACAGCAATATTAAGAATGCACATCTCATTTATTTTCCTCAGACTCACCTCTACTATCCAAGATTTTCCAGTACTTCTTGACTATGAAAGACAAGTTTACTTCAGTGCAACTATTTTGTTCAAGTTCAACAAAGAAAAATAACTACTGGAACATATTTCAGCTTGAAATATGAAATATTTCCATTTCACAAATGGAAGAATAGAAGAATGATTTGTGCTAAAGTGGGGCTGCTGAATACAGTGTACATTTATCAGGTATGCTAATCAGATAAAAATAAAACTGAGGAAACATCACCAAACATCACCAGAAAAGCATCCAATAATTACTGCCTATGTTTATGCATCAGGAATATTTAATCAGCCAATTAAACTAGGTTATTTGGTATCTCAGAGTTATTGTTCAGTATTCTAAGGATGAAAATATGTTTATCGGCTGTATTCTGACTTTAAAAAACCCCCAAAACAACAAACATGTTTGTTGTATAAGAATGATTCCCAAATCTATTTGTGCCCTCCTCTGTTGTTATACTTTTCACACAACAAGGGGAAGCTGGAATTTTTTATCTGCAGTTCTATCAAACTGAAATTCCCATTGTTCATGAATATTGGAACCTATGCAGGACAATACCACAGGATTGTATCACAGCCTGGATTGCAGTTTCTCCTATTCAGACAAAACATGAAGGTACAATTTGTTATATCTCACTATGATGTGTGACCTTGCACATGACTAAACTAGGTCTGCTCTTAAAATGTGTGAAGTCTTGACAATTACTTTTCAGGATATTTCTGTGATCTAAAATGATGTTGAATGTTTAGAATACTTTTTCAAGACCAAACATTTCATTTCAAATGTGTTTTTGTTCTGTTTTGTCTGTATTCTACCTTTCAGCTGTGTCAATTTTCCAAAAAAGTTAGTGACATACTGATTACTGGTCATTGTTTCTCAGAGCTCATGGAGACTGTGTTCTGTCTTTGCCAGATAAGACAGAGCTCTTAGTCCATTATAGCAGAACACAGTTGCGTATACACTATTCAAAACTCACACACTACTATGTTGGCCCACTTCCAGCTCCAAACCATAACAACATAAATAACAACAACATACTTAAACAAAATCAATTCCTACTATGTTACAGACACGCAAATTATAAGCTGTTAAATACACGTCTGAATAAGTGAGCCCAAACATTTGTAAATACCAACACTTTGGTTAAGGGCAACCAAGATGCAGCAAACTATGAGCGCATAGAATCATAGAGTTCGAAGAGACCCCAGGGAACATCGAGTCCGACCCCCTGCCATGCAGGAACATTCATCATAGCATTCCCAACAGATGGTCATCCAGCCTCTGCTTAAAAACCTCCAAAGAAGGAGACTCCACCACACTCCGAGGCAGCATATTCCACTGCCGGACAGCTCTGACTGTCAGGAAGTTCTTCCTGAGGTTCAAGTGGAACCTCCTTTCCTGAAGCTTGAATCCATTGCTCCTTGTCTCTGGAGCGGCAGAAAACAAGCCCGCTCCCTCCTCAACATGACATCCCTTCAAATATTAAAACATGGCTATCATGTCCCCTCTTAACCTTCTCTTCTGCAGACTAAACATACCCAGCTCCCTAAGCCGTTCCTCATAGGGCACAGCTTCCACACCCTTCACCATTTTGGTCACCCTACTCTGGACACCTTTCAACTTGTTGATATCCTTGAATTGAAGTGTCCAGAATTGGACACAGCATTCCAAATGAGGCCCAACCAATGCAGAATAGAGTGGTACCATTACCTTCCTCAGTCTAGACACCATACATTGATGCAACCAAGAATCGCGTTGGCTTTCATGGCTACCTCACCACACTGCTGACTCATGTTCAGCTTGTGATCTACCAAGATTTTTAGATCCCTTTCACATGTACTTCTATCCAACCATGTGTCCTCCATCCTATATTTGTGCATTCCATTTTTTCTGCCTAAGTGTAGGATCTTACATTTCTCTCTGTTGAAATTAGTGCATCCAGACTGACTGAGAAGTTCCAGATTTTGTTCTTGTTTCAGATTTTACACTGGGCTAAAATAAACTGATCTGTGGAGCATAAGTATATATATGTGTGTGTGTGTGAGAGAGAGAGACACACACACACACACACCTCTCTCTGATTGTACCAGGAACTGTCACAAAACATAACATGTATGGCTCTCCAAAATAAAATAGTCCAAAATCTTGGACTTTCTGATCTTTTAAATCAGTCTGGACACACTCTAAATTCCATCAACCATTAACATATACTATCACCATCCCTTCCTTGGCAGCAAATTCAACACTAAATTAAAAGCAGAAGCCCTTGTAAGAAAAGATCTAGCAACAGTTTGTCTAGCTATGTGTTTGGCACATAGCTAGACAAACTGGACCTGTATCAGTATTTAATTTGGTGCCATTCCAATTGCAGTAGTGAATGTATTGGAATTGTAGGGCTTGTTAAGAGTATGTTGAGTTTGTTTTTACAAAAACTCACTCTTTGCAAAGTTATTAGCAGGAATACAATCATACATAGGTATATGAATATGGTTTAGTGCTAAAAACATCCCAAAATCCCCCACCTTCCTGCCTAAGCATAGATATATTCACTGCTGAAGGCTGCAGCCATTCCAAGTATTAAATATTAGAATAAACAGGGACTGTTCCTGGTATGTGAGGATTGGTATCATGATCTCACAGTCTAACATCCTGTGGGATGAATCTATCAGAGGCAATATCACTGGGAGGATGAACTAACATCAGAACCAATTCTGGACATCTCCTTTGCCCAAGAGATTCAGCATAATCAAAACCTTTTCCCCTAATACTTTTCTGGACTTTGGAGATTGTGCATAGACTTCAAATACACCAAGAACACTCGTGTGGCCACATTCTCTCTGCACCACCAGATCCTGTGGCTACTGAAAAAGTAAGGCCTCTTTAGCAAAAGTGGCAATTCTTCCTAGATACAGAGTTGATGGAACTGCAACTCAGTTTAAAACTTTTTTTTCCTTGATTCTTTTGGCCCTCTGGATTTGCACAGAGGTGTCGTCCAACTTCTTTGTTTACTTGTGGTGCAGCAACCTGCCTATGACACAGGTCATTAATTCCTGAAACTTCAAATCTCCTCAGGTAATGGTTCAGGCTGCTGTTCAACATCCTTTTAACATGTTTTTCATGGTGGCCTATGGATAATGGCACTGTCAGTGCTCTCTCTGATTAATGCCAAGGCTGCCTCAGACCAGATGGTTGAGGACTTTTGGAAGGGATGAGATGGTGAGCACCATTAGCATGAAGCACCAAGAAGAGTTACATTAGGACTGTTAGTCCTAATAGTTAGGAGTCTGACCACTCACTCCACAATCTGTTGTGAACAACTTGTCTAGAACTTTGCAGATAAAATTGCTCAGATCTGCTATAGCCTGGATACTATAATTAATAAAGATCCAGTGGATCTGTATTGTCCAGTGATAATAGAGACTGTTCAGTTTGGAAAGCCTGAAGATATGACAAGATTCTTGGAGAAGTGAGAACCATCACATATTTATTAGACCCTTGCCCTTTCTGGCTTATTTAAAAAGCCAGAGGGGGACAGACTGAACGCTGTGAAAAAGTGGAGCTGCTTCATGCTTAAAGGAAGCAGTTATAAGACTATGGCTGTAAAGCTATCTCTGGACTCCAGCATATTGGACAATCATCTGCCACTATTATTATTAGTAGTAGTAGTAGTAGTAGCAGCAGCAGCAGCAGCAGCAGCAGCAGCAGTACTGGAACATGTGGTGCCCACACAACTGCAGAGGTTTTGTGATGAGGCATATTATCTAGATACATTTCAATTTGATTTCAGGCTTGGCTATGGGACTGAGACAGCTTTGGTTACTTTGATAGATGGTACCCCTCTTGGTTCTGCTGGACCTCTTAGTGGATTTTGATACCATTGACCATGGTATCTTGGGTTGCATGGCTGGAATGGGCCTTGTGGGCATTGTTTTACCATGGCTTCATTCCTCCCAGGGGCCACAAACTCAGAAGATGGAGCTGGGTGATTGCTGATTGACTCCTTGACTATTAGCTTGTGGAGCTCTTCAAGGTTCTGTTTTGTCCATCATGCTGTTTAACATACACATGAAACTGCTAGGAGAGGTCGCTTTGAGTTTGGTGGTCTGGTGCCATTAGTATGTAGATGATACCCAGATCTGCAACTCCATTCCACTTCAATCCAGGGGAGCTGGCTTGTTAATAAACTAGTGTCTATCTTCAGTAATGGACTGGATGAAGACAAACAAACTGAAACTTGATCCAGACAAGACAGAGATGCTGCTGGTCAGTTGAGAGGCAGATAAAAGAATAGGAATTCTACCTGTGCTGGATGGGATTATATTTCCACTGAAACCTCTTGAACTACACCCTAAACCTGGAAGCCCATGTTTTACAGGTGGTCATGAGTGTATTTGCACAGTTAAGGTTTATGCAGCAGCTCTGCCTATTCATTCTGACATTGGATCTGCCTAGAATGGCACTTCCTTGAGTTATATTCTGCTTTGATTACTCTAATATCTTCAAGGCAAGGCATGCCTTTGAGGAGCTGCAGTCATATCATTAACTGGGGATGACAACAGGGAGCAAACAACTCCCTTGCAACATAGCTCCACTGGCTGCTGGTTTGTTCCTGAGCATGATTCAAATTGTTGATTATGACCTTCAAAGTCCTATATGGCTCCAGCTTATTTGAAGGATTGTATCTCCCTGTATGAGCTTGCCTGTGTTTTGAGATCTTCTGGATAATCAGTTCTTGCTGTCCCACCAACCCTCTAGGGCATATCTGGTGGTAACATAGTAGAAGGGATTCCCAGTGGCTGCTCCCAGGCTCCCTTCCTAGAGAGGTTAGACTACTGCCTTCATTACTATTCTTTCTATAGGCAGTTGAAGACCTGTTTGTTTCCAGGCTTTTAACCGCTGTTTGACAGGGGAAGGTTTTTTTTTTAAATCTGCTGTGTTGATTGATTTGTTGTTCTTTATAATTTTTTTTAATTTTATTTTAATAGCTTTCAATTCTATTAGTAGCTTAATTATACATTAACTTCTGCATGATGTAAAATTTTAGGTGTGTAAGTTTTAACTCTTGCAAACCACCTTGAATTCCAGATTGGGAAAAAGATTAATTATCATCATTGTTTTTAACCCAGTTTAGAGGAAGAGCGAGCATGCAAGATCACTGTCTCCTCTGACTATCTCACAAGCTTCAGGTTTTCATTTATCTTAAGGATAAGGATATATCTCCTCAGTCCATACAAAAGAAGCTAGTCATGTTGACCTTCTTTATGACTCTATAAGGGACTTTAGCATATGCAAAATAATGCGTGGTTGGTCTAGGAGAGAGGAGGGGATGTGATGCCAGGGAACCTCCATATTCAACTGTTCTTAAGGGTTCAGCTGGGATATGGGGAGACATTTTTATGTATTCATGAGATTCTCTTCATTCCTCTGATTTAACAGCCTTCTTTGGAGCACTGTGGGTGATTGAACTGGTGACAGAATTCATGGAAGACAGATCTGGGAAGAAGTTTCATTATCACAATGTCAGTCTTTTGGGGAACAATGTTATGTTAATTATCAGATATTTCAAGATGGACCAGCATTGACCAGTGTCCACATTGCAACTGAGGGAATGCTCAGATAAAAAGATATGCCCAAGGCATGGACCCCACCCAAAGGTTTTGTTTCAGCACCTCTGCTTTCTAGAGAAAACTACTGGGCTTCCACTACTACTGCTTTGGCCCACTTGAGTTTGGTGCAGGTAAAATATTGAACCCATTCATTTAGAACAGAGATGCTTCCATTGTAGCCATGGACTTAAGTGGTAATATTATTCAGTGTGGAGGCTGGTGGCATGCCAGCATATTTTGAAGTTACATCCATCTCATCAAGCAGCTGGGACCGCTTTGCTAATATCATTGTCTTTTTCAGGTGCATGTGTCTGGTGAGAGCAGAGAACCAGATGCTGATCTGCAGGCATGCACAGACCTCACAATCAGCCATGAATTGAATTTGAATCAATGGGCTATGATGGAATGGCCTGGGGAGAGGGTTCTAAGATGGCTGGGGCTATTGCCAATGTGGCTGGGATAAACATAAGAACCCTCCCGGTCATGTGCTAGTCATTAATTTGGGTAGCAATGATTTGGAGCTGATGAAGGGGAAAACCAGATTATTCAAATCCTTGCAGGCCAGTTGGTCTGGGGTGAGCTGATGTGGTCAGACATTCTCCCTCATCAGGCAAGGCAGAAAGAGAGTGACCTATACTTGGATAGAGTGCTAAAGCCATGCCAACAGTGAAGTTGGGAATGCCCTGAGAAGGAGGTTGAAACACTTACTACTGCATCCTCTGATGATGAACCATGAGCTGTACAGAGCTGATGAGATCCATTAGTTAGACCAAAGCAGTATGTTATTTCTGACTGGTCTGCAACAGAGTATGTGGTCCATTTTGGCCAGCCTCGTGGGAGAAAGGAGCCAAGCAGGCCCTTTCCCTTGTACATACCAGCCAGTGTGGGAAGAAAGTAGGAATTATGGTGAACATTTGTAAGCTACAGATGGAAAAAATATTCAAAAATATTCAAAAATGGTTGGAAATGTGTTTTTTGACTGTTGAGAAACACTGACTAGAAGAATCCTGGACTGATGAGAATTTTCACAGACTTGTTCTGTGCAAAATTAGCAAGAGGTTGTATTACAATCAAAACAGCAATTTCTTCAATGAAAGTGATACTTCAACAGAGAAATATTATTTCCTGTGCATAAAATTCTGTGATTGGGGATTTATTCTACAATAAAATTTACACATGGTCAATTTGCATATCAAACAGCATTTTCTGAACAGAAAACAGCATTTTTTTGTGCAGAAGTTATGTATATGCATTGAAATATTCTTTTAAACACATAAAATGCTTTTCCCTGGACAGAGAATGGTGATTTCTACACAAAACAACATATGAGTTTTGTGCAAAATAAGTCCTTAATTCCAAATACCCTTCAGCAACTGTGTGGTTTTCAAAAGATTTTCTTACAGTGGGAGGAAAATTGCTGAACTTACTCATTGCTACCTTAGGAAGAATTACATCCCTACTGTAGGCACCAGTTAGATGAATGGAAGGTCTCTGGACTTCCCCCCTTTCAGTTACAGGACCTGGGAAGTGGAGAAGATTACCATTGGAGCTATCTCACTTTAAGATGAGGGTCTTGGGAGGGGGCTTATGTTTTTGGCCTCTCTGAATACAGGTGGCTGGGCAGCAATCTAGGTGATTGGGTTGCTCCTGGGGCAGGTGGTTCACTCAGGGATGGCTGGTCAAGAGGTTAAATCCATGCCTCAGCTGATGACTTGCCAGCTTGCTCTCCCCTTGCAACTCACAGGTTCAGATAATTAAATGGTTAAAACAAAGTGGTTCTATTCAATCCACACTACAATTAACATTGTGAATTTTTTTTTCAATACAAAAATAAGTTTTTCAGGAAAAAATGATAATATTCATATCACATAGTTCTATGATCAGAGTTGATATATATACAACGACGCAACTACAACCTACAGGGAACTGCTGTCTATTTCACAGTGGAGACGTTTGTATATGCTGTCTCCAGTAATAAAAGCTTTGTCAGACAACTTGACAATGGTCTGATTTTATTTGCCCTTATCCACAAATTGCTATCCAATTGCATTAGTGATTTTAGCGCTGGAGTCACAGGCCAAAAAATTCAGTGCAGTGTATAGCAGCTTGTCTATGGGTCATGACAATACTATTCTACAATGATTCTGGTCTATTATCTAATTATCCACATTTACTGAACCTGACTGCAATTGTGAATAGTCCCTAAAACACTCTGATTCC
Source organism: Iguana delicatissima (assembly GCA_948472985.1). Taxonomy (NCBI): domain Eukaryota; kingdom Metazoa; phylum Chordata; class Lepidosauria; order Squamata; family Iguanidae; genus Iguana; species Iguana delicatissima. The sequence continues at coordinate 948,132 of CAOKZL010000125.1, read as the reverse complement.
ACAGAAAGCAATAATCTAGCAAAAGCAGCACTAATAAGCACTCACAGCAATGTGGACTTTTAATTGGACAGACATCTATGTATTGTTTTGTATGTGGTGGTTCACACATACTAGTCATACAATTCTGAAGGCTCAGAGTTCACAGAAAGTACTGCTCACACAAAAGAGTTCTGGCTTGAGGAAATCTTGTAATGCCTGCTTTTTGGCCTTTATAAGAGCTACAGATATGGATTGCCAGACATTTTACTTCAATCTGATCTCTTTTTGTGCATCTAGGCTGCCCTGATGAAGAGACATTTCAGTTTTGATTCTCATTGTCTGTTCAGAAACTAACAGTCTCCTAATTGTGTTTGACTGTAGAGTCTCAATAAAAGGAAAGTAGAGCAAGAGAGCAAGAGGGTAGTCATCAGAACGGACTATATAGTATCAACTTCACCCACAGTTCCTCATGTTGAAAGAAGTTGCTCTCCCCCACAGTTTTTTTATTTTTATTTTTATTATTTTTTAAGAAGATAAAGATATCTGTCATTGGTAGTGCCTGCAACTACTGCAAATGCAATCCTTTGAAAGCAACACATGTAATTCATGTACATGCCCAATGAAGACCATCAAGGTCATAATAATTTCTGTGTGGGGGTGTAAATCTTCAGTTATTTCCTTGTCACGCTGTAAATGATTTCTCCCGCTCCAAAAATAGTATGCTTCCTACAAATTTGGTTGGCTGGGTATTTATATTTCATTTTGCTTCATCTTTTCAGAAGATCGAGCTCTTTGTGCAAAATTTCTCAGAACATATTTTTATGAAAAGAAAGTATTTTGTAAGAGCATGATGAGAGATGGTGAGATCTCTCATATGGTGAGAAATTGACATAGCTACTATTCTTCAGTTTCTTCCTCTTTAGCCTCCCTTTTTCAAGTACATTGAAGCAATGGCCTGGTGGCGCTGTGGTTAAATGCCAGTACGGCAGGCACAACGCTGTGAATTCAGGTTGACTCAGCCTTCCAGCCTTCCATAGGTCGGTAAAATTAGTACCCAGCCTGTTGAGATCAATTAGCTAAAATACAAGTGCATTGCTTAGAGAGTGCTTCACACTGATAAGCAGTATAGAAATGTAACTGTTATTGCTATAATGTAAAAAGGAGCATTACTTCCTTCTTTCACATGAGATGAGGAGACAGGAAGGAAAGAAGATGCATAATACAGACTTCTAAAGCAGTATATTTGAAAAATGTTTGGGAAAGATATTTTTTTGAATAACCGTGGTAAGAAGAATCCTGGACTGATGAGAATCTTCACAGTTTGGGACTTATTCTGTGCAAAATTCACACTTTGTTGCTTTGCACAGAAAACAACATTTTCTGTGCAGTAAACAACATTTTCTTTATGGAAAATAATATTTCAACACAGAAATGTTAACTCCCGTGTAGAAAATGTTTTCTATGTAGAAGACACAAGCTGTAATTGGAGATTTGTTCTGTGTAAAATTTGTATATGGCTGATTTGCATAGAGAGCAAAATTTTCTGTACAGAAAACTTAATTTTCAGGATGGAAAATAATATTACAATGCAAATATATTTATTCCTACAGACATGATTTTTGCTTTCTGTGCAGAAAATTTAAAAAAAGCTGTAATGGGGGATTTATTCCAAGTTGAACTTGCATATTTGATTTGCACAGAAAACAAAATTTTCTGCGCAATAATATTTCTACACTTAAATATTATTTTCCACAAAGAAAATGCTGTGCTTTTCTTTTTAAAAAGCCACAGATGAATTTTGTGCAGAATAAATCTCAAATTGGGAATAGCCTTTTGAAACTGCAGCTTTTGAAGACTTTCTTGTAGTAGAAAGAAAATTGCTGAAATTATTCATTGCTACCTTTGAGAAAAAACTTAGTGAAAAATTACATCCCTATAGAATAGTGCTTCCCAGGCTTTCTGATACAGGTTGGAAGGTGGTGATTAATTATTTACAGTATGCCAGGGACTGCCATATTTGTGTCCACTGACTACATTTCTTTCTTTCTACCTGGAAACATGTCAGAGACTCGCAAACAGTGGCTCAGAGACCAGCACTAGTCCAGGGACCACCACATTGGGTAGCACTATTCCAAAGCACTAAGTTTTACTTTCAGTTAAATGGATTTAAGTATCAACTGCCATTTTTATTTTATTTTATTTTATTTTAAGAGGGACACTAAGATGGAAAGGGAAGACAGTGAAACAAACAGCTACCTCTAAGTTTCCTTAACTGTAAAGCATCCAAAATGCTATGGTCTATTCCTTTCTCACAGATCTGAGTCTCTGTGGTACTGTGAAATTGTACAGGATCGCTTCAACATTCTAGCTATCATGTGCTTTCAGTCTACAATTTATAAGGGGCGGAAAAAAAACACTGGTGATTTCTGCTTTGGTTTCCTTCTACAAGTTGTGCGTCTTTCTTTGAAGTTTCAGTAATACGTCTGCAAGAGTAACTTTTATCTGCATTCACTCATTGGCTGTCTTTTGAAATAAAAGACAGTTAATCATGACACCAACTTTTCTGTATCCTGATGAATGAATTCCGTGTGATGCAGAAGATCTAAAAGTTACCACAGAGGAAAACCTTGCCTTCTTTTAATGGAGAATGTTAAATAACTCTAAACATTTTTGCCACTTAACCAGGCATATTTTTTTTTAGTTTCTAGCCATTAAGATCTCAGAGAAAAGAGATATTTTTCAGGACTTGAAAATGGACCATTGTTCAGTTATTGAGAAAGTTTCAAGATAAATAATGAGGTAATTTGCACTCATTTTAGCTCGGCATTGCATATCCAGGGTTTTCTTGCTTTGTTAAACATTTTCAGGTGTCAGTTATTGAGCCCTGATCTTGATCTCAATGGTTCATTACATATCCCCTCCTCTCCAACATCTGTCTTCGGCTTACAATCAATTTCTTTTGTGAATTGCAAAGCTTACATTCATATTAAAGGTGTGTGTGTGTGTGTGTGTGTGTGTGTGTGTGTGTGTGTGGCGCGGGAGGGAAGAATAGTTTAATTTTCATTAATACTGATTTTTCACACTGAAGCATGCTGAAAATAACATTATCCCTTTTTATTTAGGTGGTGGAATACAAGGATGCTCTGATGCATCATGTGGAAAATAAGCTGAAGGAAAGCTCAGAAAGACTGACTTTGGAACAGCATAAAATGACAGATACCCAGGCAGTCTCCAATTAGTTCATTATCTTTGCTCGTATGGTGTAACATGGTTTTTATGCAATTACACTCACAAAGAATATTCAAACTTTAGCTATAGCTCCTGGATGGTCATGGTGAGTGCATAGTCCCTCACATCAAAACTCCAGCTGTTCTTTGACATGTTGATAAAATGAATAACTTATACATGGTGACAGGAGATTCCAACCCTCTCATACATTTCTGCCCCCACTGCCTTTCTTAAAGTCTTTCAAAACATTGAATTACTTTGTTCTCAAAGTAAATCAGGGGAAAAAAATCACAAATTAAGGACCTATGCTAAAAACCACTCTGTTCTATTTGTGGATAGTGAGTTTTTCAATTTAAGAATAACTGCTCACGTTCATGGAGACAATTACAATGTCCTAACAACAGAAAAAAAAATCTCCTCTTAAGTAGAAAATATTTTCCCTCATTTTAAGTTTTTCTTTTTTTCAAAATCAAAAGTTAGAACTCTTCCCAACTTAATATGCAATATGTTTGTCTAAATTTGTAGCTTGACATATTCTGAAATCTCCAATGCTTGAAATCAGATTATAAAGATAATTCAAATAACCACTCCTACTTTCTGATTCACTAAAGCCATGGATAAAAAGGATAGAAGGAAGGAAGGAAGAAAAAATGTGGCAGTACCTTTACGACTAACTGGGTTTTAATTTAGCATGAGCTTTCATGGATATAAAACCACTTCACATGCTGTACAGAGCGATATTAAACTTCAGATTATAAAGCATATTTATACAATTGTGGGAGAGAAGTAGGAAAGGATATAGAGGAAGGGAGAAGGGACCAGAGAGAAATAACAGGAAAGGCACTAGAGAGAAGGAGAGAAAGATAATGTTGCTTTGCTGTCACCCACTTTTGGTTTTGGTCACATCTACTATCACTGGCATGTTGAGCCCTAGAACATTACACAATTAAGAATAAGCAACTTGAAATGAAAATACAAAAAACACTTCACCCCTTTCTTTGTTGTTGTGTTCCTTCAGGACAGTTCCCACTTACGGTGACCTTAAGGTGAACATATCATCAGCTTTTGTTTTCAAGATTTATTCTAAGGGTGTTTGACTTTGCCTTCGTCTGATGCTGAGAGAGTGTAACTTGCCCAAGGTCACATGGTGGGCTGAGAAGGGATTTGAACTCTGGTCTCCAGAATCATAGTTCAACACTCAAGCCACTGCTGACTCTCTCCCCACTTCAAGCAGCTACAAACTATGCACACCGCTTTCATCTAGATTTTTATGGACATGAATAGGAATTTCTAGGTCTGATAACTGAAGTAAGATGGGAATGGCAAAAAATAAAACAAGACAAAACAAAACAAAAACCCTTCTATTCTTCACATTTTCCAGGTTCAGTGTTTGATCCAAGAACTTCCTACGCCTGTAAACATCAGTGACTAATGCTGAAACACTTCTCTATGTTTTTAGTACATGCAACTATTTTATAATGGCCTTGCAACTGTAAACAATTATATAATTTTATCAAATCTGATATAAAAAGGAGTAGCAGCTTGCTGGAAAGACAGGTTCTTTATTTTTATGCTAAAAAGCGATTTTTCTCAAATAGAGAATACTTACTGTGAAGATAAGGAGTTGTGCTAATTATCCATTCATCTGTCAAGATTCTAGTTTTTGACACCTCGATACATTTCAACTGATTCGAGGATTCTCTTGATTCAATCCAACAAATTGTGTTCTTGTTGTATATAAAATCCATTGTCTGAATTCCATTTCCTCTCACAGAACCAAGGGTAGATGCTCTACTTCCATTTAGATATAGTACCTCTATGGTATCAGAGTTTGCAATCAGGAGAAGCGGGGGTGTATCGTTAGATTCTAAAAGCAAACAAAGAAGCATAGATAAGATGGGGAGAGGTTAAAAGAACAACAAAAAAAAAAAAATCCAACATCCACCTTCAGAGGAATACAAATGCAACCTTGACTCCATATTCTTGGAATTGTGCATGAAATAAAATGAATAAAGTATATTCTTTCCTCTCTCAGGCCTCTCATTCTTGCATTAGATTAGTATTCTTCAGAAATCTGAGTTACGGATAATCATTGTTAAACCACATTTATTCTATATTACAGAACTTTATCCTCATAAGAATGAAATGCTGCACATGACCACAACAAAGGTTTTTCAAATCTACCGGTGGAGATTTCAATTGCTGATGTGGGGTCAAAGCCATTGGAACTAGAATGATTATTCCAAGGTCAACCAGGGTCAACCTGGAATAATCTTAAAGGAGGAAATTCAGAAATGTTTAATGACTGGTTGTTATACAGTTAACTTGTGAAAGTATATTTTATTTTAGCAAGTTGAGATTTAAAAAAAAACAAAAAAAACCATACAACTTCGGTATATAGGACAGAAATTTAGTTAACCTTCTGCTGGCTTGACATTCCTTCTCCACTACCATAGCATTTGTTTGCCCTGTTGCATAAGCATTAAAGTCCAAAGTTTGTCATACCTAAAGCAGACCCACTGAAATGAATAGATCAGTGACAATGAAATTAATCTTGTTACTACTGACAGGAGCTATTTAGATGGTGAAATGTCCATTGGTTCCACAACATGTAATCCATCTGCAACTACATAACTGTATTGAAATAGAGTTGGATAAAGGAAGTAGAATGCAGCTATGGGAACTGAGAGATGAGGCAGGAAGAAAGAGGTGTCCGAAACAGAGATAGGTAAATTGGAAGAAAATGATTACTGCATTTAGTTATTCACAAATAGATTTTAAGAAATTTAATTCAATCATATTGCCATTAGAAATGGGAAGAATAACAACTATGGCCTTTTCCGCATTTTATATTTAAAATGGGGCAGCGCATCCTCCAGTGAGGACGTTTACACTTGGGGGCAAACTGGGTCCAGACTACTTAATGTTTGTCCAGACTTCAGCCCACTCCCGAACACCCAGACCTGGCAGTTCCCCATGCTATTGAAAGACCAATTAAAAGAGGACTTTCAATAGCCCGGCACACCCCAGTCTGTTGCTGCACTAAGTATAGATTTGCAGGCTCACACCAGTGCGGGGATGCAGATCTTCCGGGGGCGGGCTTCCGGCTGGCGAGCTTCTCTGGTTGGTGGAGAGCCTCCGCCAACCGGAAGCCTCCATTTTCATTGCTGGAGAGTGTGTAGTGCGGGTGTGCGCTGCTCCGGATCGTCGTGGATCGTCGAGGGGGAGCATACCAGTCCAGTGAGTAACGGACTGCCCCATTTCCCTCTTAAAGTGTGGAAGAGGCCTATATTTCTGTTGAATTGGCATTTAAGTGTAAGCTAAAATCCTATATAAGAATACTTACCAGTATGAAATTTAAAATGTCATCTGTACTTCACCCACCCACTTTGTCTTTGTCTTGAGCTTGGGAATGGATACAGCTTCATTAATTTTGGGAAACTACATTTCTCATCCACCCTAACAAAACCCCTTCTCTTGTTTTCCTTTTCTCTTTACCTTACAATCCTTTATAATATCATCTCTCTTTCTCTCTCTTTTTCTCCCTAGTTTACTAATTCCTACATGCTTCCCAGAAAAAAGTTACAAGGATAAGAGCATCAAAATTCATTTTCCTGGGAGAGATGTGAAGGATATATATGATGTCCAATGCAGAACACAAGAGGACCATCTAGGTGAAAATGATGCCCAGCTCCCTTATAAGTTGTCTTCCTTTACAAACTTGGAATGAACCAAACTATCATTTCTTATTCATGAACATAAAAAAGAAAGAAAGATTCATATAGCTATTTGCACTATTAAAACCAGCTGCCAAATGTAAAAATGGTTGGTTCTTTCATTTAACTATGTAATGACGTTACAAACAACTTGATTCTGGAGTTAAAATTTATGTTGAATCAATTAAATTTATGTTAGGGCCAATCAATTAAGTTAATTAATTAAATGTATATCCTGCCTTTAGTTCAGCTACCCCTTCCATTACAAAATTTCTAATGAATAAATTGATTTTCATTATTTGTTTTCTGTTACTGCTCTAAAGCTGTTCAGATCTCCACTGAAGAACAAACTGAAAGACTGAGACACAATCACGGTCTCAGTCCCTGAGGCATACATATCACCTTTTAGACCTTGTAACAAGACAGCTGACCCTGGGAAATATAACTGAGAAACCAGGCAACAGTGAATGGAAGTCACCTCCTATATAAAAAATTTCTTTGATATCCTGTGCATTCCAGCCTGAGTAACTTGTGAAGATGTGACTTGGAATTATTCTGCTGATGTCTTCTGGGTAGAGAAAAAAAACTATTCAAAGACTTGAATGAAAAAAAATGAGAAAGGGGTTTTCAAGTATTCAAAAACACCAGTGACGATAATCTTTCTCAAGCCTCTGACTCATTTTCTCCTGGTTCTTAGCCCAGATTCTCCTTTCTACTCTTCTCTCCCAGCTAAGAGAGGGATATTGGTAGGAAATGTATAATGACTTCCACACACGATGCTGGCATATATCATTATGATCCAACTATCAGAACATAAATAGTAAGGATGATCCTCTTTGCTTGGATCTCTCCTAAAAGCTGATCATAAAAGTTTACAGACTCGTTGATCCTGGCCTGACCCTCCTGATTTGTCATGGGAGGCAGAGAGGAGCCAAGAAAGGATTATGAAGTACAGACTCCCCCAGCCTTGCTCAGCTCTCCAACCTTACCCTCCCAATGTTACAAAGGGTGGGAAGTGGAAAGCTCAAAAGGGATTGTGGAAGGCTATCGCCTCTCTCATCCTCAGTCTTCTTCCATCCCCATGTCACACAGGAGAGCCAAAAGGGCACTGTGAAAAGCTATAGCCTCCTCAGCCCTCACTCATCTTCCCTGCCTTCTATCATCAGAAGGTGTGTGGAGTGAGCATTGAAAAGGGGTATAGCCTTTTTATATCTTGACTTGGCTCTCCTTGCCACCTCAGACTTCTCCCCACTGCAAGACTTCCTCATTCCCTGCAATAACATATAATTTCATACAGCACATCCCTACTGCTGGGGCTGGATGGAGTAATATGAAAGTCATGAGCTTAACAGCTAAGCAGTGATACTGGGACTAACTGCACACTGAACGTAGTTTCTAACAGGACACAAACATCAATCTTCCTAAGGTTGACTGCAACTGAACATTTCAAATAACAAGCACAGCATTCAAATTAATGAGCAATTAAAATGAATAAAAACATAGTAAGTTCAAGAACAATCATTGTATCTTTTCTTTATACTGATACAGAGATATGGTAGTGCACCTAATAATTTAATATTGCATGTTGCACATTGCTGAGAGAACAATGTTAATGGAAGGCTGATAAAACTATCTTCATAGAAAACATACTGAAAACAGCACTGTCACTTAGTGTGTGAGCCTAGGTTCTTATAAGCTAAACCTGAGCTCGAATTTCTCCCAGGGGAATATCTGCAGCAACACCTCGTAAACTTAAACCCAGAATCTAATGGTAACTCACATCATCATTAATGTCTTTGTCAGTCTCATGTTGACACATAATCTATATGTGTTAACACATATTGGTCCCGGAGAGATCTGCCAAGCAGCCATTCTCTTTAGGAACTACATTTCAAACAAGTAAGATTGACAATGTCCCAAACAAGAACAGATCAGCAGTGAGAATTCCTTATAGAGATCTCCAACCCTCCAGGAGAAATCCTTATAGGGCTTTTTTTCTAATTCCCTCCAAACATCTTTTTGACATCCATTTGTGATAACAGCTCATGAATTTACAAACAACTGTAGAAAATGTTTTGCTGACCAACCATGGAATAGTAAGAACAGATACAAATATTTAGGCTGAGTAAGGATCACTTTATTTAGACTAGAATCTATTTAATTGCATTCAACCTTGAAAGGAGCAAGAAGAGAGAGCAATCTAGCATGGGATCAGCTGAGGCCAAGTGTCATTCCATGACTTCTTCCTCAGCCTTCCTCTGGATGAAGCACCTGAGCCATAATGGCAAACAAATAGCTGGGTTGCTCTCTGTCTGGCCATCTACTGGACACAGATCCAAGGAAATCCCCCCAAGTCATGGAACATAAAGTCAGGGCCAAGCCCCTAGGCTAGCCTCAAGTGAAGTCTCCTTCCCTACTCCCTGGGTCACAGAATCTAAAGAGAAAGTTCCAGAGTTCTACCTATCACCTAAAGGGTGCCAATGTGTTCAGTGTAATTGCTACATTTTCCCTCCACTATCAACCAAGCAACCCCCTATTTAAAAACTCCATATTTAGCCAATTGTCGAAGTCCCCCCGATACATTGTGGAGTAAGCACAAAGGCCCAGGTAAAAGGGAAAAAAATGTTTGTCCAGACCCAAAGTAACCAGCAAAGTTCAAATTGTTTTGGAGGTGAGATGGTGGATAAATTTTAGACACCAAAAGAGGATGTGAAGGAGATGAGAGGACCTTAAATATCCTCCAGTTCTACCCCACTGTTGTCCTGGTGTGATTGTGCCTGATCTAAAAACAAAAACAAAAACTGGCCTCTCTCTACTGGTGGTCCACAAAGGTGGTCGCTCCCCTACAGCATCTTGTACCACACCAGTCTGGGGCCACATTAAGAACACTAGATGCAATTTTTAAAAATAAGCCCTTTAAGATATATGTGAGAATAAGTTTAAATAGAACTGACAACTCTTTGCAGGTATGTAAAGTACTAAAATATAATTTTCTGATAAATATTTAATCTTTTCTCTCTTCTCCTAGTGAACTGGAGGATTTTTTCCACAACAGTACAATATGTTTGTAAATTGGAAAGCTCCATTGATTACATTTTCCTGCTGGCACATCCGAAAAGAAAGATTCTCTGCATTATTCACAAAACTGAAACATGTTGCTTAGCTGTATGAGCAAAACAGAGAAAAAGACAAGATGCTTGAAGCCAGGAACTCCTTCTATTGGAATTAAATCTAATACAGAAATTCAGAATTCTAGGAACATGTGGAAGCTTATATATTTCTGGATTGTTTCTTCTCCTTTCCTTTTCAAAATATATATTCCTGTTCATAATTAAAATATGTATACTTGGAAAAAAACTGCATGAATAAAATGCAAGAGTGCACAAAAATGCATTAGACTACAGGGGAAATACACAGAAATATGTTCCTTAAGAAAAATGTGCAAAATGGGAAATCCATCTAAATGCATATCGATTTTGGTGCAGGAAGGAAGGAAGAGCCTCACAATACATTGTGGTACTTGGAGTGAATGAAATTGCTGATGGGCTTCTGAGAAATGCAACACAACAAACTTTCTCTAAGGCTTTTGGGCTAAAATTCCCAGCTTTCTGGCTGGACAGGTAAGAGCTGAACTCTACAAAACCTGAAAGAAGCATCCCCAGACTGAGGGTACCTTGCCCTGGTGGATGGAGCTGAGTAGGCTCCAGTTAGCCCACGAGTTCTGAATTTATCCCTCCCCACTCCCTTGGTCCTGAGGCCTCACTGAAGTGGGACAGGCCTGCAACGCCTGATTAGGTGGCCCAATGTCCTGAATCTCAGGAACTGACAGCCCTTTCCCAGTCATGAGGTCAAACGGGTGGCAAAAGTGCTATCCTGAATACACACACACAAACACACACAGAGAATGAGAGACAGAGAGAGAGAAAGATCTACGTGCTGCTAGGCCCTGCATCTCCACACTGCTTTGGTCCAACTACTATAAATTCTCCAATTTGTTCCACCAAGCCACCTCCTTCATCCCTCCTTCCCCTTGTTAACTTTCCCAAATCTTATCCAGCACTGAGCAGGAGGCAGGGATTAGTGAAGGAGTTAGTAAAGCTGCCCCAGTATTTGCTAAGGTCAAAATACTTAAAAGGGACTAAATCCTGTCTGATGTTGGAAGCTAAACAAGGTCAGCCTGGTTAGTGTTTGGATGGCAGACTGCTAACAAGTGCAAGATGCTGTAGGTTTGCTTTTAAATAGACATGCATAGATAGGATTGACCTGTTTGGATCATCATTATCACCATTTCACATTCTCCTAAATATCGGTTGATTATTAGCAGCATTATGATTATTTTATATGTGGAAAGATTCTACAAGCTGACCAGAAAGAAAGAAAGAAAGAAAGAAAGAAAGAAAGAAAGAAAGAAAGAAAGAAAGAAAGAAAGGAAAAATAAACTATGATTGGGGAGAAGCACCAGTTAATGTAAAAATCCATTAAAAGTAGAGTTTAGAACTTCCTGCTTGGAAGAATTTCTTTGGTTGGACTACAGCCCACATGTTTTGTAACAAGAAACGCTTGGAAAGTGAAAAATAGATTTGAAAATATTTGGATGTTTCCTCTTCAAAAGAAAGGTTGCACCAAAGCCATAAGTTGCTGTGATAATGGGGCTTCCCATTATCTTGGTTTACCTGAAGAGAGAAGTATCTCCCAAAGGGAGACACTTCTCTCTTCAGGTAAACCAAGGGTTAATGAGATGTTAGGATTACATCAAGGGTCACAGGGTGAGAGCTGACCAACCAAAAGGAAAGGGTCAGCATCACAGGTCACAAGGTGAGAATTGACCAACCAAAAGGAAAGGGTCAACATCACAGGTCACAAGGTGAGAATTGACCAACCAAAAGGAAAGAGGCGGGCATCTTGGAGAGGCTTCCAGATCCTTCCAAGGAGGAAAATATAAAACTTCTGAGAGGCCATGTGGCCAGAGAGAGACACAGAGAGAGAAAGAGAGAGGGGAGAGCTGGCCCAGTTGAGCTGGCAGGCATGCTGTGTCTCCTGGACCCCCCCCCTCCTTTAGACCATCTACGCCTATAACCTAATTGTGAGTAACTAGAAATAAGTAGTTAGTCGAGTTAGGGATGTTGTTGTTTTGGGAATTGGCTGATCTTAAGAATGTATCTGTGCTGTTATATCTGTTTTTGTAAATTCTTGTAACTAAGTGTACCTGGGAGAGGGGAATTTCCCAAGTGTGATATTGTTTATTTTGCATGCCTTGATTAAAACACTTTTATAAACCTCCGTTTCTCTCCATTTCCACGCCTGGGTTGGCACACACTACATAGGACCTCTCACTCAGGGGAAAGGGGAGGTGGAATATCCTTACGCTTAGAGATTAGGCAGAGTCCCTCCTGTTCTGTCTAAGTAATTCATAATTCGGGGGGGGGGGTGGCAGCATACCTGATAGAGTTGGGGAGATTGCCAGTCGTTCCAAGCGTGGGAATCAGTTTTGGGAGGCTGGCAAGAACCCTAGTAAAACACTGGTAGGAAATTTCCAGTCTTGCAAGGCTGGAAGTCAACTTAAGAGACTGGAAATAAACCTACAGTGTCACAGTTGCTAAGAGGATATTCCCAAAATTTATTCCCCCATGTCTCTTTGGCAGTAGACCATCATAGGACCAGTTAAGTCCCAAACAGGCCATGGACGACTGCAACTAGTTGTTAGGCCTTCAGCAGGCCTGGGTGCCTTGCACTGGTAGATGGAATTGAGTAGGCCCCAGTTAGCCCATGAGGCCTGAGTTTATGCCCTTCTTGGTCCCAAGCCCTTGTTGAAGTAGGACAGGCTTGCAGAGCCTGGTTAAGTAACTACTGGCCTGTAGGCCCAGTGTACACACATGTAAGGCTTGCTGGTCTCCATCTGGGCTGACAGGCCCCAGTTTACCAAGATCTGAGCTACTGTTCTTACAATATAATTCTCTGAAATGGATCAAAGTAAGACAAGTTCCAATTTACAGTTGAGGACTTATGGTGCTTGGTTGTTATGTCCTTTTCGGGCTTTATAGAATTATGTTCACATGAGAAGAACTCAGCCTGCCCTTTTATTTTGCCTTGCTAACCACCACATTTTATTAAATACAGTTCTGGTCCTTCACCTCCCGGGCCTTGTTTTTATCAGATCTTCAAGGAGTTATATCACTCATTTTGGACTGAGGCTGCTTCAGCTGCATCTGTGATGTGCATGGGTCCGCAGCTCATTCCATTACAATATTCATGTGTTATCAGATTGTTTTTGTTCTTTGTCCCAGATACTAGGCTGGTGTCATGCCCTGCTTCCAGAGTATGAACTCTGACTCAGAGTCTGAGATAGGGGGCATGCCAGGACCTGCTGTACAGAGAGAAGTTACAGTGCCAGACACAGAACAGTGGATGGTGCAACTCCAACAGAGAGTCCTGCCTCCTCAGATATAGAAGAACACTTGCTGAGTCCCAGCTTTGCAGAGCACAGGCAGCAAAGAGAGAGCCAGATTCACTCTCTCAGGATTTATAACTGGCAACAATCAATCAAGGCATAGCTGCACTAGGCTTCAGACCTATTTAGCTGGCGTTCTTCCCCTCCAGGAGTTCCCTGAGGTTCTCTGACCTGCTACCTTGCTGGATGCCTTGAGGAATGCTTGGATTGACCTTGGACACTCCCTTGCCATGAACCCCTGCCGGACTTTGTTTATGTTGTACTTTATGTTTGTCTCTATGCTTACTGCCTAGAAGTAAGTAACAAGCTGGGAGTTATTCCAGTTGTTTTGGTTGTTTTATCAGTTATGCTGGGACTGAGATAGGACAGCTATGGCTGGTGAGGCACTGAGTTCTGATCTGTGGCCATATAATGATATATTTGGGCAGTGTGTCAAACTTGTAATTGCCACTTTGGAATCTGTCTCTGGTTGGACACTGGCTGAGCAAGAGGCACTTTTGATGGCATGGTGTACTGCCAATGTTGTTCAAGGAGTACCATGGGCCTCTGCCACACATGCTGGTCATTCACCTGGATGGTAATGACCTTGGTTTGTTAAAAGGAAAGAAGTTGACCATACAAGCTATACATGGCATAGGAGTCATAGAGTCTGGGGTATTCATACTGTGGTCGGCTGTTCTGTCCTGACAAGTTGCAGGTGGGGGAGAGACCCCAAGCATATTGGTACTGTCTAGAGCAGTGGTTCTCAATCTGTGGGTCCCCAGATGTTCTTGGACTTCAGCTCCCAGAAGTCCCAGTCACTATGGTCAATGCTCAGGGCTTCTGGGAGCTGAAGTCCAAAAACATCTGGGGACCCACAGGTTGAGAACCACTGGTCTAGAGGAGGGTGAATAAGGAAATTCAGAATGCTCTATCAAAAGAGCTAAGTAGCTTTTTGCCACATCTGCAAATAATTTTTCAGAGGCTTGAGCTCTACTGAATGGATGGTGTTCATTTATCAGAGGCAAGCAATGTGATATTCCTGGGAGATTTGCCACAGGAAGTGAAGCCCCTTTTGGCAAGCCTGATGGGGATAGGGGCCAAGCAGATGCTTGCCCCCTATCCATGGCAGGCAATGGGGAGATATAAATAGCATTGTGATGAACACCTATGGAACCCTTTTGGTGAAGGTGAGTACTCTGGATCTGCCTCTTTAGGTCATGTGATCCAAAGGGTGGTGAAGGAGACTCTGCTTGGGGCTGGCCTGGTGGGGGGTGTCAAGCAGTCACTTTAAGTCATCTGACTTGAGGATGGGATTCTTAGGTTGGCCTTCCAGGCTATTAATCCAATTTTTGGGTTCTCCTTGGGGCTCAAGTGTTTCACTCAGGGTAAGCTGCGAAGAAGATCTGGGAGAGACCACCTGCCTTAGCTGTTCTCACCTTTTGCACATTAGTGTGAGGCAGCCAGGAAAGCCAATACAATTCTCGGTTGCATCAATAGGAGTATGGTGTCTAGATCGAGGGAGGTACTGGTACCACTCTACTCTGCTTTGGTTAGACCTCATCTGGAATACTGTGTCCAGTTCTGGGCACCCCAATTCAAGAAGGACATGGTCAAGCTAGAGCAAGTCCAGAGAAGGGCGACCAAAATGGTGAGGGGCCTGGAAGCCATGTCCTATGAGGATAGACTTAGGGAGCTGGGTATGTTTAGTCTGCAGAAGAGAAGGTTAAGAGGGGACATGATAGCCATGTTTAAATATCTGAAGGGATGCCATGTAGAGGAGGAAGAGGGCTTGTTTTCTGCTGCTCCAGAGACCAGTATAAGGAGCAATGGATTCAAGCTTCAGGAAAGGAGATTCCACTTGAACCTCAGGAAGAACTTACTGACATTCAGGGCTGTCTGGCAGTGGAATATGCTGCCTCCGAATGTAGTGGAGTATCCTTCTTTAGAGGTTTTTAAGCAGAGGCTGGATGGCCATCTGTTGGGAGTGCTTTGAGGGTGTTCCTGCATGGCAGGAGGTTGGACTAGATGGCCCGTGTGGTCTCTTCCAACTCTACATTGCTATGATTCTATGATCAGGAGTTCTGAAGTTTAAATAGCTTACTAATTAAATATTAATAAAGGGGGGTATATTCAACTCATTACTTCTGGCTGGTCTCTTTATTTCCATGGTTGGTCAGCAATTTTTTATTCAGTACTACTCCTGGCCAGATAAAGCTAACGACATTTATTAGCCTCAAGTAGAATAAACTGTTATAAATCAATAGGATCTTAAAGTACACACTTACATAAGTCCCATTTATTCATTGGGGCTATCCTAGTAGCGCTTGTAGTTGGATTCAGCCCACAGCTTTTTACAAGATACCTTCTGTATTTTCTTTTTGTGTGTGTTTTTAATTGTGTTTTAATATGTGAACATTTTTAGAATCTTAACTGATTTTTTAAATATTCAATCATACTCTGAACCACCTTGAGTCCAATTGCTGGCATTAAACAGAATATAAATCTGGTAAGTAAAATACTATTAAGAAGCAACTAATGTATACACTAGTATCTTGATCTTTCTATGTCCTTATCAGTGGCTCCTGCACACCCTAGTCATAAACCATGGGGGCGGGGAGACTTCACTGTTACAGCTCTCATTCATTTGTAGGGGTTTATACTCACTGGCCAACTATGGCCTTAATAAGCAAAGTCATTAAGTGTCCTTGCATTCTTGTACCCGTCTTATTCCTTTCTTAGAACAGCTTGCTGTGTTTCTTATCTGTCTCTAGTGACCTCTTTTCTTTCTGCAAGCATCCCGTTTTCTATTAATATACAGCACACTGTTCTAAATCTCAAGTTTTGACAATGTCTCTGATGCAGAGTACCTGAAGCCAAACAAGAAACAAAGATAAATAATTTCAGCTTTTTTTTTTTTTTTTGCATGTTTTGAACATATTAACATAGATCTACTTTGTTGGATTGGCAAACTGCTAAGAAAACCCAAGCTCCTTGTGACAATGAGGCTGTAATTAGGCTAAATGAGTTTTAAAATGTTCAAATAATGATGCTGTACTTGGTTCTTTAATGAGACATGAAATGGCACACCTCTAACCCATGTACAGAAAAAAACCTAATTATAACCCTCTTGCTCAAAGAGTAGCTTGTTTTCCCCTTGACTGTGGTTAAGATGATGAAAGATGTCTATTCTATTCATATCTGCTTTTAAGTTGAACTTCAGATCAATAAACAGTGTCACACTACATAAGAAATGTAGACTTTTGTCTGCTCTGACACCATCAGTTGCAATTCTATTGCTGCAGACAATCTTTACATGCATTAGAAGAGGTGCTGCTTTGCAGAAGGCTTTTTTTTAAAAAAAAAAAGGGAGGGAGAAGAATTGAAAACACTGATAACTTTTTAAAATACTTTGAATCATCTTGCAGTATTAAGAACCTTTTATAACTGGGGAAATATTATCTGTTGCTGGATTAAAACAAAAGGCATCTCAAAAAGCAACCACTCACTATTGGGGGGAAAAAAAGAAGAAGAAGAAGAAAATGTCTCTAAAATGATATTTCTCAGGATGGGAATGGCAAATGTAGATTTGAAAATCCTGGAACTTTAATTTAGTGAGTTTTTCACAAAGTGCATTGTACTGAATATTTTTTTGAAAGAGCAGAAAAACATGCCCATCAAAGTCTGAGCAGCACACACTTTTTGATCAAAGTAAGGCTCTCTTTTATTTCATTATGGTCTATTTTTCCTATAGATCTGCTATAAATGAAACACAAAACCTTGCTTGAGCTTTTGCAAGACAGACAACTTTTTTCAGAAGCTAAAATAACAGTCATTTTTTTTAAAAAAAATCCTTCATTCTTACACTGAATCTAATGTAGTACTCCCGAAATCCTGGCAAAGAAGAATAAACGTTTTGAATTCTCAGCAAAACTGTATTTCAGCTCTTTTTTCCCACCATAAGTAAAGATTTTGTCCTTATCTTAATAATGCAAAGAAGAGTCTCATTGCTTCCAGCTGGCCAATGAATGATTAACAAGGAGACAGAGTGCAGCCTAATTATCAAACAGCTATCTATCTCTATATATATTTAAAAGGAAGATGTATACAAAAAGATTTTAAGAAGTCCAATCACAGCTTCACAATGGCTCTTTCAGCATCTCATTGTTGAATCTAGTTTTGTAAGTCAAGCAAAATTTTTCAGAGTTACATAAATAAATCTTAACGTTTATTTTATGGAATAAGGACCTTTGAGTATACAACACAGCCTTACCTACTTCAAATTACTGTGATATTATCACTCTGACTGATTAGACAATGAGCTCATTAAAGTGTTTTCATTCTTCTAAGAATCACATCTGTTAGAATATTTGGGAAGGTTTTTATACAGAGACATTTTAAAAAGTTAGTATCTGGCCTGTTTATTTGTAAATTCTATCTAATTTATCTGAACAAAGAACATCGTTAAGCACTTTTTTTTGTAAACACACACTCCCATGGTGGTATAAAACTCCAAAAAAAAAAAAAAAAAGGAGGGGACTAGATCCCAATGAAAGTAGACCTCAATGAATGAACTCTTTAATTCTAAGTCAACACACACACAAATCTTATTGTGTCCCATATTGGGAGAAATAGAGATATGAATCAAGCTAATTAATTAATTAATTCAATTGGTCTACTATAGTTGGGACTATTAACAGACTGCAGCCAAAAATAGTAAGAACAGAAAGTCATTAATTAGCAGTACAGTCAAATGGCTTCATATAAATAAAGGCCACAGTGAAGTCCTAACTCAGTTATAAACCAAGAAACAAAGGCCCTTTCCACACAGGGAAAAAAAAACGGCTTAGGGCGACTCATCCGGAGGTCGTCCACACCGTGGAGCGCGCTAGAGCGGTTTGAATAGTGGAGGTTCCACACCTCAAACCGCGCTAGCACGGCCGCAAGGGGTGGCGCGGCACGTTTTTTAAAAACCACATTTTATGTGGTTTTTACGAAACGTGAGCGCGCTAACCCATTGCAGCGCCCCGTGTGAAACTGCAGGGACGCGCTAGCGCGTCCCTGCAGAGCTGCCCAGGGGCGGGCTTCCGGCTGGCGCGCTGCCCTGATTGGCGGAGCGCCACCGGAAGTCGCCGGCCGCCATTTTGGGCGCCGCCGAACACTGCCGAAACTCGCCAGCGTGTGGAGCGGCGAACGTGCGCTCCCCGCAGGGACGGAGCAACCCGTTTTCAGGTAAGATCCGTCCCTGCGTGCGCTGCCCCGTTCCCCCATCCCCCGTGTGGAAAGGGCCAAAGTAACTCTTTAGAGCCCATCTGTAAGCCTATAATTTTCTTACAGTCCCCAGATACTGATTTTATCATTCACTCTGCTTACACACAGATAAATGAAATAGGTTTGTTATATCTAACATTCAGATCTTTTTAAACCTCAAGTTCTTTCCATCCTGAAAATTAAGAAGTTTGTGAAGAGATTGAACCAAAATTCTCTTCTACCTGTATTCACCAGATGCAATGGACTATTGAATTAAATACTGCTATCCCAAGCATGAAGAAAACTATGCTGTACTTATCTGTCACATAGATATTAAAGATTAAACCCATGCAGAAAAGAAAAAGAGAGGGTAACCTCAATTCAGCATCAATAGAACTGAATACACCGGATTTCAAACAGAGACTTTAAAGACTTAAGCAATCAAAGGTCTGAGCTGGCTAGATACATCTGTCAGTTCTGATTTTGCCCACACTCAGTTCTTAACATTTCCAGTTCTTTCTATGACATTGTAATGGATGTCCCAATAAACATAACTAACTGAGAGTAAAGGAACTATCTATAGTTCTGTGGTCATGAGCAGATTATCACCTGATGGGATTTAGGCTTGCTGGGACACAGTTGGATTCCTGATGGCTTTGGAGGAATTTTCTGCTGCCTTGACAGGCAGTCCTGTTGAAGTCCTGAATGTCCTCAGTAATAGACATAATTGTTCCTGAGTGTCCCCTCTCATGAAGTTAAGCCAAATCAGCCCTCTGGTTTTCCAGGGAGTTACTGGCAGAGAAAGAAGGAGACTAGAATGATATTGCCAGAAAACTCAACACATTCGACTGAACATGGGCTAGAGCTTATCTGAGAGTCAATTCTGTGGCAATAGCAAAGGCAAATTTCTTCTCTGCCTCTATTGTATCTGCAGGAAACTGGCCAGCAGAACTCTTTTGAGTGGCCCAGGCATCATTTACACACAAGCCCAAAGAGAGGAGCATCCAGATTGCTCAATTGTGAGCAATTTGCCCAGTACTGCATCCATGCTGATGCTATGATTGATACAAATCCAGTGGATGTAACTCTGGCTTCTGCTTGTCCAGTAATAATGGGTACTTTTCAGTTTATGCAACCTGAGGATGTGAATTGGAATCTTGGAGATATGAGAGCCACCACATGTGCCTCAGATCTTTGGCCTTCCAGGCTTATTTAAAAAAAATGCTAGAAGACAACTTGCTGAAAGAGTAGAGGGAATGGTTAACACCTCTTTCAAGAAAGGTGGAGTTTGCATGCCTCAAGGAAGTTGTTATAAAACCTTTACTTACTTTTGGATAATTATCAGCCAGTCTCTAACATTCCACTTTTGGACAAGATTCTAGAACATGTGGTGGCCTCTCAGCTCCAGGGCTTTCTGGATGAAACAGTTTATCTAGATCCATCTCAATCTAATTTCAGGCTTGGCTATGGGATAGAGACTGCTTTGGCCACCTTGGTGGATGTCCTACACTGGGAAGCAGACAGCAAGAATGTGTTCCTATTGATTCTGCTGGACATCTCAGCAGCTTTTGATACCAACAACCATGATATCCCTCTGGGTCATCTTGTGGAGATGTGACTAGGGGACACTGTTTTACAGTGGCTTCTTTCTTCCTGGAGAGACAAACCCAAAAGTTGGTGCTGGGGACTTCTGTTTGACCCCTAGGCTTTTGGCCTGGGGTCCCTCAGGGCTTAGTTCTATCCCTCAAACTATTTAGAATCTACATGAACTACAGTGAGAGATTGTCTAGAGTTTTGGGGTGCAATCAGTATGCAGATGACACCCAACTTTATTGTTCCTTTCTACCACAAGCCAGGCAAGCTGTTTTAGTCCTAAACCAGTGCCTGTCATTGTCATGTCTACAGCAGAGCAAGCAGTTACTCACAAACAGCACAGCTCCTACTCACGAGGTGAGAGTCAAAGAATGTCCAAACAGAAAGGCAGCTGAAAGCAAACAAATCTGAAGGGGCAAATCCAAACCATAGTACAAACAGGCAGAGTTCAGAAACAACCAGATCTCACAGTACAGGG
The DNA here is from genome assembly GCA_948472985.1 of Iguana delicatissima. NCBI lineage: Eukaryota > Metazoa > Chordata > Lepidosauria > Squamata > Iguanidae > Iguana > Iguana delicatissima. The sequence goes on along the minus strand of CAOKZL010000125.1, from coordinate 927,461 downwards.
CTTCAGGGCCAAAGAGACCAGTTGCTGACCCTGGGAGGAAAGGCCTGCTGGAGCCCTCTATTATCTATGGCTGCTGTCGCCACAGGTGCTCCCTTATTAGGGCTTGCCTACTACTTAAACGGACTGAGTGACACAAGCCCTCCCTTTCACGGTGTGTCTGCTGCAAGATAGGTGTGCCAGCTATGTCTTCCTCTATTTGTTCCCCTGGCTCAGGCCCTTGTTGTTGTTGTTTATTATCTTCCTCTGGACCAGCTTCTGGGGACACTTCAGCCTCTGGGGAAGCCTCTGCCTCGGAGTCAGAATCCTCCTCCTCGCTGCCACAGTCTCCAAGGCAGGGCATGACACCCATCAGTAATGGATTGTATAAGCATGAACAAATTGAAACGTAATCCAGATAAGACAGAGGTACTCCTGGTCAGTCAAAAGGCAGATCAGGAAATAGGGATTTAGCCTATGTTAGATTGGGTTATACTCTCTCTGAAGATACAGGTTTGGATCCTGAGGATGCTCCTGAATTCAACTCTGAGCCTGGAAGCCCAGGTTTCAGTGGTAGCCAGGAGTGCATTTGCACAGTTAATGCTGGTGTGCCAGATGTGCTGTTCCTTGAGATGTCAGATCTGGCTATGGTGACACATGCCTTGGTCATATCCTGTACTTGTGGCTGCTTTTGCAGAGTGTTTGGAAACTTCAACTGGTCCAAAGATCTACAGCCAGATTGTTAACTGGAGCTGGCAGCAGGGATCACATAACTCCCCTGTTGCAACAGCTCTACTGATTGCTGGTCTATTTCTGGGCATGTTCAAAGTGCTGGTGATGACCTTTAAAGCCCTACAGCTCAAGTCCAGGTTATTTGAAGGACCTTATGAACTCCCCTATGAACCAGTCTGGGCTTTGAGATCGGTTGGAGAGGCCCTTCACTCTTTCCTACCACCTTCACAAGTGTATTTGGTGGGAACATGGGAGAGGGCCTTTTCAGCGGCTGCTCCCAGGCTAAGGAACTCTCTTCCCAGAGAAGTCAGACTGGCACCTTCTCTCCTTTCTTTCCACAGTCAAGATGCATCAGGCATTTGATGCATGGTTATATATGGTATGTCTTATAGAATGTGCTGGATATTGTTATTTGTGTTGTTGATACGGATGTGTGAGTTTTGAATTTTGCTTTAATTTCTTAATTCTTATTATAACTTTTTTAAAATTCTTTCTGATTCTTTAATTGTGTTTTAAAATTTCTATTTTGCGTTTTTTAACTATGTCTTTTAATTGTTGTAAGTTGCTTTGAGTCTCAACCTGGGAAAAAAGTGGGATATAAATTGAGCTGATAATGATGACGATGACAGCAATGACAGTGATTCTAACAACATCTACTACTACTATTACTATCCTGCTATCATCCCCACCCTCACAATTGGCAGAGGAGTCTGTGCGACAAACTGCTATGTACTAGATTACTTCACAAAGGAAATACGTACACAGTACTTTGAAAGATGATGGGGCTCATCAATGTATTATATCAGTCTAAATAAAGGAAACCACATTCTGTTTTTGCAAGAGAGAGAGAGAGAGAGATCTCATAAAACAGCAGGGAACAGGGACTGGTAGCCACTGCACTTTGTGAAATCCACATTCCAATATCTCATCAGGGAAAATAACTCATGTTTCATGTGGATTGGCTGGCAATGTGGTACCTTTCTTGTAGTGATAAGGTTCCATCGGTATGTATTTGTAAGGGACAATCAGGTCAAAACAGGATAAAAGAATAAAGAGAATAAAGAATAATGGAGAATAAAGTGGGTGAGATGTGGCAAGATAGGATTGCCCAACCACTCCCATAGTTCCTCTAGCCTCTCTCACTGTGAAAAGACTTGCACCTATAGCAATTTGTTGGGTGAAGCAAGGGAACTCCAAAGAACACACGCCTAAATAGGATGGGCAACTTAATAAGAGTTTATACAGTACAAAGGAGCATTCAAGAGTATGGAAAGCAGATATGGTTCTCTGACTTTGTGAATTGTTTAGTTTTTAAAATGTGTATTTCCAGGAAAACTGAACTCTAGGATAATTGGTTTCAGATGCTTTAATTCTACTTTTTCCTCCAATATACATATGGCATATGTAGGCATATGGTTATTTGATAACCAACCATAAAATAATGATACCAAGCACAAAGAACTGGGTCAAACAGTAGCCATTTTATTTGACCAGTTTATGCTGAGTTGAATCCAAAAGGAGCAAGAGGAGAGGGCATTCTAGTGTGGGATCAGCTAAGGCCAGGTGTTAACCTTGACAACCTCCTGGGTGAAAAACCTGAATTCTGAGGGCAATCCAATATCTGGCTTACTCTCTGGCCAACTGTCCACTGGAAGACAGACCAGTGGCACTTCCCCCAAGTCACAGGAATGAAACTGAGAGGAAAACTCTCAGGTCCATCTGAAGGGTGGACACTCTTTTCCCACCCACTGGGGTCACAGTTGCAGAGCCTTCCTCTTCATTTAAAGGGTGCTAAAGTATACACTGAAACTTTATTTCATCTTTCTCTGCTAGTTACCATGTTCCTCAAATACAACGTGGAGTAAGAAAAAAAAATACTCAGAAAAAAGAGAGGAAAAACATACATGGCCCTGAAACAACAGCAATGCTTACACTATACTAGGGGCGAGGGTGTGGGCCAAGGATCCAAAGAGGACATGAAGGATAAGTACTTAAAAAACTCTGTCCCCCATCCCATTATGTGCTATTCTGGTCTGTAGCTACATAGGCCATCAGAAACAGCCACTCTCCTATAGGGAATTTACCCCCTAGGAAGTAGAGGACAGCAGCTTAATCTTTTTTTCTTTGTTCCCAGAAATCAGTCCAAATACTGATAAAAACACTCCTCATTAAACATGCCAGATTAGAGTGAGGGAATGGCATTTGTGTTTATATATAGTTAATTGCCAACCATGACTATTTTATGTTCCCACATCAAGAATGACACTAGATAAATCCCACTAAAATGATATTCTTGAGGAGTGTCAGTTGAAAAAAAAATATTGAAATGGATTTTTCCCCTCAAAAGTTTCTTTTCTATTATATTATTGTATTTCAAATCTATTGCTGTGCTTTGTGGATCAATATGAAATTTAAACAAGAGTTATATTTTGAGCTTCTCATGTTCTACTGCAAACATTTCCCTGACATTAGAAACACACATTTTTCCCATTTTCACTTCCCTTCAATAGCCTAATACTTTTCTAGAACAGTATGTATGAAGTCCACTCTCTCCCAATATATCTTTTTTTAATATTTTTTTTTTAAAAAAGAAGTCAGTCAATCTTGATTTTATTTCTCATTCACACCACAGGCTTTTGACATCACATTTGGATGGGTAGGTTACTTTCTCTTTTCTTTTCTTTCTATCTTTATGTAGTAAATCTGTCTTTTATCATTACGGATGCTGATGGTAAACAGAATGCAAAAAAAACTACAATGACATCTAGTCTGAACACTGAAGACACTGATGAGGGAAATTCTTTCTTCAATTTCATTTTATTAAATCAAACTTGCTAACACCCTGAAGCACACAGTTTGATATTACTAATGAAAATATGCATTAATTATCTAATACAGCTTATTATTAATATCATGAAATAAGCTCCCATGGGACTCTTCCAGGAACAAGACAGAGACTTAGTTCTGATATCCAAAGGGAGTTATCTTCTGATGATTTCATTTATATTGTCTTAAATTATTAGAAACAGTCATTTAGCTGTGTGGAAGGGAAAATACCACATGAGACTTAAATGAAGGATAGACCTGGCAGCTTTACAAACCTTGACTAAGTGGAACTGTCCACTCATGTTAGCAAAACCTTGCTCAGATGGTGTTTGGATAATACAAAACCTTCTTTCAAATTCTTTGGTAAAGGTTAAAGTAGCTGCTGTGTTGATTTCCATTTGTAAGAATCTTGACAATTCTGTCCCAGTGTTCCAGATAGACACATCTGATGTTGTTTTCGTATAATTAAAATTATCTGAACAGTTGTGAGGTAACTAATTACAAATAAAATAACTAACGACATGTAATTTCATTTTGCAAATTAAGACTCAACCAAGTTACATTATAACTGTAACTTAAAGAGAAATAACTTCACTCATTTTGTGGTATAATTAACAGTTTAATTACTCTGAGAGTTACAAGCCTGCAGCATCACTAAATGATGGGGGAATATTATGACACATGCTGCATCTTATGCTTAGTGGCACTGAGGTAATCAAGAGCTGGCTGTGAAGACACCATGTTTTATATCACAGGCATTAATTTGTAGAACTCATACCTTTAAAAATAAATAAATAACTATTTTAGTTACTTCTGAGGAATAAGAAAGTTTTTTTTTAATTGGAACTATAGAAATGACTAATTACTTTCTTGGCCTTAGAATGATAACAATAACTAATTACAAAAAAAAAAAAAATCTTTCTAAGCTCTTCATATTTTCCAAGGGGGCAGATTTAATCTACTGAGAGAAAGATAACTTTAAATAATTGAGAAAATTAATTGCAGAAATGAAAAGCTGTTTCTTCTTACCACTTTTAACTTTGCACGACTTTTTGTCTGGCTGGAGAAGATAACCTTCCACACAGCTGCAGATATATGATCCATCTGTATTGCCACAAGTTTGGCTACAGGTCCCATACAGATTACATTCATTCAAGTCTGTAGGGAGGAATAAAGTGGTTTAATTATAAGTAAAGAGTCAAAATAAAAGAAATTTCTTTTCAAAGCTTTTTCTTTTGTCTAAACATGAAACCTTCTTGGCAAACTTAACCACTTCTTGAGTGTTAAGCCAAATGCAACTGAAATCGATAAAGGACTATGTCCAAAAGTTGGTTTCACAGGCTGAAGAAATCTCAGTAAACATAAGAAAAATTTGTTTTTATGTGTATCTCATATATGGTTCACAGGAGCCAGAAAGTATGCTCCTCAACCACACAAGTTCTTGTATTCTTTCCTGTAAGATGTGAGTATGCAACTGCCAGGGAATGAGAGGGTCATAAAGGTTTCTTGTTGAACACTGGAGAGATGCACCACCCATTTTTGTCTCCTGTGCTTTTCTCAACCCGCTATTTTTTTTGTAAAGAAAAAATCCACCAAATGATATTCCTGAAGCATCAAGGAAGCATGATTAGCCATTTTGTCACATCCTCCCACCTGTTTTAAGTCAAAAAAGGCCTGTTCTTGGAACTTTGTTACATCTATGACATCCCAGATTTATGTTAAAAAGAAATTTTAACATTATGTTAAAAAGAAATTTTAACATTATGTTAAAAAGAAATTTTAACATTATGTTAAAAAGAAATTTTAACATTTAACATTCATTTAATTTAAATGAGAAGTTACTAAACAATGACAGGCCTGACACTGGTGAGGAGTCACCAGAGACTGTGAGGATTCTATTGGCCATTTTTGGATGGGAAAAAGATTCAGACCAAAAGTTGGAGGGGGGCATTTCAGAATCCTTGGAGAACTGGAAAAAACATTGGTGCCTGCACGTTGTCAATCTTTTCTCCAAAATATGACAAAGAATTGGGGTGGCAATCAATAAAGCAGTTACAAATTTGTAAACAAAGTTATGGATCCATAACTGTTCTATGTTTGGTAAGACTATGCAAGCTTTCTATAAGACTTTGCAGCAGCTAGATAGGGTAAAGGAAGTATTTTCAGCTTCCAATCTGAGTGTAAGGAGGAGGATGTTTCTAACCTCTTCCCACCACCAAACAGGGCTGCAACAGTCAGAAGTAGAACCTCTATCACAATTCCTTCCCTCAGCTTCATTTGGTTTCTAGAGGGGGTTGGAGATGTCACCTTCTTTGGGCTGTGCTTGGCCTGCTTCACCTGATCTGCCTATTGGCTCTTTAGGTTGACTGGGGGAGGGGAGGGGTTGGACCCCGAGATGTTATTTAGTTAAGCGTACCTAACCAAGTAGCTGGTGTGGAATACTGGTGGCCACTGATGGCAATAATGACATTGTGACCCAAAGAAAAAAATATTTAGCATCAATTCTTGATTATTTCCACAAATTTGGAAAAGCTGCTTTTCAGGCTACAAGTTCTGAGATACTTCAGCCAACATGTGTACTGATTGGGGATTTGGAGAGTTATGCAGTTGGTCCTCCACATTTGCTAGGATTAGGGGTAAAGGATCCCTGCAAAAGTGGAAAAAACACAAATATAAAAATATGTGTGTGTGTTGGGAGGGGAAGTGGGCTGAGGTGTGATGGGTGGAACAGGCACCCAAAGTCTAAATCAGGTCAGAGAAAAGAGAGGGAAAGGGGGTGGGTCAACAAGATGATCCCATGCTTCCTTCCCCTCTCTCCCATCTCCTTCCTGGTATGTGTGGGGGCACTGAGTGAGGGTTTGTAGTGCTGAGAAATATCCCTTTAATACAGTGTAAAATAAACTTCCTGTTACAAGAATCTATGCAAGAGTACAGAAAGTCTGAATTTCTACAGAAGACCCAGATGAGAACTTCATGTATGGTTCAATGAAAGCAAATTAGTTAGCATAAGCATTCATGGGAATTATATTTAGTTCTAGTGGTTAACATGGTCATAATATGATTATTGTAATACAATCAACTTATTGAGTTTACCTTGGCAGATTTTCCTGCTGATGGCAACCTCATAGCCTTCTTCACAGTAGCATCTCGTTCCATTTCTGGTTATAGCACATTTGTACTGACACTGCATTTGTTGACATTTTGGTAATAATTCTGCAAAGAAAAATAGGAGACATATGAAGTCTGGTTCATGTGTATGGAGAAAGCATGGAGTGATGAGTAATCTGGTCTTTGGAGCCACAATGGCAGTGGAGCCAAGAATCCTTGTTATCCTTGGTGTATGTATCAGTGGTATGTATCTGGTAGCTCACATGCCAATGGGGCAAAGAATCCATTCTAGATCTCAGCTAATTTCAAAGGAGTTATCCAAGGTGGTGACACTTTTAGGAGTAGCATACAGCAGCATTGAGAGTTCATTTAAACCTAGATTAAAACCTGAAGAGAATTCACTGCCCTCTGACATAGGAGCCACCAGCCACTATTTGTGTATGTATTCTATTTTCAGCTGTTTATGAACCAGTAGCCATTTTAGCATCTTCCATAAACTAATGATGAAGCAATCTCTTAGTCCCAATTGTTTTGTCCCCACCCTTATTTCATATCAAGCTGCAGAACTTTGGGTGGGACAAAGTTCTAGACTTCTGTCTGCACAAAATGAGAACCCAGTGTAAGATGGGGTGGGACAATCTTTTCTCCTTGTTGCAGCACTCCCTAAGCACATAAAAAGCTTGCTTTAGAAGGGTGCAAAGCCTTCCAGAGCTAGGTTCAGGCAGCTCTGAGACCTGTAGGATACAGAAGCTTCAGATTTCAAAATTACCTCCAGCACCACATTGAATGTTTTCTATTTCTTTCATGGGAAATCTTACCTTTCAGTACCTCTTTATGAGTACTAAGTTGTAGGATTTTTTCCTTGTCATTTTTTACCACCTATCTGCCTTCTAATTAAAGTTTGTCCGTGTATTTTTCAAAATATGTTTTTTTTAAAAAAAACATGTGCACATTTATTCAGCCAGATAGAAATAAGTATAAATCAATAAATCTGAAAGAACAATATTCTGATGTGCATAGCTTTTTCCAAATGACAATAACCCAAATGTTGCCTATAATCATTTATTGTAATAATGGAATAATCATGTTGTCTCGCTCACTACAAATTAAACATCTTTATTAAAAACATTGAAATTGCATTTTTTCCCCATTCCTTCCATTAAAAAATCTTCTCAGTCTTTTGGAGTGTTGTTTTAAGAGTCACATAGATATTATTGCCTAGTGTGATCCACTGGAGGTGGGGCAGAAGCATGCACAAAGGATATAAAAGACCCAGTTCTTTTTCAGCATGCAAGCACCAGGACATCTTGTGGAGTACGAAGCCCATGCATACCTATCATATCACCATCGACCTGTCCCTTCTTCACTCATTTAAGGCTATTTCTGCACTAGCCTATTATAGCGCTATGATTCCACTTTGAACATACTGTGGAATCCGGCCTGCCCCTCCCAAAACCGCAAACCCCAGAATTCCATAGGATGTTCAAAGTGCAATCATAGCGCTCTAACAGGCTAGTGCGGAAATGGCCTAAGTCAAGCTAGCTGTAGCTATACCTGCACTGGACTGGATTAAGCTCAAAGCATGATAAAATAATCCATTTCCTATCCATATGCATATGTTGGATGAACAATGGGCAATAGTATTTCACTCTACCATGGAAATGTATTGTTGAAGTAACAGCAAACAGAACCATCCATGTACAACCAGGGTATATGTGCTGAAAGGTTGAGACACACAGAGAAGCAATATGATAAAAAAACCATCAGTGTACAAGTAATCCTTTGTTTGGAGTAAATCTGATTCTTGCAATAGCCACTATTACCAAATGTGGTGGATAAAATGTAAAAAATTATTTTTGTTTCCAACAAAGTGAGTTTTATTAAGTTCTGACTTTTTATATTGTTTTCCTTTCGTTGATGGAAAATATGAAATGGTTTGTAAGACTCCTGTTTTAAAGAATTTGGTCCTTTTATCATATTTTTAGATTTTTATACCATCTAGGTCTATCTGATTCCTGCAGGTGGATTGTAAAAGAAGCTTAGAGCAGTTAGGAAAGAAAAATATATAGGTTAAAGAAATTAGTTATTAGAAAATAAATGAAATTTGGTTGTTACAATTTTAACACACATTCCTTTCACAGCTTTACTCAAAAGCTATATTTGAGATGTGTATGTGTGTGTGTGTATCTTTTTAATAGGCAAACTTAATTTTACTTATAGCTGAATGACATTTTAATTCTCAAATGGTGTGCACTTTTAGCTCTATCTGTTTTAATTTGTGTAAGCCGCCATGCATTTCAGGTTTGTGAAAAAAGTGGGACAATAGAAACAACAGCAGTAGCAACAACAACAGCCATTACTGTCAGGGAGGGCTATTTTTTTCTTGAAGGGTTTGTTTGATAATGCCATTTTAGGTTTGTCACTGCTAAACCTATGGCAACCTCCAAAAATCTGGATTTGTTTTGTTTTGTTTTAAGGAGTCTTAATAATATTAATAACTACAATGGGATCTACAGTTAATCAAGTGCCACTTAATATTTATCTTTTTGTGGAGGAAGGGATGTGTTGTTGCTGCTGTTGTCATTATTTTATAATAATGGCATACAAGGCAACTAATAACATACTTAAAACAATATTAATTAAAAGCAAAACAAAAGCATTAATCAAAGTATAATTATAAGATTTAGAAAAAAATTGAATAATTTAGGAAGTTAAAACATTACACATTAAAACTATTAAAATGCATTAAAAGATGTTTATATTTCTCTCTCTCTCTTTCTCTGTACATGTGTGTGTTTTCTACATAATACTTATGGCTGCTTCCTAAAGACAATCCAAAATAATTGCAAAATTCACATGCTATCAGTTACTCAAAATGCAAATTAAAAGGCAGGTGATAGTGCTGATGGTTCTCATGTATAAAAGAGCTGAACATTCCCTAATATTTGCAAAATATGTCACAGAACCACAGGAATCTGTCTTCATTTGAAACAGGCCAAGTGGCCAACTAGTCCAGCATTTTCAGCATTTTGGTTTTGATTGGTAACAGATCTCCAAGGCGTGAGACAAGATTCTCTCCAGGGTTTAAGGCAAAATTTGGTTTACCTGGTAATTTCTGAGGGTGTCCCATCAAATACTAATCAGATCTGAACCTGCTTAGCTTTGGAAATCAGGTCTGATCAGGTACACCTCTACACATCTGGTTTTTTTAATAAAAAGCATGCCTGCGACTTTTTCCTTAAGCACAGCTCCAAATAAATTTCGAGTAACTTGAGAAGCCTAGTGATAAATCTGGAAACAGCCCCTAAAGATACACAGTATTTGAAAAACACACTTTTAACACTTTCACCATAGTTTTCTGCACCAATTTGAAGTGAATGGAAATCATCTAAGCCAGTGGTTCTCAACCTGTGGGTCCCCAGATGTTTTTGGACTTCAGCTGTCAGAAGCCCTGAGCATTGACCATAGTGGCTGGGGCTTCTGGGAGCTGAAGTCCTCAAACATCTGGGGGACCCACAGGTTGAGAACCGCTGATCTAAGCCAATATCTCTTTTCAGCAGCACCTTTACCTTTCTTCATTCTTCAGGTCCTACTAGGTAAAAAAGGAAGAGGCAACATAATTATGTCTTTGCCCAGCTGTCCACTGGGATAAGCCACAGCGACAGCCATTATCAATAATGAAAACTTCCATTTCTTCCACAATAGACTGTGAAAATTTTGATCTCGTTAAACTGTAAAGTTTGCATGCTGTATGATTGTTTTAAGTGTTATTTCTAAAAGTTATGGAGTATTTGTGTTTTGAACTTCTGTTAGTATTTCAAGAACCAAGTTACCAGAAGAGGGAGAACAAGAGCCACCCCTTAGGAAATTATATTTCTCTTTAATTTCACCTTCATCAGAAGCTGAAGTAAGTTAACTCAAGGAACAGTGGCATTATGGCCCTTTCTGCAGCCTACCTTTGTCCTGGTGGCATATGGTGGTGATGGCAGCAGCAGCTCTCCCAGGAGGGGAGCACGATGGAGCTCTCCCCTCTACACTGGCTGCCTCTAGGATTCAAGAAGTGTGATGGCCATGCCTTTTCCCGCCACAGCACAGCCCTGGGAATGGTCCCAGGCTGTGTTGGGGCAGGAAGTGCAGCCATTGTGCTTCCAGGACCCATGCAAACAAGGTAAGTGCAGGCACATAGCAGGTAGGCAGCACGATTGGAGGGAAAACCTGCCAATGATTTGTGGTGTGATCTCACTGCCCGGGGACAGGAGAAGGATGGGGCTAGGATGACATTGTGCATAAGCATTGTCCCTGCCCTGTCCTTCTCCTGTCCCCATGGTGGGTACAGTGTGTTGAGCAGAAAGAGCCTGTTTCACACAACACTAGAATTAAGGTTCATCCAACAAAGCTGATTGCCACTAGTTTCGGAACCAATCTAAAAAGCATGCCACCTCAAAAATGCATAATTAACTTGCAGAACTGGAGGTGGCACTGTCCAGTGGCTTTGAAAGGGAATTAAAAAAAATCATGACAGATAGTTCCATCAACAATTATTAGGCATGTTAGCTATGAGCAAACATCCCATTTCAAAAAATAGTTGCTCGGACTAAGATAAAGAAACAGAGTAAAGCTGTTGCCTTCAGGCTTGTAGACTTTCTGGAACAATTTGGTCGGCCTCTGATGGAAACAGGATGCTGCACTAAATGGATGCTTGGGCTGATGAAGCAGAGCTCTTGTTATATCTTTACACTAATGCCCATTCATTTAATCTTATGGTTGTGAAACATGCCTGAAAATAAGTTTGCAGTAAATTCTTGTATAATACCAATAACTATTTTGTATGTTTGGCGTATTTCCTTAGTTAAAACTCCATCAGGAATCTCTGACTTGCACTAAGCTGTGCTCCTAATTAAAAGATCTAGCAATTTTATTTGTCAGACAGTTCTTGCTGTGTTATCCTCACTTGATGAGCCACCTCTCTCATAACAAAGTCTTTATTGATTTAAGGCAACCTCTCTGTGGGTTCACAAGTCTGCATGTTTAGAGTGCCTTTTCGATAACAATGAAAAAAGAGAGAATTAAATTGCCAGTCAGTTGTTTGGTGTTTCCAATACTTCTTCCACTTAGTAATAGACTAATAAAACCTTCTTAAAAGTAAAAAAAGAAAAGAAAAAAAAAGATGCCTTTTAACCTCCCCCCTCCAATACACATACCCCAAATTTTCAGATAATAAAAGGAAATGGGGAATTTTTTGCTAATTACAACCCTTTATTAGCCATTAACAGAATGGATTTTAAGCAAGAGCTTGTTCTTGTTTGTGCCTTGCCTCCAGATAAGTACAGTTTGTTTATTTGAGATACATTATCTTTAAAAACACATTTTAATCATTACATTAGAATGTAAGATAATTGTTTTGCGGGTTAAAGTCAGCTATCACCCAGAGAAGGTTTTATCTTTTTTGTTTGATTGGATTTTTTGTGTGTGTGTGACAAATCTTTTAGTATGTATGAAGAGAGAAAGCTTACATTGATAAACTACAGTTTAGACTCCAGAGTCCCATGAATTTCTACTATACTCATGTATATAATGTACATGAACACTTGAATATATCATAATCTACACACTAAAAATGCAATAGCTCTGGAAGCCATATAATGCAGTAATGCTAAAAATACAGTCTATTTTTACCACCAATACAAGCATAACACTAAAATGTTTCAATGCAGCAAAGTCACATAAGTAATATAATAATGCTCCAAATGCATTTCTATCTGAGTCTTCTTCAGCGGTCTAAAGATTTCACAACCTAACAGTTGGCATTGGCTAGGGAATTGCCATATTGTTTCTTTTGGATTTGTTTATGAGAGGTCATATTGGACCACTCGTGCCTGAGCCATTTTAGTTACTTTTCACTTCTTTTTCAGAGGTTTGTTTGCACTGCAATATTTTCAGTGCTATGGTTTATAGTGTGCTTTGCTGTATTACCTTTAGACCTATTGTATCTTTAGTGTACAGATTTCTATATGAAATTGTATATATTTCAACTTTCTGCATTTTGTAGAATAAATTTCTTGTTTTCTCTTGGGATATATCATATTATAAACGGCACTGGGTCCCATCTGTTCTTGGAAGCTAAGCAAGGTCAGCCCTCGTTAGTACTCGGATGGGAGACCACCAAAGAATACCAGGTACTGTAGGCTATATTTCAGAGGAAGGAACTGGCAAATAATTCTGAGTATTTTTTGCCTAAGAAAATGCTATGGAATTAGGTCACTCTAAGTTGGTAAACTTGGTGAATGCACTTCCACACACACACACACACACACACACACATTTTACAGACACATTTTTTACACAAACCATAGTTAAAATTAACCACAATTTAGAGCTTGTCCTTTTATTTCTACTGTAGTTTTAATTTTGCCTTTCTGTGCTCTTGGAAACTCATGGAAACGCCATACATACATACATACATTTATTTCGGTCAATGACCAGCAATCACAAAGAGCAGTACAGAATGATAAAAGACCTCGAGAATACATCAAAAAGAATAAATTACTAAATAGAAAATTTTTAAAAACCTTGAATATAAAATGTTTAAATATCAAATACAAAGTATTTGAATTACTCCATGGGTTCTCATATATGGCTTATTGAAAAGCTAATAGGACTCTGATGTTGTTGGTGCTTTTGTTACAACACTGTTTGTGCAGGATCAGATGAATTGTGTTCTGCCATTATAATCAGTGTTGGGTGGGAGGAGGAATATATTTCACAATTTAGAATACAGTGCCATGGATTGATCTTAACTTTCTCAGTATAAGAAAGGTTGGTTTGAAGATGGTCCTTGCCAATCTTGAGGAAAAACACGATGAAATTGTTTATTTATATTAGTTTACAATTTGACAGATGACCTCAGGAAGTTTGATAGGGCATTGTGGGGGATGGAGAGGATTCCAACACAGACTTTGTTAGGGTTGGATTTCCTGTCCAATTTCTTGTTTGCACAACATCTTTCAGGAAAAAGAAATGTTACGATAGACAAGAGGGAGAGATGGTGTAGCAATTATTATGTTGTAATGACACTATAGAATTGTGTTTATTTATCCAAAAAGAAGTTATCTTAAATCATCTTTTAGGTTATGGAGTTCTTAGGACTGGTGTGAAATGTGCTCAGAATGGATTTGGGGAAGGAAGCACTTCCAGTCAATTAAATCAACATGGAAAATGATATAAAAATGAGCAAAATGTGACTCTTGTAGTTTTTAACCCTAAATTTTTTATCTTCAGTTGCTTACAGTTCTTATAGAAAAACAACATTTTTTTTTTGTTTAAGCAGTTAGATTAAGAAAGATCTTAGAACTGGAGGTGCATAGCTAATGTTAATTCATTTCCAGTCAAAACTCCAATGCATGACTAGTTGAAAACCAAATATTCATACCCATACATCATTTCTTCATGAAGGTCCCTCATTTTAGGACACTGTAAAACAATCAAAGCTATCAATATATAACCTGTCATCTTTTACTGGTGACAATAACAATAAACTTTGATATAATTTAAACATAAGATATAATTACACACTTCACTGAAAATTGGTAGCCTACATGTGTCCTCTTGTGACTTTAATAACTGAGGCAAGCCATATTTCTCTGTCAAGCAGGCATGAAGGAGAAATCTGCTATGTTTTTAAGGGGGAGAGAAATCCTCTCCTAAAATATAACATTCAACTCATTGAGTTATCCTTTAATATACAAAAAGTATATCAATTTTTTTAAAAAAATTAATGCTGGGAGGACATTAATTTGTACTTTTTTTGTTCTTCTTGTCCTAATGACTCAAAGGTTGTTTATTTTTTTAAAGAAACGCATATATCTTACTTATTTACAGTGTAACTCTATGAACATCAACTCAGAAGTAAGTCTCATTGAGTTTAATATGACTTACTGCAAGGTTGATATCCTTAAGATTGCAGTTGCAGGACCCAAAATGTGTTAACAAAAGTTAATAACAAATCAGTGAGAACACTTAACTAATTTAACTGGATTGCTACAGACAAACTGCATATAAATTCAGTTTATTGTATTTTAGCAACCAGCTATTATACAGAAATATAAAAAATAAAAGGAAAAGTCAAATAAATTAATTTACATATAATAGTTAATCTACAATAAATGAATCATTTTCCATACCCTCCCCCTTACACCTTATAGCACATAATTGTAAGGCCTTAATGAGAAATTTAGATGTTCTAAAAGATACATATTTCACAGCATCAGATAACAAAAAACAGATCTCCAAAAAAGAAGAACTTCCCTTAAGAGATTTCAGTAAAGGACACATATAATAATTCTTCAGATCATTATAAATAGGGCATTCAAGCAATACATGCGTTAGATCTTCTGTTGAGACAGAGTTGCAACCACATACTTTGTCCTTCATAGGAACACTCTTACAGTGGCCCATCTGAGCTGCCAATGGAAGAACATTCAACCCGGCATGTAGAAAGGCTAACCTCATTTTGATGTTTGGAAGATCCACCAGGTAACTTGGAAGAGATAAATGCAATGGGGTGAAAGAGACAAAAAATTTGTTGGTTTGGCAGGACTTAATTGTACTCATCTGAGATTGCATCTCAGTCTCCTTGAGTCTTTGGAGAATTAACACGTTCGCCCTGTCACACCCTTGAGTCAAAAGGAAGGGGACTGAAAGCCCCAAATTCATGGCCACCAGTTGCACTTTGTACTTCCATGAATTTGAGACTAACTTTTTGAGAGTCAACAGAAGTGGCTCAGATATTTTTAGCCAGAAGAGCAGGGCTAATCTAAGAGCCTCTGCTTTAATTGGCATTACACCTAATTCTGCATGAAGCAATGCTAATTTTGGAGAAGTGGAGACCACCAGACGTCTATGCAAAGATTTATTTTGTGCTCTTTCTAATATATCTAAATTGGCCAAAGCCCACAATTGTGCTCCATGTAACAGTTTTGGCAAGACTCTGCTCTTGTAAAATTCTAAAGTGGGCTAATATCCACAATAGAGCAATGGTGGGGAACACTTATTGAAAATAGAAATGCTGATATGGTCTCTCAGAGATTAAAAGGGAAATCAGACGATGAGACTCAAAAAGAATGGCAAATTGTAATGGGTAATTGCTGGGTACTGTCAGATGAAAATGAGTAATGCATGGTTAAGATAATCAATGAAGGGGCAGCTGGATATATACAATGGAGCTGGAATGTGGAGCTGGAAATGCAAGAACTAACATGTAATGTTAGCATTATAATGTGGTACATTAATATAAACATGTCAAGAGATATAGAAAATGAAATCTAGATCAGTGTGGAAGATCAAAAATAATTCATGTAAATTTACAGTTATAATTGTTTTATATGTGAATTTGAATAAAATGATTTAAAAAAATCTAAAGCAGGCTGAATTAAATTGCCCCCTTTTGCATGGCAAAATCATAGTAATCCATTTAAAGTTCTTTTGGCTAAGAAGGCACTTGACTGAACCTGTGAAGACCATTTACCAGTCTACTTAAAGATGACACTAAGATATTTAAAGGAGAAAATTTGTGCCAGTTTATTCCCATCAGGTAGCCAATTATAGATTTTTTTGGATTTACCAAATACCATAACTTTTGTTTGTTTGTTTGTTTGTTTTGTAATTGATGGAGAAAAGTTTGTTCTTGCAGTATGAACTAAACTGGCTCAGCAATCTACACAGACCTAATTGAGTATAAGAAATCAGAATGGCATCATGTGCATATAGTAAAATGGAATATTTCTGATCTCCAGTTTTGACTGGAAAATATTGGTCACCTTTTAAGAACTCAGCTACATCTATATATAGATTGAAAAGAGGGGGAGCAAGTAAACACCCTTGTCTTACTCCTTTTGTAACAGGTATCAAGTCTGATAAAATATCCTCTACCAGTTCTGACTTTCAAGGATGTATCTGAATAAAGGGCCATTATACATTTTAAGAGATTCACATCAATACCCATAGATTGTAATTTAGTCTAAAGATGTTTCCATGAGATAGAATCAAAAGCAGCTTTCAAATCAATGAATGCCACAAAAACATGCTTTACAATTCCTGCCAAATATTTATCAATAATATGTTTCAACATAAAACAATTATCCAACGTTGACCTGCCTGAACAAAAACCAGCCTGTGTTGGAGCTAGCAATGCATGATCTTCCTCCCAGTCCTCCAGTGCATCAAGAAGAGATCTGGGATAAATTTTCCCGGAAACATCCAAAAGGCTAATTGGCCTGTAATTTTCTCGATCATTTCTAGGACCCTTTTTGTAGACTGGGACCACAATAGCAGATAACCAACTTGATGGTGTGATTCCAGAGTTATTAATTAAAGAAAACAAAGAACCAAAAATGGGAGCCCACCAGTCAGGGAATGCAATAAAGAAATCTGATGGAAGGCCATCTCCACTAACAGCTTTACCTTCATTTTACTTCATATGAAGATTGAGATGTAACCGCAAAGCCTTATAGGGACATAACACTGCACAAAAGATCTACCTCTACATTTTCATAACTGAAGTAGAAAGAAAAATAACTTTTCCAATGGGAGAAATTTCCCATCACAATACTTTTCTGCATGGCTGAATCCAGTCCTAGAGTTTCTTCGTTAAGAATGACAAGGGAGAAGTATATGGTGGATGTAACTCCAAAACAACATGACTATATAGTAGAGAAAGCACGGCAATAACAAATTCATTACACAAATCTGAGCTTCAGAATTTAGTCTCATCCAATTAAAGGTGTACAACCGCATATATACCCACATGCCCCATATATACAAGTAGCTCATACGATCCTTGGCAGCCACCTTTTAGCCAAGCCTTGTAATTTATTAATCCCCAATAGCTAGCTGACACTTCCTAAAATGGCATTCTTTCTCAATTCTGTGTCTCTGTGTGCATGGATAAGTTCTAAGATTTCACTCATATAACTCACCACATTCCAGGTCTCCTGGACTTCAATAACAGCAGTATATTTCAGTGCTTTCACTTGGAAAGAACTAGTTCATAGAGGAAATGACTATAACTCAGTGGTGTTTAAATCTTTTTATTAAAATTCAAATTCACATATTCTGACATTAACATTTCATATTTCTCGACATCCATTTCAGACATATTCCAACTGCACACTCCAAACGAGGGAAAGTAAATTATAATATAACTTCCCCCTTTACCCGTACTTAACATTGTCCTTTAGTACCTGTACCTATTAACCCATCTCAATTCAATCTCCCATCTTGCTACTTTAACATAATAAAAAACAAACAAACAAACAAAAAATCTTCTCTTATTTTCTTATTCCCTACACTGGTTGGTTCTTTCATAGATTTTTCAGTCCCAACAATATCTTGCACATCCCAACAATTTACTCTGCTTTCTTCTGACAATGCCTAATTCGCTAAATCGACTATTTCAAGCCTTTGGTTCTCTTATCTTCTATATTATCAGTTTCTGCATCCTAAATCCTTCTGCCATTCTTCCAATTAAGATTGTAAGTCTAGTTCATATCTTAACAAAACTGAGCTTTTAAACACGTGTTTCACCTATTCCCTTAATTCGTTAATAACCATTGTCCTCCATTTATTTTCCAATATGGGGAGGATCAGATCCCATTCTACATCTATTTTTCCTTTTGGTTTTTGTGACAATGCTGCTGTTAATTTTTCCATTTCCATTATTTCAAATATTTTTGATACCCAATCCTCTTCTTTAGGGGGTTCTTCTTGTTTCCATCTGCTAGCGAAACACACTCTTGCTGCAGCTATCAAATAAGTTAGTATCTTTTGATGTGATTGTTTTTTAAATGGTTCTATACATTCATACATATTTAGTAAATATACCTCTGGAAGTAACGGAAATTTCTTTTGTATGATTTTCATTATATTATTATGTATTGATACCCAGAATTTATTTGCTTTTATACATGTCCACCAAAGGTGGAAGAGAGTTCCTTTCTGGTCGCACTTCCAGCACTTTGTTTTATCCGATTTACTCATTTTTGCAATTTGCACAAGTGTAAGATACCACCTATAAAATATCTTAAAATAATTTTCTTTCAGGGCTGCACTCTTCAATCTTTTACTTACTAAAGATCTTTCCCAACATTCCAATTGTATCGGCTTTCCTAAGTTCTGAGCCCACCTTATCATATTCTCTTTTACTATCTCTCCCTCTACTCTAAATTTAACAAAGTTTTATATAGCTTTGATACAAGATGTTCCACTCCTGGTTTAAATAATTTATCCAGCTCATTTTCATTACTTTCCATCCCAATTGTTTTTTGATCCAATTTAAATTTTTCCCATATCTGTCTTTGCAGTAGCCAATGAGTAGAAAGTCCCCAATCCACTAATTCTTCCTTCGTTTTTAATAAAAGTTCACCTCCCTGTAACTTCATTATATCTTTGTATAAAATCCATCTATTTATTTGAGGTCTCTCTCTCATATAATTCAGTGGTGAAGCACATAGTCGAAACAAGAAAAGCTCGGTTTCCATCCTAGAAATTTCCAATGATTGGGTCTCAGATACCAGTAAAAGGTCATGGGAGGCTTCCTTGTAGATGTACATGGTTTTGGTATATTTTTGATGTGTTAACATTGGTATTTTGCAGGATTCTACTATATCTTTTTATTTGAATACCAGAATTGTGGTTCTAAATACACAACTGCATTGCTAGAAATTTGAGAACTGAAGGGAAATTTCATGGGAGAAACCTTATGTGGAGAGCAATGCTTCACTCCACCACTACATCCTTGCTGCAGGCCTTTTGGTTCTGGGTTATAGGAAAAAAATGTTGTCTTCTGAACAAAATTTTTCCTCTGAGAATGAAATAATGATGAATCCTATCCCTAATGTCAAGACTTATTACTGTTATTTCAGAGAGTATCCTGGCTTTGAAATCCAGCCTGTTCTTCATATTTCACAGCATGAAATCTACAATGCCACTCAGTAAATAAATGTTCAGCTTGATGCCAAGTATTCTTACATAGAAACAAAGTTTTAGGATTTACTTGTGTTTTGATTGCACACTCAGACTTGTAACATTCTTCGAGTACAAAGTATTTTGTTACTTTTAAATGTGTCCTGTGCTTCTGTAGCTCCAAGAAAAAGAAAAAAGAAAAAAGAAAAAATGCAATTAAGACATTACAGCTGACAAAACAGTTTGTTGTTTCACTCTACAAAGTTAAGGATATGAAGAGAATCTTAAGGAGAAGGCAATTCAATAGCCTGTCTAGTCTTGATTACTCTTTTTAACAAAAACACAAACACCCACACTTAGGTATAGCTGTCACCTTTATGTTTCCAGGTTCTGTTTTTGTAACAACTTCACAACAGGTGAAACAATAAAAGAAGTAAATCTTTCTTCATCTTTCTATCTCTGTTCTGGAGAAACTTTCTCTATGTATCACTGCATACAAATCCGTAGTGCAGAGCCAGATGATAGAACTTCATGTTAACATTAGCAATGACTCCCACCTAATAGTATGTGGAGATAATTATGAAACCAACATGGACAACACATGGTGTAATCAGACTACCAGAGCTAAGTACAGAGTAATAACAAATGTTTGCTACCATTAGTTTTTGTCAATGATACTTTATTTTACATTGACTTATGTCTAAACTTTAGATATCTTCAATTAATTCTGGTATTGGTTCCCACTTCATGTTCCTGAGATATGAAGGGATCACACTTACTTTGTTGTTGTAGTGTGCCTTCAAGTCATTTCTGACTTATGGAGACCCTAACATTAATCTATCATGGGTTTTATTGACAACTTTTGGTTAGGGGGAGGGTTATCATTGCCCTCCTCTGAAGCTGAGAGAATGTGATTTGCCCAAGGCCCTTCAATCGAGATTTCCATGACAAAGTGGGGATTCAAACCCTGATTTTCCATAGTCCTGGTCTGATGGTCAAACGGCTATAGCATGGTGGCTCTTACTTACTGGGCATTTTATTCTTCTTGCAAGAAAACTGCTAATGAAAATAATTGAATGTCTATTCACACAGCAAAATCATTTATGTCAATTAAGCACATTAGAAGCTGTGCCACTGACTTCAACATGAACTAAATCCAGACAATTTGTATTGCAGTTGTATACATGTAAGCCCATTTAAAGGTAAGCCCAAACCTTTACAAAAAGATATGTCCTTTGAATACAGTGGTGATTATTCCCACAAGCATAGCAGGAATAGCTGCCTGAAGAACCACAAGACCAATTTTGCATTTTTCAGGGTTCTGATTTGAGGGGAAAGAGTCACCTGAAATGTCTTCAGTGTCTTGGGGGGGCAGTTTCAGCACAGGTTGATCCATCTCATCCTGATTAGCCAAGCAATCATTTTGAAAAGAGGAAATGAATTGGAAATTGACTTCCAGTTCATCTTTTTAAAGGCCTTTATTGGGTCTAAATAGTCCCCATGCCTTCCTGGTGATGCTGGAAGCATTTGGAGCAAAAAAAATCTTTTGTAAGATTGGGAGTCCCTGACAGTTACTCGTCCTTAGGAAGTGGGATAATGTCATCGGGCTCTCATCTAAGACCAAAGAGTTCAACAGAGTACTTCACTTCACTTTATCCAAAGGCCATTTGCACACGAGAGGGAAAGAGCGGTTCACTGCATGTCAAGAGTGGTGTTGTTATACTCCAGTTCGGAAACTGAATTCAGAAATTCAGAAACTGTGCTGTTCGCACCCCCTCCCATTTACATCGTACTACTGTGGAGAACAGCAGCTGCTACATCCACAACAGCAAGTCCCGGCCACTCCCATTCCCCTCTCTAGCCCCGCCCCATCATTGCTGATTGGTCTGTTTTTTAAACACACACACACACACACACACACACACACTTTTAACACATTTCTGTGTTGCTACATTCATGCATAGGAATGTATGTTCATTGATACATGGAAAAAAAACACATTTTAACAGTCCATTACCAGATCTCCTCTCTTCCCGCTGACCGTTTAACACGAGAAGACAATAATGATGGCAGCCTGTCCTTTGATGGGCAGAGAGAGATAGGGACGGAAATAGCGGAAGGGACAGCCTGGAAACGCCCATAGCCAGCCACTTCTGAGATGTGAATCGATGCTACACTTCTGCATGTAGGCAAAAACCAAAGCAGAATCTGTTTGGGAGAGTTACACCAGAGTTTTTTTCTGGTTTTCACATACAGTGGTTTCACATCGCAGTGAACTGCAGTGAACCATTCTAGGAGCTGAAAACATGCAGAACCATGAGGAAAACTACGATGCTAAAATGACACAATGTGCAGACCAGAGGGTAAGAATTCGACATTGTTATGGTGTATCAAACTCGTGTGGAAATGGCCCTAATCTCTGTGAAGTTATTACTGAGAAGGTAAAATTATTGTGAAATACAGTTTCTAGCGTCTGTTCCCTTTCGTGGTTTTTTTTTTTTTAAATTTCAATGAAAATACCATCTCAGAAAATAGACACACTCTGAGACATGTCTAAATTTCCCTTTGTCTTGGGGCTGTGATCTGTGGAAATCAATTTACATTTGGAGATCTTCTGAGTGAATTCTTATGGCCTATGTAAAAGTTCAAGACTAAGATGGGACTACTAGTACTAAGAATTATTTGCTCTCATGTCCTTTGTTTATTTTTAAGATTTTTTTTTTTTAAATATAGTGCTGTTCCTGCTCTGGTTACTTTTAATTTCAGAATGGAACATGCTATATAAGATAAAATTATATTGCAGCACTTTTTTTCTGCTTAAAATGACCTACTACATTATGCTGAGGAATCATTTTTCACTATACAAGCAAGAATTGTTCAAATCCTGTTCTGTCCTGTCCTTGAAACATACTAAGAGTATAAAGAACTGTCGTGCAGATTAGAAATGCAGGTCTTCTCAGAAATCATGTTGTAATTGTATGCCATACATATTCTAAAACGGTTTGCATATTAAGATTTCCTTCAGCAGGTTTATACTTCTATGGATTTAAGCCTGATCTTATCTGTTCACTTAATTTTATTATTCTGTATTCACATATTGAAGTCTAGACTCTTATCAGTTATATGCTGTAACTTCAAGATGGTTTTTTGCCCACATTCTACCCCTCACCCCATTTTTCAGGTACATTTCTTTTGTAGATTAGGCTCTATAATTTAATTTAATTTGCCCTAAGCTTTTTGTCATTTCTACACGTAAGCTTTTCTTGTTTGCTTTCTTGACAGCAAAGGATACTATGATTGATAGAATTCAATTGCTGCTTAGAAATAATGCAGGCGGGTGTTATTTTACAATTGTCTGCCTTTTTTTATGAGATGAACCCATTGTACCATGAAAAATATGACAAAAGTATAATGATCATTGGTCACACACCTGGTCCCATAATTCAACCACAGCAAATATACCATGGAGAACAGGTATAGAGATCTGAATTGAGATTCATAAGTTGCTTACCAGCCATTGCTGTGCAAAGTCAAAGGCCAACACAGTAGCAAAATGATTCAAATTTCAGATAATGTGAAATACATGAACAAGACAGATGTGCTCGATTAGTTAGTGCATGAATAAGTTAGATACTTATGTTAGCAGGTAATTACTTTGCTCGGTTTCAGTTTCTACCCAATGTCTCCAGATGTGCCCAGTATATAGCATGCCTTTTTCTCACCTAAAAATGAAATATCCCATTATAATAAACAGTAGGATTATATTTTGGTTTTGGTTTTCTACCCTGGGGACAGTCTTAACTGCCAGGGGAGAATTAAGAAGGATAGATTCTCACTGTTTCCTTTGAATTTACACAACTTAATGTTTCTACTGAATTTCTGTATCAGAGTTCCCTGGATTATCGCTCTCATGGCAGTGCTTGAGAATCCATATCCAAATGATGGAATGTTAACTTCTTCTGCTTTAGTTGCAAGTGTAATGAAATTTAGTTACTGGGAATGTGATCTGTGGTCAAAAGGAAGCCAAATTTTAATACCAGGAATAAACGTATCAGAGAAAAAGAGAGAGAGCAAAAGAGAGATAAAGCAGGTGTCATGTACTCAAGGGTCCAAAAGCAGTAAACCAATGCCAGAAATTCACGGGTTTTCCCTAGCTGAATCATTAAGCAAGCTAGGAGCATAAATCCACTGAGATCAAATTCAGCATGCAAAAGCCAAGAAATGTGTCACTTTGAATAAAGGACTGATGTTCTCATCTGCCTTCTACTGGTAAAGATGTTCAGCCACACCCAGATCTCAGGCTGTATTTAATGACAGAGTTCTTCAGCTGTGCTCCTCTAAAGACCTTGATTGAAGCTTCATTCTGTATCTGAAAGGACCAGATGCCTGAAGCTCCACCTTTCCAGGGGGAGGGGGGTTCCTCCCTCATTCCTTCTCTTCTTCTGATCCTGAATTGTCTGCTGAAGAGAAAGAGCCATGTCTGATCTCCAGCCATTGGCTCTTCTTCTTCTCTTTGTGGCCAAAGTATGTCTGCCTTTTCTTCAGAAGAAGAACTCTCAAAGGGGAGCATGGCATTTACTTAGATAATGGAGCTGCTTGACTGCCAAAAAGTTTGCTAGTGAATGTTGGCCAATATATATGCAATAGCATGTTGCCAGATGTCCAACAACATAAATGGCTTATTCACTACTACCCTCCACCCAATCCAGAATAATGGTTAATCAAACAGAACACTATCTTCAGAAAAAAAATGAAATATTGTTTTTAATATATACTTATATGTTATAAATAATGTCACCTTTTACTGGATAGAGTGTTTTCTTTACATAGCTGAGCAGATTTAGATTTCACCAGTAACAGAATCAAAGGAAATTGGGCTTAAACTTTTCTTAGCTTTGTTTCTTAGTTCTATTGCAAGAATTTTTTTTTAACACAGATAATCAGTCAGTCATACCACAGTCAACAGGCCAAAAATCAGACTACTTATATCTACAAAACTGGAGAAATGGGGCATTAAGTGTTATTAGAATACCCTCAGAGTCTTCCAACACCATTTGTCTTCTTACTCCCATTGTATGGGAGTAATGTGGCCATCACTAGTGGCATTGTTCAATTTTTATCTGCGAAAAAAAAAAGTAGAACTGGGGAGAGAGAACAAGAAATGCAGACAATCCAGAAGGCAAGTGACAGCTTGTGAACTCCATCATACAAATACAAAATGAGAGAACATACTACACCATTTCCACATCTTTGTGAAGTGAGGAGTACCAATATAACAGGCATTTAACAGCTGGGAATATAAAACATTAAAACAGGCTACAGAAATAGCAAGTGAGAGCCAATGAGGTGTAGTGCTTTGAGTGTTGGACCATGACTCTGGAGACCAGGGTCTGATTCCCTGCTCAGCTGTGGAAACCCACTAGGTGACCTTGGGCATGCCACATACTCTCAGCCCCAGAAAACCCCACAATATGGTCACCATAAGTCAGAAATGACTTGAAGTAATGCAACAATAACAACAACAACAACTGAAACCAAAGTAGGATTTGACGACATATAACATACTCAAGTGGGAGGTCTGAACACCCTAAAGGCATTCCAAGTTTCCACTGATCTTGGAGTCTAAGCAAGCTCAGGCCTGATTTAATATTTGGAAGGGGGACCATTGAGGAATTCCAGGTACTTTGGGCTATATAGTAGAGCACACACAAACATACATTTGTACTTGGAACAGGTACTTTTAATGAAAACCCCAGGATTTTTTGCTGTCTTGTAGCAAAGGTAGAGTCAAGTCCAGATGTACATAGTAGGAGACAGTCCAAAGGATACTGTTTTTCCATCCCATATTTTGTGGAAGAGTTTTTATAGTCATTATTTTGCAAGTAGTGGAGCAAGTTAGGGCACAAGATACCTTCCTGATAAAGTTTATCAAAATGTAAAATTAATGTAATGTGAAGGACAGATTAACGTATAAAAGGCCATCTCTAATGTTTCCCTTTGTATAGAATGTTTGGATTTTGCTCCAGAGTTTTAATTTGGGAATGACCTCTTATACAAAGTTTAAGAAAACCCACAAATACTTTTCTTCATTATGTAGCAGAGTCAAAAGTAATTTGTAGGAAATTTCTTCAAATACAGTTTCTGAACCACCTGAGACAGAAGAGTCAGATAAAAACATGTTCCCAGCTGGATATAAACTGCCCTCAGATAGTTATGCAACAGACTGGCTTTCTCTCAAAGCAGAAGGAAAGGAGAAAGCAGCATGACTCCAAGCCAAAAGATTCCTAGGGAAGTTGTGATGACCGCTCATTAGTATGTGCTTAAGTGATAAACTGCAACGTCCAAAGAAGATATACTTTAAACTACTCAGGCTGCTGATCTTTCCACTCCACTTTAAACCACTTATTTAATCATTTTAGCAAATGTGCACAGCTTCTAGCACAAGAGGTTGCATCTTTATTTTTTTTTTCCTAGCAGCAGGGGAAAAAAAGTGTTATTTGCTTTTTAGAAAAATTCAGCGAGAATCCTTCAAAAAGAACTTTCAAAACCTCTGAATGAATAAGAACCAGTCCTATGCAGTCAAAATATTTGTGGCAGACAGAACTGGAGGGGGAGGGGGAGGACACAACTATATATGACATATGGAACTTGCATACAATACACTCTGAGTTTCCCTGGCTTTTGGTAGGAAGCATATCCTTGTGCCAAGAACATTGATTCTTCTACAGGCAAACAGATTTTCCCCTTACCACACACACACACACACACACACACACACACACAGGGACATGCTGTTTAATAACAATAGCAACAATAACAATGCAGTTGGGTACTATTAATGGATACAAACACATTAATAGTCTAAATAAATCTGAATACACTAAGAAAAAATTGCAAATATTAGAATGAATGAAATGGTAAAATAATGAGACTGTTGGATGTAGATTCTGGGGAGTACTATGAAGGTCAGAGGAATGGAGCTCTCCTAGCTACACTTTTCTTTGAGGCTCTTCAAAATGCTAGATAGGGGCTGGACATCCCACCTGGCTCAAGTATCTTGTGGTGCAGAGCACAGGGAGGGGTGACGTGATCCACAAAGGTCAGAGAGGGTTTCCTTGCATGCTCATTTTCAATGATCTCTTTTCCTCTTCATTCCTGCATATAACCGGCTACACCTGTCTGCAGGAATCCCTGCTCTGTACTTTCAGGAAGCTGTAGGGGGATGTTATAGGAAGGGTGCCTGAGTCTGTTTGCTGTGCTGCATGAGTTCCATCTGAATTCAGACCAACAAAAGGTCAGAATCTGAAGAGCAACACACACTCCAGTTGCCTCCCATTGCTTTGTATAAGTAAAAGTGCTAATTGTGCTCTTTAGTTACCACTAAGCAACTGACTTACTTCCATTCTATTACTTGCCTATGTATTTAAAACTAAACCAAACCAAACAAAAATGTATGTGATATCTGTTTATGAAAACAATGAAGAGAAACAGTGACAACAGTTATTAAAATGTCTTGTCTCTGAACATGAAACAGAAAAATTATTACATGAACTTCCTCCTCAGTCTACAAAGTTTCTGTATGTTTATTATGAAATATACAGTACTCTAGTCAACAGCAATAAACCAAGCATATCTAGGAAGCTATGTAAAAATTAGATTAAAATTCTTACCTATCACTTTTAGGGTGATGTCAAGGGGAAGTATTCAAATCAATTCCAATAAAGTGAATTCTTAGCACTAGTATGCTTTTAAAGTATTATGTCATTTAATCTCTGAAGTTGAGGCACCAACATTTTCAAAAGATACACAACAAAGATATAATTTCTAAGAGTGTGTAATTTCCAGCTGAGACTTCATCCTTTAAACACACGTAAGTTCTCAGCTGCACAATTGCCACTTATATTTGGAGTGAGAGGAGGTCCTTCTAAGATGGAGGGAGGGATTCAGGTGGATGAGGTAATAAGAAGTTTCTGCGTCTCACTTATAAAGCCCTTGTTGCAAGACATGACTTGGCCACAAGCTTATAGCCATGACTACTATTCATAAAGTGGACATAGTGCCCCATAGAATAGAAGGACTTTACATAAGGACTTTGGGACTCATCTTGGGAGAAAAGTGGGTGTAAGTAAATAAAGAAACATAGTCCATTCTTGCACTACACTGTTATAGTGCTATTATTCAACTTTCTATAACCTATGGAATCATGGGGTTTGCAGTTGAGGGAGGGACATTTAGAATTCTCAGCCAGAGAGCTGAGAAAACTATAAATCCCAGAACTTCACAGAAAGTTGGAAGTGGAATAATAGCAGTATAATAGTGTAATGCGGAAAGGTCTATTAATGTTCATTGGTCATTTGGGCTGCCTTTGCATAGCTGGAATGCTATTTCCAATTTCGCCTTCTACCACAGAAAGGATGTGGCGGGAAGGTAACAAATAAATTGATCTAACCACATTTGAAAATGCTATTATTTTTGCAATGGCACCTCAGAAGACACAGAAAGACTCCCCCACCTTGCAGCAGGACAAAAGTCCCATGAAGCAGATGATGAGGTGAATGAAACCTTTTAGTTCAGTGTTTGTTACTTCTAAAACTATTGCACATACCTGCACCCACTGTGTAAAGGTGACCACGTATTCCAATCATATGATCTCTCTCCACCCCAATTTCTTTCTAAAGAATATTTAGTGGTGTCCAACGTACCCACAGGTCTATTTACTAAATCAAACACTCTGTGTCACCCAATTAAAACTTCAAAAACACCAAATGTACTGTTTTCCAACAAATATTTGTAAACTATTCTTGTTGATATCCAGTTCTCCAAAGATTCAGCACAGGAGGACTGGCTGTGGTACTCTGAGCTGATGGCCCATATACTAAAAGGTGTTGCAGTTTCAGCTACTTCCATACTGTGTCAGGAGGTAAATAGTACATAGTCTGAATTACTGAAAATGGCAAAGAAAAGGAAATAAAATACAATCTTGATCTTCTAGATATTTTAAATTGCAACTCCCATCAGAAGTAATCCACCCAATGTGGAAGGATTATAGAACCTGGAATCCAAAATACCTGCAGGCCATCAGGTTGTAGAAGGCTGTATTAGTCAAAATCCCTTCACAGATTTAGCTTTTCATTATTTAGATTGTCTCTAATGCTCAGCTACCTATTTTTTCAGTCACTTCAGAAAGAAGAAACAAGCCCACATGCCTTTCTTTTATTTATCTGGCACAGTGAAACCAAAAGAAGAAATGGAACAAGAAAATTTTTTTTTTCCACACTGGAGAAGATGGAGTATCAGCATTCCATCCAGAATGCTTATGATTTCAAACAGACTGCACCCACCAGCTAAAACAGTGGGTAAGACATATATGATTTACACCGTGCCTGCAGTGAACTGTGTTGTTGTTGTTTCTTTTGCCAGACATGACTTTAGCTTTCTGATTCCATTCCTACATTGACTTTCTGATGTCATAAGCCAGCGTTGGACTTGTAAGTCAACTTTCCAAACCTACATGTACCACTTCTTAATGTTGCACCATCAGAGTTTCTGAAAACTTCCCAAGAAGCATGAAGGTTTTTATATGAAGATGTCCACCAATCATCTAAATATATGTGTACAGGAGCATGCTTCCACACACACTTAGCTTTTAGATGGAACACAGATTCTATTTCCCTTTTAAGGAAGATCTCAACTCCAGATAGTTAGATGAAAAGTGTTAATAATTTTATATCCTCCAACATTTCTCAATTGAAAACCAGGACACATGTGACCAAACAATATCAGAATGTAGTAAAGATGACAAGGTTCTGCCCCTCCTGTTCCTTCCCTCCCTCTGAGTTAAATGAACACAGACTACTTTTGTGCTTTTGTAGCAACTTCAAGTAAGCAAAAAGAAAGGGAGAAAGCGGAAGGAGGAGAGAAATTGAGACATTTAAAATAGCTGAAAAGGTGGTATGACAGGCATTAATCTGAATTGTCCCTGACAAATTGGGACAACTGGAGGGTGTGTAATTTGTCCCATAACGGTTTTGATTCCAATGCACAATCTTTTGCAATTCACTGGATTAGAAAGCCATATTGTACCTATTTGTTATAAAAGTAAAGATTGAGAGACACGAAGAGAGAGAAAGAAAGAGAGGAGATGACAACCCTAACTCAACACTAACGTGGTCAAAACAGATTTTAAAGGGAAAGCCCTGGGTTTTAAAGAAAAAAATGAATTTTCCAGTTCTGGCTTCTCCCACATACAATTTTTAAATGTCTTATTTTTTTTCCATATTGAATATGAAAAAAAATGAAACAGTTTTATACATTCTTATAAAAAACAAACATAATGATCACTTATCAACAGATAGGGTCCTGGATCTTTGGAATCCAATTTGAATAGCCCAGACACTGGGCCAAAATACAAATTATTTATGGCAAACAGTAAATATTTACTATGAGCAGCTTCATTTTCTCTCTTTTTTCCCATTTCCTTAAATAAAAACTAAAACAAAAACATACATTTATTAAATGATAGCTATCAGCACTTTTGCTCCAGCTTTTAGTACTTAGATGGGATTAAACAACATTCAGCTCAGTAAAGCCTATTTCTTCTGAGAAAACATTCAAAGGACTGGGCTGTAATAGAAATGAGATAATATCTTAGCAATATCAAGACTTTACTTGTTTTACATTGTAGTTGTACTTTGAGTTAATTTTTAGTCAATGGTCCTTTCCCCACCTTACCATTTTCTGTCATCATTCTATTGCAATCCCAGCAGGAGTGCAACCCGAACACTCCCCTCCACACCCAACTGGCTACCTGTGGAACGGTGGTATGAGGGACATGATGCTTCCTTCCACAATGCAGCCAGCCACTTCCTATGCTGTAATGGGGAAGGAAGCAGGTAGATTGTGTTTCCACATTTTTCCGCATTGCTGCTCCTGATGGGAGTGTTGCATGATCAGGGGCCATGAATTGATTTTTTTTTTCTGGTAATGAAATATCCCATGATTGTGGCCGGTGGGGATGAGATGTCATGCGAAAGCACAACTTGCAGACTGGCAGCAACTTCTCCCTATCACAGGACAGAGATGTTATGCAGAAATGGCCAATGCTACTAATTTAAAAATATTTATTTCACATAGTACACTGCCCAGTATTAATAATAATGCACTGAAACTATTTTCAGTGTTGTTCATCAAAAATATTTATTTATTTATATGCCACCTTTATCTCAGAGTGGGACCCAAGGTGGCTTCCAAAAAGTTAAGAACAATTAAAACAATTATAAACATTAAAAGATCTATAAAATTATAATAAGCTATTTTTTTTAAAAAAAAAGAAAACTTTTTTTACTCACCACACATCATGAACATTAAACTGATTAGCTACTATGCTGTGAATAATGTCCATTTTCAGATTTACATGCCAAGACGTATGATACCAAGGGAGGGAATTAATATGCCAACATATTGTGTCTAGGAAATAGGAATAAGATTAATTTTGACTGTTACACACATTGGAGTTATAATGTACTCTTCTAGAGAGAAAACTCTCTAGCTTTGGCCAAGGGCTGCTTCTGCTTTAAAGACTAATTTTTGAAAACTCAACTTTTATAAAAAGCTATTCATCTCAAAGTGCTCTAGAAATATTAATTATTAATTAAACCTTTATTGGTCCCCAGAGCTAGCTAACCATGAAGTAATTTTCTCAAGGTTGCAACCAAATTCCTTCTATAAACCGAAAGAGAAATAACTCCCATACCTTTTCCATTAGGCACCACAGAACTCTAGCAGATATAGAGTTATCATGATGTTCTTTACATTTAATTAAATACAGCATAGATTTTTGCTACAAATAAATTTGGAACAACATATTTTAGAGCACTACTGAGTATTGAGCAAAGCAATAATGGGTTGTCTTGGCCCAGAGAAATCCACTTATTTTCAGACTGCATCTTCTATCACAAAACATATTTTGCTGTGAAATGGGAAGGGAATAAAGTTATTGAATAAACACAAATCAAATGGCAGGCCCAGGGATGAATTTCTCCTCTCTCAAAGATGTTACAGTTTTCAGCTGCTGACCAAAATGTTCTTCTTCTGCCACTAATCAGAAGTATACGAACTGGCCAAAATTAAGTCAGGTGACTTGGACAGACCCAGCAAAAAGAGAGGAGAAGGTTAGTGGTGACAGTTAGATATGTCTTGTCCCAAAAGCATTCTTTTGGAAATCATACTTCTGATAAATCTAGATTTGCAAAATCTAGTGTATAGTAGAAAAACTGCTAAGCTGATCCATTGTTCTTTTGTGATGACAAAAAAGTATTTATTACAAAAGGAAAAATCTTCACATCCCTTTGGCACTTCTGTAACTTTCTCCCACCTGAAACACCTATACCGTAAAAGTAACATTTTTTTTTCCAATTTAAAAAGATTACTCCTGTTTTACAACCACTTTCAGAAACGGTTTGATGAAATGTTGATTAATCCATGGCTCCTGTGCTTTGGCCCAATGTACATAAGCACTGACTGTATTGTGTGTGTGTGTGTGTACACATACACAGACATATACTCAACTGTGCTGCTGACTTTGCACAAAACCAAGAATATAAGCTGTGATCTACACCAGTCTTGGCTCAACTGTCTCAGTCTGTTTCACAGATATTCACACTCTTTTCCCTTCCTCCCCCCTAAAAAAATCTAGTAACCATCTGAAATTCATCAGAGTTTGAGCAACCTTATTACATTTTCACCATGGAAAGCTTATCAATCAAATCTAACCCATTTTCACAATGTTTAATCAAGAAATTGCTCAACATTTTCAACACAAAAAGGGTCTGCATTAGAAATCTTTTGAATGTTTTTTTGGAAAGTGGAGCTCCACTTACTTGATGCTCATTTCAAAACTTTCATCCTTGCTAGCCAAGAGTCATGGTCTGGAAGAGGTTTTTGGTCAACAGCTGAAAACTGTAGCATCTTCCAGAGATGAGAAATTGGCCTGGATGGACTATAGTCCAGTGCATACACACATAAATGCACATTTTAGCTCAACTGCATTTGCAAAGAAGTTTTTTTTTCCAGTATTGTTTTATCCTTTTTGCTTTTCAAAATAAGTCTAAAATTAACAGCAGCAGCAGCAGCAACAAAAACAATGCCCCTCTAGGTTGTTGACCATTTTCTTGATGGGTTGTGTTCATGTGTTGAGGATGTGTCACTGAGGATGAGAGAAACTGTGATTATTTGTTTCATATTTACACTAAACATACCACACCAAACTCTCTAAATTTGCATGATAAGCAAGGTCAGGCCACTAGGGAACACCAGGCATTTCCAGGTATGATTAGGACAGAATCCTGCCTGAAACCCTAGAGACATTGCCAGTCAAAGCTGGCAATACTGGGCTGGATGGACTATAGTCCAGTGCATACACACAGACAAACATATTTTAGCTCAATTGCATTTTAAATCCTTGTGGACCAAATGTTATACTGTAACCTTATCACATCCTCTTTCTTTAATACAAAGGGGGAAATGCATGGATAAGACTAACTTTATCTGATTTTGTTGCACAGCATTAAGAGTACTGGTGGCATGATAATGTGTAGCATCAAATGAAATATGCACAAAGGAAATAACTATCTACCGATTCTTAAATCTACAAATCAATGGTGTACTAAATCATCTAGGAAAAAACAACAACAACCATTATGACCATAATCTAGAACTCAACTTTAAAAACTATATGGGAAAGCAGACAAGTTCTGATTTGTATTTCTCATTGATTGGTGTCACAGTAAAACAAAATTGCCAGTACAACCTGGATATTTCTTGTCATACATTAGATAGGGTGATTTTTCAATAAGTATACAATGACTGGACAGTTTCTTTAAATATATAAAGAATATGCTACCATTAGAGAGAATACCATATTTGCTGGCATATTAGATGCACCAGCTTATAAGACACACCCTATTTTCAGACTGTATTTTTTAGGAAATTTTTTTAAGAACCCAGCTGAGAGAAAATGCATAGGAAAGGGAGGGGAAGTGAAAGGAGAAGTTGCACAATGTTTTCCCCAACCCCCCTTCCATTTTGCCTCAACAGGGTTCCGCCCTCCCCTTCCATTTTGCCAGGGTGCGAAGAACTCACCCCTGAGGCAAAATGCATAGTAAAGGCGGGGGGGGTGAAAGGACTGCTAGCACTAGCACTCACTGCCCCCCTTTCCTATGCATTTAGGCCTGGCAGGAGTTACCCATATTTTCCAGCGCATAGGACACACCCCATTTTCAGAAGGTATTTTCAAGGAAAAAAGTATGTCCTATATGCCTGCAAATAAGGTAACCACATCCACATACTTATTTCTTACAGTTATATCTTGCCTTTCCTTCAGTGAATTCAGATCAATACATGAATGTCTTCTTATCCCACATTATGTTTGTAAGAACTGGGGTATGGGTCATTCTGAGAAAGACAGGGGTGACTGGCCCAGGCTCCCCTTCCCCTTGCTTTGGCCCACTGAAAAGAGTTTACCAAGTTGTATAAAAGTGGGTGTCCAACCAGTTATAGTTTTCATTTGCAGTTTATGTATCTCACAACAAGTCCTAGGATGGAAAAAATTGGCACACACTTCTCTTAATACTGCATCACAGCTTTCAGACAAAACTGAGCATCAGTATCACCTACTGCTTCAGCTCCTCCATGTTCTACAAGTTCACCTTGAAAACCACGGACTTGTATTGCCCAGATTTATTCAAATTCTTCAGATTAGTTTTGTTGTATTATCAGTGCTTGTTTATCAAAATATTTATAGCCACTCTGTATCCACTACATAAACTCCAGGAAATTCTCACTGTTTTTACTTTCCTACTGGTCAAACAATGGATTTTTTTTAAAGTAGATGCTCTCTCTAAATAAAGTTATTTAGCATTTTCCCCAATATTTCAATTAATAAATAGTTACAGAATGTACTCTTTTGTCCTTTATAAAATCAGAACCCAAATTCTCATTCCCCCTCTTTTCTAATTTCATTGTACATGGAAGTCTCTCCAGCACTGACCACATTCAAATAAACAACAAGAAGTCTTCTGCATCACTAGATTGCAAATGAAATTTAAATACAATGTGAATACACTTATCCAACAAATACCACAACCAGTGGTTAGTGCTACCATAAGCAAGAGGGAGGGGTGAAGCAAGGGAAAGAAGGAAGCAGACAGGCAAACGTTTGTTTATCTTTTAGTGGTAATGCACAACTGCATATCAAAGTAATGTAGGAAGGTCAAGAATCATATTAAGCTCAATAGAAACACTCAGTTTAAATCTTGTATTTAACAGAGAAGCATATCTAACTATTATAACAACAGTTATTTGTATTTGCTGATTTTGCTGATGAAAGTCTATTATTATTAAAAGGTCCAAAGTAAATTAGAAAAATACATAGTTTTGTCTACCTCCCTATGTTATTGGTTTTAAAGGGGGGAAAAACTCTTTGCGGCCTAATTGAGGTTCCCATTTTATTCAACATCAAAACCCTGCCTGGATAAAGTGAGCATTAGAACAATTTAGAAAAATGAAATACCAAACAATACACTAATTATATGGGCTTAGAAGAATTTGTTCTCTTTGACATTTTTCAGCACACCCTGTATTCATTGTGCTTCCAAAGTCCAGCTGATCTTTTCAGCCTTCGCTTCATCTCCACTGGAGCCCATACTATAGAAAATGGCATCATTAATTGTCACAAAATGCCCTATTGATTGCCACTAACTCAGGTAAGGTTAATTGGCTGCCACTCCTTGACATCTCTTTAGCATTTGACACCATTGATCACAAGATCCTCCTTGATCAGCTGAAGCCTGCAATTCAGTGGGACAGTGGTAAATTAGTTTACATCTTGTCTTAGAGGCACGCGGTTTCCAGTATCTGAAAGAAGCCTTTCTGCCATCCATGAAGCAAGGCTAGTCTGGAAAATGGAAAGGTGTGGCCTGCTATTAAGAGCTTTCTGAGGCTTCCTGTTTCAGACTATAATAGCCTTGTACTGAATTTACCACCTGTCTCCTCCAGCTCTCCAATTAGTCAAAGCCAACTAATAAGTCACCAGGGTTTTATACTGATATAGGAGCTTGTGGATATATCAAATTTTAATAGCTGGTTGCAAATATGAAAAATATACAAATATAAATATACAATATTTAACAATAGTGTGGAATCATCAGTAAGTTAAATCTGAATTACTGAATCAAATGTTCAAAATCTTCCTGAATTGCACCAAGTGGCCCTGGGCAAATTATTATACCCCATTTCAGTTCTAATGAGGACAATAAAGACTGTAATATACTTTGTACACATACAATGTAATCTTCAATCTGTCTGAAGAGACATGTACTTTCCCCTGAGTTCAAATTAGAGATGGAAAGAATTTTTGATTTTTTTTTTAAAAAATGATCAAAAATATGAGTTTGAGTATTGAGAAACCCTTGAAAAAAAATTCTTGACTGACAAGAACCTTCACTGGTCAGGACTTATTCTGTAGAAAATGTGTATGTTGTTTTGCAAAGAAAACAGTATTTTCTGCGTAGAATACAATATTTCACTCTAAAAATATAATGTTTTCTGCACAGAAAATGCTGTTTTCTATGCAATTCAGCTATATGCCAATTTTCCACAGAATAAATTCCCAATTACTAACATTTGCCATGGAGGAAACAAATTATTGTGCATGAAAAATAATGTTTCAACATAGAAATATTAATTCTTGCTTAGAAAAGGGTGTTTTCTGTGCAGTAAATGGGGGATTTATTCCAGGTAAAATTCACACATGGCTAATTTGTATAGAAAACAGCATTTTCTGCACAGAAATCATGTTTTTCAGTCCAGAAATTAATGTTTTGCATTGAAATATTAGTTTCTCCCAAGAAATTGTGTGGGTTTTTTTAACTGCACAGAAACTGGTGTTTTCTGCAACCACATGTGAATTTTGCACAGTCTTAAGACCATTTATGTACAATGTTGCTATAGCGCAACAGTCGCGAGTTATTTCCAGTCCAGGAGTCACGCTACTGCATGATGTCAATGTTATCCTGCTGCTATCCTGCCTTATTCTATTTTTTTTTAAAAAAAAAAAAATCTGTTAAGATCCTCCTTTAGCACTTCCATCCCACCAGCCATCTTGGTGCAGTACCATTATAGTGCTTGACAGATCTTCCTGTTATCGTGGATCCAGAAGTGGGCAGGCCATGGACATGCCTAGCTTGTCCCTCCCTCAGCGACTCCCATGGTGTGGCAAGTTTGGAATCTCCATGTTTATTTTACATTTGTCCTTTGAGTTAAATTTTTAAAATACTTTTTTAGCATCATAGTGCACAGATGCAATAGTATATTGGCGTGTCATGAGGTTACAACATGGCTGCACTAGTACAGCTTCCAAAAAAAAAAAAAAAAGCCCCACTCAATTAGGGGTGGTGGGTTGGAGTTAAGGTGAGGCATGGTATTGGCCACAGACACTGTAATGTGGAGGGAACACCAGTGGCAATACTGCTACTCATGCACTTAAGGCAAAAAGGTGTGGAAAAAAGCATTCCTAACCCCACAGCATTGTGTGAATGGCAATGCCGGAATTGCAAAACTACAATGTGCTAATGGTGTCTAGTGAAGAAACAGCCTAACTCAAACTACAAATACTCTTTATAAACTGCATGGTTTTCAAAGACTTTCTTGCAGGAGGAAGAAAATTGCTATAATTACTCATTGCTATCATCAAGAAGAAACTTAGTGAAGAATTATGTTCCTAGTTCAACTGCTCCCGCGTAACTGGCCATATGGTTAAACCCTATGGCTACATATTTACTCAGGAATAAGGTCCACTTAACTGAGAGATAATTCCAAGTAAGCATACACAATATTGGGTGGTAAAAATACTCTATGAGTTGTATACGGCTGTCTTTGATCACATCAGCCTCTGGTGAATGACAATGGAAAGCCAAGAAAGCCATTCTGTACAATGCCTTTTACTTCTAAACATTCCAATATAACTATTCAACACTTATGTTGGTCTGCCTCCACAGTCCCTGACTTTTCCAGGAACTTGTCATGAGGAGGTGGCTGAAAGAAGGAGAGGAGAAAAGCTAACCCAGCTCATAAATCAAACAAGCATGTGGCATATTCTGCAGATGAATTCATTTCAACCACACACATTTTTCTGTAGTAATATTTAAAAAAAAAATATGAAGGGGAAATTGCTAACAGTTTTTCACATGGAAAGGCACTGAGGCTTATTAATAGTGGGTACAATATTAATAAATGCTGCAGTCTTCATCGTCTCCTTTTCAACTCCAGAGGTATATACTGAAAAGGTTGATATATGACCAAACCTATGATAGAGCAAAAGTTCTTAACATTAACTACAGAGTGTCAAGGCTTCTTACAGATTAGCAGACATACATTTGTCAAATAAGTGTCAGAGGAAACAGCAGTTAGGGGCAGATACAGAGACTTTCTGAATAAAGTCAACCCATTACCAGTCTATGGGACAAGGAAAAAGATATTTTTTTCTTTGGAATATTCTAATGCTACTTTGCCTCTTACTTGTCCAAAGAAATATATGCAAGTCTCTTTTGACCTATACCCAGATTACTGGCTAACTCTTGTCTTTGTCTTTGCAGATTAACCCATACTTCAAAATTTTTGCAAATAGTGGGACATGGATATGGGAAATCAATTTGACACTTTTATTTGTAAAGGTATGATGACCAAGGTCCTTTTTTCTCTCCCCCCAACAAGCCACTCAATTTCTCCTTCTCCCAATGGAGACTGCATTTTGCTCTATAGGATGCAGAGTAGCAACTGAGAAGAGGTGATCAGAGAAAATTTTCAGCCCTTTGGCCCCCATGAGGGCTTCAGAGTGTTCAGACGTACCGAAAATTAGAATATATCACTTCTGGCCTCCCTTTTTGCTTTATTTTTTTTTCTTTTTAGTGGATGCGGAATCCAAACTGTTATGTTTGTGGACAGCTGACAGTTTGACTGGTTTTCGTGTGAAAAAATGCCTGAGAAATGCTTCATTTAAAAAAAATGAGGAGGCTTTGGAGGCTTTGGGGAGCCTTTATGGGAATTTTGGAGGCCAGAAAAAGTTGGAGGCTTATGTAACCTTCTCAGAATTCTATTAGCATTCTCATACCTTGTAGACACCACAAGTTACAAAGAAATCACAAACAGATGCGGGTTGAAATTTCAATTGACCAAGGAAAGACTATGGCCATTTCCACATGGCATTGCAGTCCTGCTATGGGGACAGGATGGCAGTGGTCTGGGGGTTGTGCTTCTGCATTACCTCATTGCAGCCCCACTGCCATCCTGCCTACCCATCTGTCGCAATTGCAGTATATTTGCTTAATGGAATAAATCCATTAAGTTCCTGCGATCACGCAACACTCCTATCATTATCTGTCATGTGGAATAGCAGGAAATGGAATGGAGGTACTTCCTTCCT
Source organism: Iguana delicatissima (assembly GCA_948472985.1). Taxonomy (NCBI): domain Eukaryota; kingdom Metazoa; phylum Chordata; class Lepidosauria; order Squamata; family Iguanidae; genus Iguana; species Iguana delicatissima. The sequence goes on along the minus strand of CAOKZL010000125.1, from coordinate 888,385 downwards.
CAGGGCATCATGGGAAAGAGCCCAGCTGCACTATGGAAGGTAGGCATGTGTTGCTTGTTCTCCCTTCCACAGGGAGACAGCCAGGTGTGGAGGAAAGCATTCCCATTACACTCCCTTCTCAGCAAAAGCACTGTAGGGATTGCAATGGAAAGTGTGGAAATGGCCTATGTTTATATCATGCTCCTAATATTTTAAAGGCTTCTTTTGGTGTGATGGCAGTCGGGGCCTGCTACAAAAGTGCTAGAAGAACTGTATATGGCCTACTACTTTTGCACCATGACCTAGATAAATATTAAAACATTTTGATATTTTGGTATGGTTTCTTTTTCTTTTCTAAAAAAGCATTTCAGTTTTAACCTCATCTAGTCAGAGGAGACATTTTTGTCTCCTAGAATCACGCTTAGTTGCAGAAATTACACAGACCTACAAAATAGGCATTTTTTGACAGTGTTATCTAAAGTGATACACACAGAGTCACAAAGTTTTAACCACCTACCATGTACAGATTTGTTTCTATTTTTAGGAGATAAAAAATTTCCCACAACACAGTTCTGCCATTGGGATACTTCTTTTGTCCCTGCCAATGTCATTGTGGTTGAATCACAACGCAGAGAAAGTGATGGAACTATTCCAGTGAAAAATGTCTTCTCCATCTCCCAGCTCAAACATAGAGAAAGTAGAAGGCAGCTGTAACCACCACCTGTGTTTACAGACTTGTTTACCAAGATAATGAAAGATGTGATTATGAAGACAAAAATATACCATCAGTTGCATTGCAGTCAAGACAATATTGGCATTCAAGATAGCCTGGTGACCAGATGAGACTGAATTCCATGGTGCTCAATGAACAGTAAGTGTGCATAACATTAAGCATACATTTTGTCCAAAATTTCCAAGTTATATGCCATGTTCTTGCTGAGGTAGATGGGACAATAAATATGGCTCCACACTGCTGTTGTTTTACAGAAAGTAGCTGAGAATACTGGTAGCAGTCAATTCTCAGAGATGAAGAAAAGTAGCATGTCAGTACCCATAGCTCTTGTTGTATGTACTATTCTACAATCTGAAACTTCAGTGAAATGAAAATGTTGTACTTCAGAAGAAGCTTTGCAATGGCTGTTTCAGACTGACTCTAAAATCACTCTGAGTGATATCTGTAGATAAAAAAACTGAACCTTGCTAAATACTGCTCAGAGTTTAAAGACAATGTTCCCTCCTGGCATTTCTCAGCTTTCTGGAATGCCTCAGTGAACAATTAAGAAATGTCCAAGACCAAAGAGAAAGAAGCATAAAGGAAGAAGCAGGGCTAGTAACCCTTGAACTGCTCCTATGTAAAGCATTATTTACAATGTCAGCCATGGAATAAATAGAAAGGGGCATTTGGGGTTGTAAAGGACAATTGCAATTTTCTCATCCTCCACAAGAAATTGTATTTCAACACTTCCTTGGAAAATGAACCTTGCAGTGACCTTTTTGCTTTCAGGATTTCTTTGAAAAAAGAATTGCATTTTATTTTTTCCCCCACAGAAATCAGAAACATTTCAAGCAAATGGTGGTGCATTGTAAGGGGAAGATATAACCCTTCCACTTATCATATTCTCTTCAATTGCTACACCCTAACCATCCTCCATCCAACCTATTTTAATCCCACGAGGTATTTCACATTCCAAAGCATACATTCTCCATCTCATTGATCCTGAGCATCTCAGATTCCAAAGCAACTTCAGATATCTCACAACAGGCTTGCTGGCAACAATTTCAACATGGTGGTAAATGAGTTTCTATTATTCATCATGTTACAGGTCCAAATATGGATTAAGTAACTTTTACTGACAAAAAACAACAGAAATATAGTGGAAAATGCTAAAATGGGGCTTTTCCTCAATAGTTAAGAGGCATGGGTCAAGGAGCTACCATGGAGAAAGGAGATTCTCTATTGCAGATAGATTTCTTCCATGTGTAGTGGGAACAAAAATGACGAAGGAAGACACAGATATATTAAGCTCAATCCCACTTCTCTTCACAAAGAGAAGACTGAATAAATCAATTGATGAATACTATATGGTATGAATGCATATTAATAGCCTCATTGTGCAACATCACTGTTGCACATCTTTTCCAATCATACAGAAAGTAACAGCAGGTCCTGGTGCCTGTTTCTCTCTTCAGAGAACTGACACAAAGCCCAAATACCCATGATTCTTCTTCTTGTCTGGCAGAAAGGAAATGGATTTGACTACTGTGATGTCAATTTGAAAAGGCTATTTGATGTATCAACTGTCTATTAGAGTCTGAGGCAAAGAGCCATTGGAAGGTGGAAGCAAATGGAAGGCTGGAGCAAAATGATAGAATGTTTGAAGAGATTTTCATAAGGCTTATGAATGAGAGTTGGTGAATAACAGCTGGAAGTTCAGTTTGAGTGGAGAGTTCAGTTAGCCTAGAGTCTCAGTAGACAGTTCAGTTTGCCTGGGGCTTGAAATAAGTGCAGTTAGAAAAGAGTTAGGGAGGGGTTTAGTTAGACTAGGAGTGGAGCAAGAGAAGAGAGTGTGAGCTGAGTGTGGTATTTTAAATAAATAATATACTATGACCTTTTCTGTGCTTTGTTTTTAAAATGGGGCAGCGCATCCTCCAGCAAGGACATTTGCACTTGGGGCGAACTGGGTCCAGACTACTTTCTGTAGTTTCGGACTTCAGCCCGCTCCGGAACGACCAGAACTGGTGGTTCACCATGCTATTGAAAGACCGCTTAAAACAGGTCTCTCAATAGCCCGGCGCGCCCCGGTCCGTCGCTGAGCTCCTATGTAGATCTGCAGGCTCACACCAGTGCAAGGCTGCAGATCTTCTGGGGGCAGGCTTCTGTCTGGTGAGCTTCTCCGGTTGGTGGAGAGCCTCCACCAACTGGAAGCCTCCATTTTCGTCCCCGGAGCAGTGTGTAGCGTGGGCACGCACTGCTCTGGATCAGCGTGGATCATCGGAGGGAGCGCGCCAGTCTGGTGAGTAACAGACTGCCCCATTTTCTTCCCAAAGTGCGAAAAAGCCCTATGTTACATTTAACTTTTGTATATATAGATTTTTTTTTACACTTTTGCCTCCCTTAAACACTGTGATCCTCAAAGGTTGGATTCGGACATGTCAATGGTGGCAGCACTGAATGGGATCTATTGACAATAGAAGTTGCATAAATCCTAATATACTTTGTAGGCATTTAGACAATCCCCACAACTGGTGCCAAGTATAAGTGACAGAGGAAAGTCCTCATATTTTGGGAGAGGTGGGGGAAGCCTTCACTCTTGAAATTACAGTGAGTACAGTGAGTCTTCACATTTGGTGAGTAAAAGGATACAAACCCCACATTTGGCCACAGTGGTGGGATTGCTTGAGTGTAAACCCCACTGGTGTGTCCACCAAATATGTGGGTTTTCCAACCCTTATCTCACCAATAAGAGTTGGAAAACTCACATATTTGGTGGCCAAACCAGTGGAGTAAAGGGTGGAACCATCATGTAAAGGGGAGAAACCCCACACTACCAAAAACCCAAGGGGAAAAAAAGAAGTATGAGAAGGGGGAAATCATCAAGTTCCTTTCATTTTTTCTAAACTACACAGGACCTTAGTTGACATAGGCCATTTCCACACCTTACCCGGTCCTGTCATCCTCTGGTCATGATCCCAGCAGCAACTTTGCTGGGAAGGGAGTGTGATAAGAACACTCCCCTCCACACTCGATTGACTCCCTGTGGAAGGGAGTGTGAGAGACATGCTTCTTCCTTCCTCAGCATAGCTGGACTCTTTCCCATGCTGGGCTGGGGCAGGAAGGATGGTAGTGTCGTGTGATCGGGAATCATTGATGCAGAAACTCTATCAATGATTTACCCCATGATCATGCCATCTGGTGATAGGAGAAGGGTGGGACTGTGATGACATCATGCAGAAGCGTCATTGCAGTCCCGCTCCTCTTGCGTCCTCATGCTGGGACACAGTTATTATGTGGAGAAGGCTATAGTAACCCCCTCCTTCCCATGTTCTTCCATGTGTTTCTGGTAAGCAGCTAGGCTCTTTCACTCCTTCCTAACCACTCTAGAAGAGTGACAACCATCCCAGAGAAGCTTTCTACAGGTAGAGGAATGGGTGAAGGAATCACTTTTTAAATGGAAACTGCAAACAGTTAGACTCCCATAAAGGCAAAATAAGTTTCAGGCCACTACCCTGCCATGACCTAACAAATAATATCTCAAAAGACTGAACAAGTGAAAGAACTGGCTAAAACATTCTAACCCTTGTAAAACCTATGGGACTAAAACACAATTTCTGTCAAACTGCTGGAGATTATTTGTCCTACTTTAAACTATCACCAAACAAACAATTTCTTATTCCTTCTCTCTTAAAATCAGCAAGAACCATCCTTAGCCACATTTCTAATCTGCTACCAAGTTTCAGATTGGTCTTTTGATTTTTTTTTTAAAATGTAAGCTGTAGAACACACTCCACCATTCAATTTTTTGCTTATAATGGTGTAATGTGAATCACCTGAGCTATCCTGAACATAGAGATGTTTCTGTTATCCTAAACAATATCTGGATGCTACACTTACTCTCTCAAGACACTCTTTAGCAGTTTGTGAGGGTTTTTCTGTTTAAAAAAAATCTCCAAAGTGATCATGAATGTGTCTTTGAAAAAGGTAAGAGTACAGAATGCTCCCAAACAGAACTAAAAGGTAATCTTCTTCACTAATACTAGATCAAAATGCACAAAATAGTGTTGCTTTAAGCTTTCCATTTTGAAGCCTGAGCTTCTATGTCTTATACTTAGAAAAGGGTGAGCTTTTCTTTTTCTTTGTCTGAACATTTTGTTCTTCTTGTGGGGGGAAAAAGTGTTGATTACCTGATATTCGGTATGTAACAAAGCCCCTGCCTGGAGGCTGATAAAAATTTCTTCTGCTCACAGCAGTGTAGCTGTGTCTGTGTGTGTGCGCACATGTGCACATATTCAAGAGGCCTTGCCCCACAATGGGAATTTTGCCCCAACCATGAAATGTTCCTTCTGCCCCTTAACTTCTAGCATGGAAAAGAGCAAGACCTTGGTGAACATAAATACCTTGAACTCTTCTGTTTGCTGCATTTGCATTCCTTTGGTATTTCGCCTGTTCCTTTTCTTTGGATGCCTAAACTGTATTTCTAAATATGCAGCTGAACTTTTAAGTTACAGCAATCCTATAAGTTGTTGAAACAATGAAAATTTAATGGGAGGGAACAGAATTCTTATTTAGGGTGGTGATGCCCTCATTTTGTGCCCCTGTAGCTACACCCCCTGCATTACAGTATTTTTATGTTACACACATGAGGATGACAACAGTTAATATCATTCATAAACAGTACCACATGCATCAGTATATCTCATACATCAGCTTATATAAAGACTGTTCAACTAAATGGACTGTCAAATGCAATAAATATCATTCAGAAAATACCTACTGTAATTTAATGGCATGAGACATGTCTTTCTGGAGTGCTTTATTAGCACAGCTGTCCCTAAGAACAACCATCACTTTGACCAAGCAACTCCGTTGCACCTCTTGTTCAGCTCACCTGTAACAATGTGCCTTTCTATTCATTCCTTGGCACTTCTTTCTCGTATTTCATCTTAAATGTTTTGTATTGTTTGTTGTTTTTTTAACCTGGTGGAAATCAGCAAGGCAGGTTTTTTAATAATTCCACAGAAGTCCATGACAAAAAAGTAGTAGCATAATTTAATCACCAAAAATTTCTTTTTTTTCCCTTGATAGTTTTGAAAGGGATGATTATATAGCTGGTTTTCAAAACTCTGCAAAAAAACAAAAACAAAAAACAAAAAACCCTAGACTTTGATGTTTATTTTCTCCTTTGATGCTTATTTTCTTATTATTATCTACTATGGATTATGAACAAACTGAATTATGTGGGTGGGGGAGAGAAGGAAATTACATCAAACAATTCACCCAATATGTAGATGGACAAAGCTGAAGAAGAGTTTCTTATTACTGCCACTGACAAGAACATAGAGGCATTTGGATTATCAGCAAAATCAGGTGGGTTGTTGTTGTAATTAAATAAATTGTTCTAAGAATTCTAGAAAGACAAACAAGATGCTTACTAAACACAAATACAAACTTGGATACTATGTACTGTTCTTGACGACAGGTTAGGTGCTCTCATATAACCACCTGTTTGGGTTAGAAATCTAGAAAAGGGGAGGATAGAACATTATAAAACAATAAGAAGGATCATTAAGGTATCCTCACTAGGATTTCATGTCTTCCACGGCAACCATGGGTCTGTCTCAATTAATATCTGGCCCTACACATGTAGCAGGCTAGAGTCTTGATCTAGCTTTTGCTGCTCAGATGATGGTGATCTGGGGCTAGGCAAGTTTGAAAGAACCCTGTTGTCAGGGACAGATCACTTCCTGATAGGATTTAGATTCCCTGGGACTCCTAACCTCTGCAAGGTAGTGGGCTCATTAAAAAGGCCCACCTCTAGAAACTAATAGGTCCAAAAGGATTCCTGAATGCTTTGGAAGATTTCTCAACTCCTAGAGCTGATTGTTTGTGTTGATGCCCTGGTTGATCTGTAGAACAGGGAGATGAACAGGGCAAGTGACACAGTTGCCCCCAAGTGTCCTTTACTTGGATACAGAGCACGGGCTCCTTGGTTTTCTGAGGTGCTCAGCACTTGGGTACATAACTGTGGAGAAAGACTCAGGATAAATCCAATCAAGCACAGATTAAGGTCCCTTTTAGAACCTGCTTTGCAGCACTGAGGACAGCAAAGAAATTATTCTTTGCTGCCTCTGTTACATCAGCTCAATCTCATCAAGTGCAGCTGTTCCAGGAATTTACAAGGTTATCACATCCTAGACCTCTAACTGCTGAGGAATTGCTCTCAGAAAAACTCTGTGGAGAAAATTGCATGGATTCATTTTGACTTGGACTCCACACTGAAGGCAGAATTTGGGGAATTAACTGAGGCACATACTTGTCTGGTTTTGATGGATGAGTTTCAGATTATTCAATATTATGTGTGGACAAGTTGCTTGGAGAGGTCAGGCCAACCACTTATCTATTATACCCATGCCCATCTAGTATAATTAAAGCTGCCAGAGGAGCACTGGCCAATTGGGTGACATTGTTTGTAAATGCTTATTTGAAAGAGAGCTATGTTCCAACCTTCTCTAAAAGAAGAATTGTAAGACCTTTTGTGATGAACCTGATGGGAGGGGGTCTTGACAACAGAGCCTCCTTGGCAACTGTGAGTGTTTAAGCTGATTGGCTGGTGAAATGGAACGTTGGATAGCCCAGGGGAGAGGCTGGTGGGAAAAGGAAAATAACGGATTTTAACTGTCTGGAGGGTGTTTGAAGAAGGAGAGTGTGATTTGTGGTGTGTTTGGGAGAGGTTGGAGATTTGAAGAGCTCTGTGGGAGAGAGAACTGAGAAATTGGGTGTACGAGAGATAGCAACGAATTGAAAGAGAGAGAAGAATGATGTGCTGTTTATAAACATTGAGATACAAGACACATTTAAAGCAGCAGTGTTACAATAAATGTTTGAAGTTCTGTGTTCCTTAAAAAAGTGTCACAGAGTCTTATTTGAATCCTGGAATATACATGCTACCAATAATATCACCTTGACCTTAATGCCAACAGTACCACAGTCTTGGAAAATATAAATAACTGCTGATCCTTACATCTGGGAGAAGGGCAGGTTTAGGGAAGGCAGTAAAGGGGGAGAGTCCTAAAAGGAAGAAGTCAAGGGGGGAGGACAAGAGTGAGAACAGGACTGCATTCTCAGAGAGGGAGAACTGAGGCAGACCCATTTGCCCTGGCCCTGGCCTGATGCAGAGATCTCCCTGGCTGTTCAGGTCTGATCACAAAGAGGTATCAGACTAGGCAGGCCTTGAGTGCAAGGCTTGGGTACCTTTCGCGCTCGCATTTTTGCGTTGTGACACATTTGTTTTAAAAAAACTTTAATGGATCCAGCCTCCCAAGTCAGGTCTTTAATCTCCCCTTTCTAAGTAAGGTCCTAGAGAGAGTGGTAGCAATGCAACTCCAGGTTTTCTTCAGTGAAACAGACTACATGAACCCATTCCAATCTGGGTTCAGTCCTGGTTATGGGATAGAAACATCCTTAGTCACCTTGGTGGATGACCTACATTGGGAGTTGGACAGGGAGAATTCCTATTGGTCCTCCTGGACCTTTCAGAAGCATTTGACACCATCAATCATGCTGTCCTTCCTTTGACTGATACAGGATTTTGGGACATTGCTTTCTTGGCTGAACATTCACAGAGGCTGATGCTGGGAGACTGTTGTTCAGTAATTTGTTCATTTGCCTACGGGGCTCTACAGGGGTCAATCTTGTCCTTATGCTTTTAAATATCTGCAGGTAGTCACTGATGTTGAAGCTTTGGGTTTGGACATCATCAGTATGCTAATATTACCCAGCTCCATCTCACCTTTACAACTGACCACAGAAAGCTGTGACAGTACTCAAATCATTGTCTGGATGCAGTAAAGGATAGGACGCTGATGAATAGATTGATACTTAATTTAGATAAAACAGAAGTACTCCTGGTCAGAAGGAAAACCAACCTAGGATTACAGCTTATTCTGGATGGGGTTGCTGTCCTTCTGAAATATCAGCTTCATAGTCTTGGATCCAGTGCTACTCCTGGAAAGCCAGATTGCTTGACTGACAGAAGGCAGATCTGGCCACAATGGTTAATGCCTCAGTTACTTCTTGATTCGACTTCTGTAATGCACTTTACATGCAGCTACTCTTGAAAAATGTTTGGAAGCTATAGCAAGTGCAAAATGAACCAGCTGGACTGGTGTCATGTGTGCATTTTAGGGACCATATAACCCTGGTTCTATAAGAAATGCAATTTGTTTCTGAGATCAGTTTAAGGTGCCGACGTTGACCTACAAAGCCCTAAACAATTTGGATATCTGGATATCTCAAGATATCTGAAACAGTATCTCGCCTCATATGAACTTGTTGGAAATGTAAGATTCTGACAAAACCATGTTGCATGTCCCAACAGTTTGTGAAGTTAGTTTGGTGGGTACGCATAAAAGGGCTGTGCCATGACTGTGGAAGTCCCTATCATATCTTTTTTAAGCCTCCGGGGGGACAGCCAAAATAATTCAGTGTTTTAACTCTTTCAAAACTGGATGCTTTTTTACTGCTTTGGGGAGATTTTAAAGCCTATTTTAATGTGTTTTAAGATGTTTTTATCTTTGTATTGTTTTAATTGGTTTTATTTGTTCATTGCCTTACAATCTTTTCTGGGTTGAGAGTTGACATAGAAATACTTTCAATAAATAAATAAAAGTAAATAATGGGTAGCATCTCAACTAAAAACTAAGCCATGTTCAGTTCAACATGGCTTCCTCCTAAGCAACTGGAATGGGATTTTAGCCTCAGTGCAATTTATTGCAGTAGCTGGACTAGTGCTTGTCTGTTTGCTTTTTTTATTATTAAACCTGGCAGCAAAATTGAGGATGCCTAGAGTCTCAACTGCTTTCCTCTCTCTTTCTCAAATATGAGCCATTAAATTTATGATTCTCCACCCCTACAGACACATTCTCAGGAAACTCAGAATTCATAACCATTTTGCAAATAAAAAGGCAATTGAACAGGTAGTGTTCTAAAATATATCAAGAGCAATGAAAAGTTTTCAATGGGGAAAAAGTAGAAACTGAAACAGCAGTCCCATCTTCTAAATATAAATAAAAGTTCTCATTTGGCTACTTTCAGGCAGCATGTGGTAGTTTTCACAAAGGATCATAAGAAAGTTAGTATGACAAACAATGCACTTCTTTTTTCATATTTCTAAAACGGTTACTATTTACATTATTTTTGAAAAAACACCTGGAAAAAATATAAATAAAATAAATTATTTTGTTCTAAGAGTTGCAGAACGTGTAACTCTCCAGATATTGCTGTACTGCAACTGCTTCACCATCAGCTAAGCTATCAACAGTTGACGACAACTACAACCCAACCGTCTGGAGAGCCAAATGTGGTGCAGAACTACTTTGTACTGAAATTTTCTCTTAGTTTATATGATCAACAGTAAGTGCAATAAAATATTTATTTTTATACATTATTAATTATAATTATATGGGACTTGAAAATGTATCACTTTGGATTACAGCTCCACAAATCTTCAAGCAAGTACAGCAAACATGCTGGTTGGTAGGTGTGTGTGTGTGTGTGTGAATATGCCTGCCTTCAAGTTGCCTGTCAGTTCATAGAGAGTGCATGAATTTCAAAGGGTTAGGAAGGAATACTCAGAGGTAGTTTTGCCAGTCCCTTTATCTGAAATATAGCCTACAGCACCTGGTATTTGTTGGTAGTCTCCTATCCATGTACTAATCAGGGCCGACCCTGCTTACCTTCCAAGATCAGACAGGATTTGTTGCCTTTGGGGTATTTAGGCCCTAGACAGCTTGATGGTAAATAACAAATATAGCTTTATACGGAGTTATGTCATTAATCTATAATTCTCTATCTATATTGACTAGCAGTGCCACTCAAAGTTTCAAACAGGAATTCTCTCCCACTATCTGAAGAACCAGGGATAGAAATGATAAACTTTTGGATGTGAAACAGGTGCTTAATAATGAACCTATGTCCTGTTTTCCTAAATAACTTTTCTACAATTCAGACTAAACCACATACAACACACTTTCTCTAAACTCCATGATGTTAAAGTATGGCTGTTAATGTGCTAAGTCAATCAGTGTGGCATAGAGGCAACTGTAGGATGAATAAGCTACACTGGCCTTGATGAAGGAAGTTTCAGATATCATCAGCATTTGTAATAAGGCCAGGACACACCATTCAATCCTTTAATAAGTTGAAATCCAATTCTGGGCATACTTTTGGAGGACATATTCAAATGAATTAACAGAGACACAATGGATATAATGATAATTTGAGAAACTGCTGGCACAGCTTTTCCACAATCTGACAAGAATTCTTTACCCAAGGAAAGTGGTAAATAAAACAAAATGTCTAAAAGTGAATGTGACCTATATATGGTGCATGTCCTCATTTATTAGCAAAACTAGTTTTAAGTCTTCTTCATGTTGCTGTTTTCGTTACTTATGCAGCCTCCTCAACCTGATGACCTCTAGATTTACAAGCTGTCTCTGGATGATGGGAGTTGCAGGCAAACACATCTGGAGGGCATTTTGCTGCCTTACTATAACTTATTTGAACAACAATTCCCTGTATTTAAAACATTAAACATAAACTAACAAATGCAACATACTTTGCAACTTTTTATGTCCTCAAAGAGGAAAGTAATGGTATCAGCATCTAGATATTCTCTGCTGTCTAAACCTCTCTATTTGTATTTCACTAGCTTCCACTTAATGCAGATTCTTTATACATTTATTCTTTAAGCAGTCTGACAGCCAAGAAGATGGAAGCATGGCCCATACCCTTTTCATTTTTTTATGGGTTTATTCTTTTCAGATTGACAGCTAAGAATATGGAAACATAGTTAAGAATACGGAAACCCACAAAATGAATTCAGCATGTGAAATTTTTTTCTGATCCATATTACTAAAAAGGGAAATATTTATTATTATGTATGGTGGAATTGCGTGAGGTGGCTCAGAGGACTGGCTGTATATTCTCATAGTGAATCTCTGAACTATGTAAGATCTTCCTCTCTTGGAGAGGCCTTTTCTACAGGCTTGTAGTAAAAAGTGACATCATTTACAAAGAGTTGCAACCTTCACTAAAGACTTATTTCAACTAGAGCTAGTAGAGCTTCATGTAGATTTCACACTTTTTGTTAGCAAAATCTTTTTCTAGATGGGCTAAATAGACCATCCCTCAGATTTCTGAATTTCACATGTATTCTTTTTGGCTACTTTGTTTTGCTGTTGTGTGCCTTCAAGTTGTTTCTGACATATGACAATTCTAAAGTAAACCTGTGACAGAGTTTTCTACAGCTTAGAGGGTGTGACATGCCCAAAGCACCCAGTGGGTGTCCATAGCTAAGTAGAAAATCAAACCCTGGTCTCTAGAGTTGTAGTCCAACACTCAAACCATTACACCATTCTGGTTCTCTTTGGTTACTTTACTTTATTGTACTCCTATCCTGGACAGAATTAAAAACTGAGTTAAAAATAAAGCTCCTTTAAAAAAAATAATTTGAGATAAAATATGTTTCTCTAGGTTCACTTGATATTGGTTTTGAAACACAGTTGTAGAAAATTATCCAAAGTTTTTCTAAGATGTAGAGCATTCATGTTTCACCTTTCAAATGTGTCTTGAAATAGGAAGGTGATCTGCACAGAATACATCCACGACCTGCTGGTATCCTTAAAATACCATGCTGAAACATCAGTGCCATAAATAGCATCTGAAAGGTGACTCTTCTTTGAATGTCACCAAGCTTATTGAACTAAACTGTAATTTGCCCATTAATCTCAAGTACTTTCTGTAACATGGGCTAATAAAGGTTAAGCTCTCTAGCACCCATGAAAATATTGCAAAATTTACTTTGTCTCTGGAGCTACCATGAATGAAAAGCATTTTATCCAAGCAAACTGTATTTAAATCGAAAGATAAACCAGAAAAAAATACTTTCTATAGGAAAAGAGAATGGATACACCACAGAAACATGAAAGAGGACAGCTGAAGACAACAGACTAATCATCACAAGACAAAAAAGTAACAAAATCTCATGAATGTGGTGGGAATGTCTTCTTTTTCAAACATTAATTTTAATGCAACCAATGTGAAATATAAATTATTGAACACAAGTTGAACAACAATAATGATGTATGGTTTTGTCAACACCTGAACCTGCAATCTGCTCTGTGGAGTTAAGTTGCTTTCACCTATTAGGGCATAGAATAAAAAAAGAAGGGGAAAAGGAGGAGGGGGAGGAATCTAGCAGTACCTTTGAGTCTAATGAATTTATTTTAGCGTGACCTTTCCTGTATTCAATCCATTTTTTTTCGGACACACTGATGAAGTACAGTATTAAGCTACAGGTGTCTAACTGCAATACCTATGGGGTGGGATCAGAGTGTGATAGGATACAGGAAGACGGAAACTGTGACCCTTCGAAGCTTGACAAACCCATTATCATCTTACATACCATCTGAAGAAATTGATTCAAATCCATGACATTCTCAAAGGTAATTCTTCAAAGAATTTGTCGCACATTCTCCTTCTAACTCCTTTTCCTTTTTATGCTAAAACCGACTAACATGGCCATTTCTTTCTTGGAAAAACTGGGACAGAGAATGAAGTTCTGATGGTGGACTAGGAACCATAGGTATGACTACAGCCAAGCTAGTTAGCAATGCTGTCTTGCAGTAGGAGTGGCAGATTGTCTCCATAAAAACTGAGGATATGCTTTCCAGAAGTGCATTTCCACTAAGGATACAGATTCTTTATTACTACAAGCAAACATGAAGAATTTCCAATGTTTTCTCCTTAGCTGTCATGATTATGAGTGTATTTGTACATTTTCATGATTTTAAAAACATTTTGAAAGAGGCGTTGGTGTGTGTGAAAAATGCGCTTGTACAGAAATGGCTTCTTCTTGTTATTTGTTTGATTTGTTTTGCTTTTTCTTTTGCACACAGAAGCCTACATATAAAATATAAGATTTTGTGAAAAGACTATTTTGATGATTAGCTACGAAATGATGAGACCAGAAAAGGAAAAGTGGGTTAAATAAGGGCCACAACCTATTTAAGTTGTATTGACCTGGAAAAGGAGTAAGGAGAATGGGGTAGCAACCTGATATGGATCCTGATGAGGCCAGGTGCCACCCTGTGACTACCTCCTCAGCCTTTCCATGGGTGAAATACCTCAACCCTGAGAGCAATCTAAAATACTTGGGTTGCTCCCCAGCCTGGCATAATTGGAAAATAACCTAAAGAACTCCCACAATAGTTTGATACCATTTTTACTATAATGCCATCATACCATGAGATCCAGGGATTTCTGGGTACTTAGAATTCTCTCCTACAGAACTCTAGTGAACATAGAAAACCAGGTAGCTCACAAAATGATAAAGCTCAGGGTTTTGTAGGACAGAGTCATGATGGTTATAACGGTACAAACTTTCTTTCTTCCTGTTTGTTCCCCATATTTTGAACCAGCTGAAGTTTCTGAAAGCTCTTCAAAGGCACTCCTCACTGAGTGTGTTATTGTCATCCAAAGGAGACATATTTGAGACCATTTCCACCCTACACTATTATAGTGCTATTATTCCATTTTCATCATCCTGTGGAATTCTGGGGTTTGTAGCTGACTGAAGACAAAGAGCTCTCCAGCTGAATATTCTAAATGCCCCTCCCTAAACTTCAAACCCCGGGATTCCATAGGATGTTGAAAGTGGAATAATAACAGCATAACAGTGTAGTGAAGAAATGGTCTAAATCATGTGTCACCATGGCTAGCACAGATATCTCTAGGAGCCAGCACCGTTGGCACACTAGCTTTAATTGCGCAAATGCACTCCTGGACACTGTGAATACATGGGAATCCAGGTTCTAATTATATCTTGAGGCACTTTCACACTTCACATTTATAGTGCTATGATATAACTGTTGAATCCAGGGATTTGCAGTTTGGAGAGGGGCATTTCACAGCCAGGGAGCTGTAGGGTGTCAGCAAACTACAAATCTCAGGATTACACAGGCCGTTTAAGTGTAATTATAGTGCTATAATTGTGTTGTGTGAAAAGGATCCAAGTATATACACAAACTGTGATCTTACCTTTTAAGGAAGAATGTAACACCATTCAGCATAGACTGAATCCCTATTCCCTACTTTGCATCTCAACAGACCACGAATACCTCTATGATGTCTGAATTAAGCTTCAGTGTGATCAGCATCTTGAGGCCACCAAACCACTATCCTATCGAAAGCCTCTCCTGAGATTCCATGTAAATATTAAATAGTTTGAGAACAGAGCAGATCTATGAGGGACCTAACAATGCCCAGCATGTCAGATAGGAATTCCAACATATAGGTGCAAAGCATGTGGATATTGTTGTTTTATGATCAGAGGGTTTTTTCATGTCACATAGTTACAGCACTATGTTTCCATGTTAACTTCAATCGCAACATCCTATGGAATCCTGGGATTTGCAGTTTATTGAAAGGTTCTGATTGGTCTTGCAGAACCCTCCTGCAGAATCCTCCTAATGTGTTCCCAGCATGAGTCATCTATCAACCCAAAGCCACCCCATAGCCATGTCTGAAGAAAGACTGAAATGGATGTCTCCTGGAGTCTCAAAACCTCACATTGGTCAACCATATCAGGTAGTTTGAGAAGCAGTGCTCTAACTTGCACTTAGTTTAAGAGTATAGGAACAGATATGCTGGATTGGAACAAAGTCCAGTGTTTTTGTCTACCTCTAGCCATCCAGAAGCCTACAGGAAACCTACATGCAGGGTATTAAAACATTAGCATTGTCTCACTCGTATTCCCCCACAACTGGTACTGAAAGGTAAACAAGACATGCTGCTTTCATATTCTCTTTCTAGAAATGACTATGCATGTGGCTCTTTTTGCTCAATAAAGTGTTCCTTCTAAACCTATGATGTTACAATACTTTGTCCATTTGGGGGGAAAAAAACCTTTATGAGATATTCACAATTAGAGTGGATGGTGTGAGTACCCACTCTCTACAAGCTGGTAAGCAACTGCTGCTTGACCTATGGACAGCTGTATCTTAGGCAAAGACTAAACTTGTTTCTGCAGTAAAGCAAGCTTCGGGTTCAAACCAGCTTCCTAGGAGAGTGACTTCTAAATAGAGGCTACAGCTTAAAATGCCTTCTCAGTTCTTATGTGACCTTAACTTTTGGCTTCACTGTTGGCACTTCCAGCAAACCCTCAGAGACTTTACTGTCCATCTTACTTTACAGGTTATACATGCTGTGTTGTGGAGCAAATTGGAAAGGCCTTTTTCCTCTGCCTAATATAGAATACTTTTCAAATGGTATAACAACTACTTTGGGACTCAAGGTTTTCTAGCTTCTACACAGAGAACAATTTTTCTGTAATAGATTTTCCAAACCCTAAAGTTTGCCTATGCGGTGCCAGGTAATATAAGGGCACACTAACAAGCCAATCATTGCAGAAATGCTTTCTTCTTTTATTCAACATTTTATTTCACTCCCACCTGACCTATTTCCAACTGCAGCAGCCTATTTTAGCTGAGACGAAGGTTGTTGATAACAATATTTTTCATTGATTCAAAGGATCATCCTGGGCCAAGTTGGACAACAAATAAAAATGTAAGTTACTCTGATTCTAAAGGGTGTCTTTTAAAGAATTTCTTTTCATTACTAGAATACAAAACATGAAATTGGCAATGTCCTTAGAAGATAATATAGGGGGTTTCAGATGCCGAATTACAACTGCACACATTTTTAAAGCAAGAACAACAATCTTGAAAGTCTTCTTCTTGCCTGACCTATTTCTACCACAAGTACATTGTCTTTGTAACAAGGAAACCTTTAGCTATACCACATTCAATTATTATAGGGTGTCATAGGCACTGGCTGGCGGTTGTCAGGCAAAAGAGTGCCAAGATATTTAGCAGACAAACTGATACAGCTTAGCAGTCCAATAAAGCTTGCCTGGTCAGGGTACAGAAGCAAAGTCCAGTGTCAGTCCAAAGATCAGGAATCCAGCAGGCAGCAAGATCAGATAGTTCCAAGGGTTGTAGAAGGCAAGCAGACAGCAAGCAAGGAATCTGTAGCATGCACAAAGGCAAAGGCTGGCAAACATACATTGTTTCTGACATCCAGCCACTGGCCCCTGCCTTCCTTAAGAAGACTGGACCCAGCTGGCTCTCATCCCAGCCTGATTAGCTCCTGGTGCCTTTGTGTCCGCTTATCCTCCTCCAAAGCTGCTGTTCACCTGGGGAAGTCAAGTCCTGGTGAAAGTCCTGAGTGAAACACAGAGACAATTCAGTTCAGGCACATTTTCCCATATTTTCCAAGTTTCAGGCTGGAAGCGGCCTAATAAACTAATAAATGTTTTCAAGTATTTATATTATATGCTGCCCTGGGTTCCTATAATAAAGCATAGGAAGTAAGTGCTTAAGTAAGTAAACAAATAACCCACCCTTCAAATTCTTGGTCTCTATCGTGAAAACATAACCTTTGCTCTATGCTTGAATTGTTAAAAGTGATTCCTTTGTAGAACACTAAAGCATGAGGAAGAACATTAGGAAGAACATATTTTTAATGAGGGAGCTTTTGTGACAATGGAGCAGATTGTGTGGGTTGGTGGTGGAATCTTTATCTTTGGAGGTCTTTAAACTGAGGGTGGATGGACATCTTTCAGGAGTGCTTTAGTTGTGTATTCTTTTATGGTAGGGGAGTTGAATTACATGGTCTTTATGGTCCCTTCCACCTCTATGATTATATCATTCATAATTCTATGAGCCACCTCTTTCAACACAACCATAACATAATGAAAAACCCTCTCTTGTTAACAGAGAATTACCATTAGCATGTATTATCTCATTAAAAAGCAAATTACTTAATTTTAGATCTTTTTAGACCTAGATCGTTTCAACCTACATAGATTCTTTTTTCAGATCTAGGGAGTACAGACATCAAAATAAGGCAGTCATGTTACTTTTTTAAGAAAACAGTGCCCTAAGAATAAAAATTAGTTCCATTTCAACTTAAACGATGCATAAGACTTGTTGACATGCAAATATAACTCTTCTAGAAAAACATGTTTTTTTCTTGCTTTTAGACTTCTATCTGCCTTATTCTGGAAAGGCAGTATCTTATTCTTATTTGTATTTTGAAGCTAGTAATATAACTACTACATTTAAGTACATTTTGTGTACTGAAATCAAACAAGAGGAAAAAAAGTACTGTTGACTTTATCTTGAATCATTGGCCCTTTTCGCACAGCATTTGCCATGTGAAAGGGTCCCTCGAGCATTGCACAAATGTGAGGAGCAGTCCACTGACCGTGCACTTTTTCATTTTCTGCTGTGAGCCGAAAATGATGCGTGATTGTGCATCGCTCCGGGGCCCCGCATGCATTTGCCATGCATGTGGAGCTCTGGAGCCGCGGTGCTCACACTTCCTGCCCCAGCGCAGCCTGGGAAACTCCCAGACTGCACTGCAGAAGGAAGGAGGAGGTGGGGCTCTCATGAGGCAGCAGCTGTGGAGCTGAAGGAACCGGGACATGAGAGCCTCTCGCTAGAGGCTGCTCGTGCGATTCCCGCACCCCAGCTCCACAAAAAGGTGCATTGCGGAAAGGGCTTCTGTGAACTGTTTGATTTTTTATTACTTACATTATGTTGTTACAAGTTTAACAGATTGTAAATATTGAAAGACATAGAAATGCATTTTCCTAATGTGTGTGATTTATTCAGCTTCTGCAGTTCTGGGCTTCAAAGAAACAGGAAGTGCAAAGATGTAGGACTTATATCGCCATAAGGTAAAACAAGTAAATCTTCTCCATTTTCAGTTGTATTCAGAATCTTGAGGAAAAAATGGCTTGTTCTAATATTGGACCTGTTTTGAGTGTAAATAACACCATAACTCTGTTAATGTCAAGAAGGAGACGATAAGGCCAGAAGGCCTCTAAAGACCAAGCCCACTGTAAACGCTCATATATCTTGTTCTCCTCTCTGCACTTAAAATTTATCAGGTGAAGACACACCTGATAAATTTATTCATATGGCCTTGGTTAGTCCTACACTTCCATATACATTAACTGCCCTGACTTGGCAGGAACAGTCTCAATTTCTCAAAGGGGAAATTTCTTAAAGTATCAAAGAGTAGGGAGACAGAAGTAGTTAAAGGCTCTTTCCACATGACAATGACATCCTGGCAGGGGAACACAAGAGAAGGAGGGCCACAACAATGTTTTCACATGACATTGTTACAGTCCCTCCCTCCTCGCATCACTAACCAGCATGATTGCGGGCTATATCATGAATGACCCCTGATCATCCAAGCCTTCTATTGCAGCTGGCCATGCAGAAGGGCCAGAAGGTAATCTGGTGCTTCCTCTCCTACTTCAGCAAGGGAAGAAGGCTGGCTGCAGTCCAGAAGGACAGAGTGTGCCCCTCACGCTTCCTTCTGCAGGTGGCTGATCACATGTGGAGAGGAGTGTTGGGGACACACTCCCATCCTGAAAGAGGCGCTGCCAGGATTGTGAAGGGATGACATGGGAGAGCATCGTTGTGAGGAAAAGGCCAAAGATAGTACCAGATGCCCCATCCTTTTTGAACTGTATTTTTCCTCCCCCATCACAAGACAAATTCTTATTGTTCATTAATTCTTAGAAACAACTAGTCAATCAATTAAAACACTATTTTGAAACAGTTTACAAACATTTACAGCATCACAAGAAAGATAGGTCACCTGCCCATCCAAAGACCCTCCTACAACAGCTGCTTTGTATACTCTCCAACTGTCCAATTGGGCAAAGATAGTCCTCATTAAGGATGTTGTTGCTCCTATGCAAATCAACTACATGCAAATTTTGTGCTAAATTAATTCCCAGTTACAGCATTTTCTGTACAGAAAGCAGCATGTTCAGCACAGAAATGTTATTTTCTGTGTGGAAAATTCTATTTTCTGTGCAAAACAACCATCTGTAATTTTTTAATGGAATAAATCCTAAGCAATGATGATTCCCTTAAATATTCTTCTCACCAGGGCTTCTCAACACATGAAAACCACTTATTTTTTATGATTTTGTGAATATTTTCCAGTATTCTTTCCATACCTAGTTCTAATTAATCCTATCACCCCAATTTTTTCAGCTGTTTTTAGAACATTCCAGCTTCTCTCTCCTACTTCTGCTTAAATAAAGACTTGTGTACAAGTGATAACAAGCTTATAATTCTTTTCATTGCAGAATAACACATCTACGCATAAGTAAATAGGCACACAGAAAACTGCCTTGAGTTGAATTATACCATTTGTACATCTACCAAAGTAATATCTGTTCTGACAGGCAGTAGATTTACAAGATCTTTGTAGTCTGGTGAAATCTGCTACTTAATCCTTTTAATGGGAAACCACAGGAGTTGATTCTGGGACCATCTGCATGGAAAGTATATGTAATGCTCCTCTATCACAAGAAAAGAAGACGATTGGGAAATATTCTAACAACACTTTTATATTAACTTTTCAATAAAGTTTACAGAATAACATTAATGCATTTAGATATGTTCATAAACCAAATCAGACATGGCACAGCAATTGTGGAAACTGACACAATGGCCCTTTTTGCATCTGGTGATGGTGGGAGCAGTGGCTCTCCTGGAGGTGAGTGAGATGGAGCACTCCCCTCTGCACCAGCTGCCTCTGGGATTCAGGAAGCATGATGGCCATGCCTCTTCCTGTCACAGTACAGTTGGGTACTGTCCCAGGCTAAGCTGGGGACAGAAGCACAGCCGTTGGAGTTCCAGGGCCTCCACAGACAAGATAACTCCGGGTGTGCAGTGGGAGGGCAGCATGATCACCGATCATTGATGGGGAAAACCTGTCAACAATTTGTCATGCAATCGTATGCTGTCCAGGGATAGGGCATGACCAGGATGACGTCAGGCACAAACATCATCCCAGTCCTGTCCTGTTCTCCCATCCCATGGCAGGTTGGATTCATTGAGAGGAAAAGGCCAATGAAATAGGCTTATTTGCTCTAAAAATAGTCTTTATCCTCAGAACTTTCATTTTTCTGGAGATTAAAGCACTTTTTAAAAATAAAGTCATCCTATGTTATTCAAAATATTTTCATAATCAAATTAAAATTTCCCTGTTGAGAATGTTACTAAAGACTTACAAAAGTACTTGGCTTTGCATCAGTTGGTACAGCCATTGATACACTGAAGACTTCATGAAGAGTTACACAGCTGTCACGCTGCACACATTTTGCTTGTCAGATCTTAGTGAAGCCACAGTCATTAGCTACACCCACTCTCATAGTGTCTCTCCTATAGCCTCAGGGTTCTATCTGCTCCATGCCTGTGAGTAGTGCTGCCTCACAGCAGCTGACAGAAGACAGCCTCATGATTCTACCCTTTCTGGTTACAAGCATGTTAAGTGCAAAACTATGTGCTCAGTATGAACAACCACCACCTTGGGACTGAAAAGGGGACTGCAGGTTTTAACACACAACCACATTTAAATTAATTACAATTAATTTCTTTTGTTTAAAAAAAAATCCAGTAATCTGGAGCTTCACCCCCTTATAGTCCCTGCATGCTATGCTTCACGTGTCCAGGTTTTGTGGTCCTGGATCTATGGTTCTAACAGACTGACAGACAGGCAGATGTTTTCTTTTGGTATGATGGATGACTTATTTCGTAAAACTAGTTAACTGTGATCTAAGTTAAATGTAACTTTAAATGTAACAGACACCGTAAAAAATAAAATAACAGAGTCTCTTCATGGACAGTCTATCAAAGAAAGTAATACTTTTCAAGATAATTAGAATACAATGCGGAATTAATCTTTAAAAAGATGGTAAATGTCCAGCGGTGTTCATCACCTTATTATCACCTCTGATGAAATTGATTGTGCTATTTTTTTCTGTTCCTATGGCACAAGATAGTTAGTACATTGGAAATGACTACCTAATTTGTCAGGCAAGAAGACATTGCAAAAGATTATTTGATATTCAGAACACTAGGTTAGTAACAAGGAATTGTTTAGAAAGATTATATATGATATACCTTGCCAAAAGTGGGGGAGAGACAAAATGGTTTTCTAACAGAACAGAAGAAACCCTAAGATTCTAAAAATAATTCTATGGCAAAAGTATATCAGCCTACTGTTACTGCACAATATGGGAGGGGGATGAGAAGGCCTTCAGAATGAAGTATAATGGTTGTATTCCAAAGACATGAGATATAGCTAGCACACAAGTGCTTTGTTCAACATATAGCACAGCATAAAATCTTACTCTCTTAAATATGACACTTGTAAGTTCACTTTCTCAGATGTTCTCATTTGATAAAGGAAGCATGCCTACTGTGTATTTTGTGTGCTCTGCATGAAAAATTTATATGATTTCATGAAACAGGGTTCTAAAATTCTACAAACTGATGATCAGCCTTCAGTAGAAAAAGAAGTACATTTATCAAGTTTCTATGCAGTAATGGTAATGCATTAGCTTGCAGTATGAGGAGAACAGACTCTTGAGTATTACGGAAGAAAGCAAGTAAAGTAACGTATATGTAGATATGTGGAATAAATCCAAAAGGGATATTTGATTCTTCAATGTGAGCAGAAAAAATGAAATGAGACTTGTTGCTATTCCTTTAAATTTTGGCAGATACATAAAAAATATGGCAAGTCTTTCCTACTCAAGGGGTGGACAGAACAGTCCACTTCAAGTTTGTTGGTTTCACATTAATTAGGACAAATCTGTTCTACTATGTTTCAACATTAATCTGTGATCTTTGGGAGGGATGCTTCCAATTGAAGACATATTCTTAGATATGCATTTCTATTTAATGCTAATTAAAACAAGTTTAAAACGTTTTATACTATTTTTGAAAACAGAACTGCATCACATAATTTCAAAAACTGTGAAATCTAAAGGATTATGGCATTTCAGTCAGCAATTTAGTAGGGGAGATGAAAATCAAGCTGATTCACTTCAAATTGTGGATTGAACAAAATTAGTGATTATCTCCATTTCCATTAAGGCTAGCAGAAATGGCAGCAGCTACCATATCCTGAATTGATAAAGAGAGCATCAGATAATCATATGTCAGAAAGGCCTTTCTCAAATCCCCCAATCTCTGGCTTCAATTCATAAAGCAGACTACAAATCACACTATCCCTAAAAAGATATCACAATCCTGAAGGCATACATTTTCTACTTAAAGAAAGGCTAGAAGACCCTTCCATGTATTTCATGAGTTTCCACTCATTCTGAAGCCTTGTTCTGTATTTTTCCTTCTCAAGGGTAGTTATTTGTGCTTGAGAATGATGGGGCTTGCAGGTTTGTTTCCAAAATTGTCTTTTCTGGAGGGGAGAGGGAAACAGGATTTTGAGTCAAACCATGAGATGGGACATGTTTCCTTGGTATGTAAAGAATACTTATGATTTCTCATCTTCGATAAGAAAAGTTGACTCATCATGTAAAGACACCCCACAACAACTGCCATGAAAATTTTTCACATTTTTTAACTTCTTTTGGTGAAAGCTTCATTTTTTGCAAATGGGGAAGGGAGAATGCACAAGTATGCTGTTTTCTGTGAAACATTCTTTTACAAGTAAAATATTTACCAAAAAGTCATAGGATCACAGAAGCAGAAGGAAGGAAAGAACCACAAAGCCCATCTAATTCAATCTCCTCCTATCCAGGAATTGGCAATTAAAGTATTTCTGAAAGACGACCATCCAAATTCTGTTTAAAGAGCTGCAAAAAATAGAGAACTTTCTATCTTCCAAGGTAGTCAATTCCACAAAGAGGTGTTACAATCAATAATTTTTTCCTACTGTTTAGAGTGAATCTATTTCCTTCCAATATGAACCCACTGGTTCAGCAAAACAACAAGCTTGCCCTGTCTTCTATCCAACATCTTTTCAGATTTTTAAATATGGCTATATTATCGGCTCTCAATTTTCTCTTTTCCTGGCTAAACATATCCAGCACCTTAAGCCATTCCTCATAGGATTTGGGTTCCAGACCTTTTGGAGAATATCAAACAATTTTTTCTTTAAAATGCACAATTCTCATATCTTATTGTGGATTCCCTGTGCTTTCTGAACATACGAATCTCTAGAATCTGAATAACTGCCATAAGTCTCTGCTGTGGAGGGCAGAGCTGAGTTCAGATTGGAGAGGGTCTAGCTTTCTTTTTCACAAATCTCTCCCATAATATATATTTACACTGCTCTCTCACCTCTTAGCCATCCCATGCAATTGGAAGAGTGGGTGGAAGCTGAATGAAGACTGGGGACACTGTAGCCTTCCACAATTCTCTGTTGGCTCTCCTGCATGGCACTGGGAGAGAGATGAAGGAGGATGAGACTTCCACAGTCCTCTCCAAGGTCTTCTGCTTTCCAACCCTGTGTAACACTGGGAGAGTGAGGGGAGCTGAGCAAAGTCTGGAGGATAGATATGGGGACAGCCAAGTCTGGAGGATAGATATGGGGACAGCCAAGTGAAGAGGATCATTCTTGCTGCCTGTGTTCTGGTGATGTGGATGCTGTTGTTGTGTGTTGGCTACTACATTGCAGCACACAAATGATCCTCCTCTCTGTGCTGTCTTCCAACATCCTGCCTTTGAGCAAAAGAGCTGTGGGGTGGAATAGTCCATGAACATATTCAAGAACTGGGGAAAATTTAGGGTCTTGAGAAGGATTCTCCTCTCTGATGTTTTTGCACGCTCATGAAGCCCTTTCCTTTCCTTTTTCCTTGAGTCTGATCTAAACCACAGTAACATTTTCAAAAAATGGGCTACAGGTGTCTTTGTGTGTGACAGTGCTCCTAAGAGGCCCCGACTTGCCAGCATTTACCTCATATCACATCCAAGACCACAATGTGCCAATGAGATTGAGTACTCTAGAAGGAAAAAAGGGTGAGCTCTCTTCATTGCAATCGTGAGGAGGCTCAGACAAGTCACTATGCTCTCATCTTTCTCCCTTGTGTATAAAAAATGGGCATAGCAATACCAATGTACTTTTCAATGCTGTTTTCAGATACTACATAAATACCAACAACCATGGCATGTGCACTTGGACAGAGATTTACCAAGCAACCACTTTCCATTATTTCTCTTAAATAAGAGGGATGTGTTATGTTGCAAAGCAACCCTTCATTTCACCTCTTAGGGTCACTAACTTTCTTTAACTATGATCTGCTATTGAAGTCTCTTTAAAAAGACACTTTTAGAGCTTCACTATCCATTTACTCTATGGGTATAACATGTAAATTAAAACATTATTTTTAGTCATCCTAGTATATGACCTGGATATTTATCATTATGCTTCTGATCCAACTTCAAGGTGCTGGGATAATGTTTAAACTTCTTGACAGCTTGGGATCTCAACAGTTTCAGGAGCACCTCTCCCTGTATACGCCTGTCTCAGAACTGAGTTCTGCTGAGGGTCCTTCCTCTCTCCCCTGTCAGTGGGAGCAATACATTGTGAAGGAAGGTAGGAAAGGTTCTTCTCTGTTGTGGTGCCTATTCAGGTAACATTCTCCCCTTAGAAAACAGATTGTTATGAACCTTGGTGTCATTTTGGTGCAAGTAAAAACATGACCTCTTACATAGGCCTTTGGAGACTAAGTGACTTCATCCAAATCTGCATATGCTTAATGAATTACTTTGCTTTGACTTGTTAATTTGTTTAATTTGCTTTTAGTCTGTTAAATTATTTATGGTTTTTTTAGGTTTTATGATGGGATATAAATATTTTAATAAACTAATAAATAAATAGTTATTCTCATCCTATGTTAAAGCTATTTTCCTCAAAACAGCTACATTTTAAATGGTTACTCTCTGAGGATAAGCCATGAGATAAAGGCATCAAAAAAAAAAAAAATACAGAAAAGAGAAGACCCAGAGCAAGTGGGAAGAGATGCATGGGTTAAAAACCTACAAAAGAAAATGTTGCTGTAAAATACAGAAAATATCAGATTAAGGTAGCTGGTAACAAAACAGCAGAAACCTACTCATGAAACAAAGGTCTACTGTAATACTACGATTTGCCATAACACAGAGTGATTGCTGTATCCTAAGATACAATCATTTTTCAATTTTTAGAAAGAATGAAACAACATTCAAAAAAGACCTTCAAGAACAATGGGCAGCAGCTGTAACATTCTCCTTTTGTTTTTCAGAAAAGAGAAGAAAATGTGACCTAATTGAGAAATGTAACACAGCAGCAGTAACTTTGACCCATTCTCTTTCAATAGATGTGCACCCTGACAGGGAAAACAGTGGCTGGAAAGCACATTCTCCTAATCTCTCTGAGGAAACAGGATCCAGCTGAGCTCCACCAGGCAATATGATTCTCTGTTTGTTCTCCTTCACAGAGAGACAAGCAGACTTCACAAAGAAGAAATAACATTAGGAATCTGTTCTCCTGTTACTTGCATATGAATAAAGAAATAAAGAAGGCTGTAGATACTCTTGTCAGCCTTTTTTAAAGTATAAATTATAACCCATAAACCTTCTTTACAGGCAATAATCAAGTTGGTCTTTAAAAATCCCTCTCTTTCAGAAACTTTCCCCTAACCAGTTCAGGCTGCCATCAAGGTGAACTCTCCCATGAGGCAGAGTGACACACTCATCTCAAGCAACAGAGCAGAAGAGATGACAGATAATGTATGACTCATCCCCATTGTTATCATATAGCCACCTACCAGGCATTCCTCATGTTACTGTGAGGTGGTTTGGGGTCAGCAGACAATCTGGAAAGACAATCTGTATTCACTGTCCTGCTGCTGGAAATACTGCATGGGTGGTGGTGGTGAGATGTTGTTCTTTGGGGGAGTTCTTGGAGTGAAACATAGCCTTGCCATGATCTGTATGTATATGTATGTTCTCCACATAAATTGCTGGTTGAGCTGGAACCCACTTGAAAGACACAAAGTTCCAAGGACACGAAGGGCTAAACTAGTGATTGAATGGGAATATATTTCCAGTTCTCAAGTCAGCACCCAGAAAAAAAAATGGATACATAACTTCTACATAATAAAATCTACATTGCAGAATACTGCCTGGATGAAATGATCACTCAGTTAGATGTTGAGCATGAATTCCATACAAACAAGAAACTTTACTTAAAAAGTGGTAATCCTGCACCTAGGCAATAGTTATATCATGCATATTTCCACTAGGTCCAATCTATATAAAACACACTAACACCACACTCCTCTATAAGTGTGTAGAGATCTCTAAAACAAGACAAAAGAATGGCACCTAGAGCAAATCCTGCCCGAACTTTCACTTGAAAGCATTATGAATAAACCAAGACTATCACACTTCGGACATATCATGAGACAATTTTACTTGTTAGAAAAGACAATAATGCTTGGTAAAGTGGGAGGCAGTACGAAAGAGGAAGACAGTGTTAAAAGTGGATTGACTCAACCAAGGAAGCCACAGGCACGAGTTGGAAAGAAATAAGCAGGGCTGTTGATGATTAGCGCTTTTGGACAACTCTCATTACAGAGTCTCCATAAATTGAAAGAGCTGACTTGGTGCAAATAACAGCAATAGGCATTTATAATGAGATCATAAATGAGTACATACATATGTTCTGAGCTGGTAAAACCAGCTGCATGCCAGAGAGCTTCACTGGTTGGTGCTGAAAATGCAACAATGGGAAAATGGCTAGCACAGTAGTTATTGGCTGTCTGCTTAATGCTTCACTCTGAGGACTCATCCAGCGAAATCATCAGATGATGCACCCAACACTCCATACAGCTGGTTGGTCAGACTTAGCCTCAGTCTTTTGGAAAAACAATGGTGGTCAGGATAGCCACAGAGGGCAACTATATTGTGATAGCATAGGCAGACTCTGGCCATCACACCCCAAATTCCTTGGTTGTACAAGGAGCTCTTAGAACAATACATGAAGCAGAGATGAGAAAGATGCCTTAGAGAAGAAAGAGAAGATGCAGCCATGGCAGTGAAGGAGGAGGCAGCACATCCTTCCATCTTCTGTTGCAATCCTATTCATACAATCCTAGGAGCACTGAATACAAAGGAAATGGTTTCTGAAGAGGCATGGCACCTAATTGTACATGGTACTGCCAGGCGGTAATAATCACCTTTTCAAAAGTCTTCATTATTACCAGAGAATAAAAGCAGAACAGGATAAAAAGAGAAGGTCAACTTCAAGCTGCTTCAAGGCAAAAAGTATACCTCTGATTTAAATTTCATAATGTCTTAACAATCTCTGACCGTTTGATTTCTCTAGTCATAGTCTTCTGTTATGTTCATGATTTTTCACAGGAAATGAATCAAGGAAGAGTTTTATTAGCATTTGTTGGATTAAAAAGTGAATGCTTCACCCAACAAATTATACCTCAAAAATAATATATGCGACTATTCCAGCCAAGTAGTTTCAATAACTTTAATCCACTAACAAACTGGGGATGTAATTATTCAATGTTTCTTCTCAAATGAAGCAATGAGTAGTTTTAGCAATTTTCTTCCCAGGGTAAGAAAGCCTTCAAAACTACACAAGTTCTTAAGTCTATTGCAGTTTGGGACTAATTCTGTGGGAAACTTGAATGGTGTTGTTTTGCATAGGAAACAGTGTTTTCTGCACATTTCCCGTGTAGAAAGTGCTGCTTCCAAAGCAGAAAATACTGTTTTCTATGGAAATTACCCATGTACAATTTTTGTGCAGAACAAATCCCCGATTAAAACATTTTTGAGCATAAAACAATTTTATTTATATAACTATATTTCTACACTGAAATATTATTTCCTGACAGAAAATGTTGTTTCCTATGCATAAAATGCTTTTTTCTTTGCAAAATAACCACAGACAATTTTTGTACACAATGGCCCTTCCACACGTGGGAAAGGAACCACGAAAAAATGCTACTCACTGGACTTCTTCAGCGTCCGGGCGAGTCTGTAGGGCCAAGGAGCAGTGCGAGCTCATCACTCTGCGCTGCTCCAGCATCCAAAATGGCAGCTTCCGGTTGGTGGAGGCTCTCCACCAACCAGAGAAGCTCGCCAGCCCAAAGCCTGCCCCCGGCAGATCTGCAGGCACGCACTTGTGCACGCCTGCAAATCTGCACCAGAGCGCGGGGACGGAGCGACACAAAGTTGCATGCTCCATGCTTTTTAAAAACCTCTACAAAGAGGTTTTTAAAAAGCATGCTGCGCGACCAGTTCCGGTCACTCTGAACTGGATTGAGATCCAGAACTACAAAAACTAGTCTGCCCCAGTCCACTCTATGGTGCAGAAGACCTCCGTCGGAGGTTGCTCTGCACTGTTTTAATAGCCCGGTGCGTAAAGGGCCAATAAGTCCAGAACAGCAAAGATTCTCATTAGTCCAGGATTGTTGTTAGACTTTCAAAAAACAAGTTTTGTTTTGTTTTGACAATTTTTAATTTTTTCAAATTATTTTTCCCTCCCTACTAACTACATATAACAGTATTAAAATATTTTGTTTTCAAATAATTAAGGGCTTTTTTATTTGTTATCTTTTCAGCATTAGCTGTCATGAGATCCAAACATTAGAACATATTAGCTAGATTTAAATCTGACCATGATAAGAAAAGTGTAATCCAGAAGAAATCACTTGTGTTACTAAAGAAAATTAGTAGTCTTCTCTCTTAATGATTTACTTTTACAGCATCATTATTAGAATGAGATTGCCTTCTCTATTTCTTTTTAATTCCAAAGGCCATTTCCACACTACACTGTTATAGTGCTATTATTCCACTTTCAACATCCTATGGAATTCTGGGATTTGTAGTTTTCTCATCTCTCTGACTGAGAATTCTAAATACCTTTCCCTAAACTTCAAACTCAAGGATGTTGAAAGTTGAATAATAGTACTATAACACTGTAGTGCAGAAATGTCCCAAATTGGCAGTTCCTTATTTCCTTGCTGAAGCTTCCTTTTGAATCAGTGGAGACAACACATGCTGGAGTCCCAGAATCAATGGTCTCATGGATACCTTATATAGATCCAGTGGCCCAGAGATGAAGATATGTATGACCCCAAGAATTCCCATGTGTGCTAGATTTGTATCTCACAAGCACAAATTTCACATGCTGCATAAAAATTTTCATCTGAAATTGGCTGGATGTTTTTGTTTGTAATATGACATGGAAGACTGTCATCTAAAGGGGGAAATCACTGGGAATTCATGTGAATCCCTGACATATCACAACACTGTGATATGAGGAGATTCTATCACATAAGAAAGCCCAAATAGCCCTCTTTCCTTGTTATTTCTACAGGGTGGAACTGAGTAAAATGAGGGTGTATGATGGTGAAATTCTGACAAAGCAGAATAGAAGGGCTTCTCAGTCTTTGGCTTTCATTTTGTATAGGATAAAATACATAGGATTTTGTAAAAGGATAAAATACAAGACAAAAGCCTGAATTTTAATGGAACAGCTATTTTTCTTGAGCCTTTCAAAGTCTTGTTAGCTACTTCACTTTTCTTTTAAATCTTCTTCTTTTGAAAAAAGGTTATCCACATAGAACAGAGTAGAATCTGGTTTGTGAAGCCACAGATTGCTTAATAATTCTGCTACTGTTATGGATACATGACCTAAAAGGAAATCTAAATCTTGTCTTGCTGTGCTGGTTTAATGTTGGAGAAAAAAAAATCACATTCTTTTATTTTTCAAATAATCAATTTGATGGTACTAAATGCACATAGCAAGGTCTGTTAGGTGATGAATGACAGTTTTCTAACACAGCAAAAGCTCCAACACAGAGCATATAATTTCAGTTGCTGTTCAACTGTGCATGCCAGATCTATTAATAACGAAAGTATCAGAGTCTTAATTAATCAAGGCAATGTTAATGAAATGTAAATACTCTACCAGTGCTGTGATAAGCATAATTATTTTTCCCTCTTTTCAAATCATACCCATTGGTATTTCTCAGAGTTAAGACAGGCACTATTAAAAAGCAGGGGCTTGCTTTGTTTCCTATGATCTGGAGGTGAGTGATACTCCTTTTAGCATAAAACATCTTTATGTGTGTGCGTGCGGGGTGTGTGTGTTGGTGTTTAGGAAAATCCCACCAATATCCATTTTTGGAACAATGGGAAATTTTCGAATATATACAGGATGCCAAACAGATGAAATCCAGGGGACAAATGTTATTCTGAATTAGAACTTTGAATTGTGGGGTATATATCCCAACTCTCTTTTTATTAAGGGAAACAAAGGAAAAAAAATCTCTGCAAAGCAGGGGATTGGACTGGATGGCCCTTGTGATATCTTCCAACTCTTTGATTCTATGAAAGTCAGATGAGCACTTTTATCATGTGTCCACACCATTTGGAAGCAACTTATCTTCCCTTTTAAGTGTACATACTTCTCCTTGGAGATATGTACACCTATGATACTTCTACCACCAGAAATTATTTGTTTAGAACCCACTATGCTGAAAGCTTGAAATAAAAATCAGTTGATTAACATTACATCATAATAATCAATCCTTAAGTCCTGCTTGATGACTTGGTTTCTTCCGGGTTACTTTCCGAAGGAATTAGTTGCATGCTATCATACCAAAGGCAGAAATGATATGATCCAGTTCTATGTTATATAGATACATTTGTACATGCATACATGTACATTTGTACATGGAAACAGAAATTACAAGAAAATAAAAGAAAATATGAAGTACATATAAAATGTATAACTGTTCTGGTTTTTTTCAAAGGACAAAAAAAATGTATGTCCAGCAAGCTTTGGAAATTATCTTTTAATGAAATCAAGCTCTCAGACTTGACCACCTTTTTAGACATCACAATTAACAATGGCTGAAAAAGTCTCCTTCTCAGTCTCTACTGACTGGACAACAGTACGTGTGAAAAGGAATCTAGAAGCCTTACTGAACATGAGTCAGCAGTGTGATGCAACAGTCAAGGAAGCCAAGACAATTCTTGGTTGCATCAATAGGAGTTATGATGTCTAGATCAAGGAAAATAATAGTACCACTCCATTCTGCTTTGGTCAGATCTCATCTGGAATACTGTGTCCAATTCTGGACACTTCATTTCAAGAAGGATATTGACAAACTGGAAAGTGTCCAGGGTGACCAAAATGGTGGAGAAGCCATGCTCTATGAGGAGCAGCTTAAGGAGCTGGGTATATCTAGTCTGCTAAAGAGAAGGCTAAGAGGGGACATAATAGCCATATTCAAATATTTGAAAAGCTGTCATTACTGAAGAGGGAACAGGCTTGTTTTCTAGAAACTATGACAAGGAGCAATGGATTCAAGCTACAGGAAAAAAGTCTCCACCTGAACCTCAGGAAGAACTTCCTGATGGTTAGAGCTGTCTGGTAGTGGAATATTCTGCCTCGGAGTGTAGTGGAGTCTCCTTCTTTGGAGTTTTTTAAGCAGAGACTAGATGGCCATCTGTTGGGAGAGCTTTGGTGTGTGTTCCTTCATGGCAAGGGCTTGGACTGGATCGCCCCTGGGGTCTCTTCCAACTCTATGATGCTACTACAGGCACCAGGATAAGAGTTACTTGCATCATACCATACAAATGAAATTGTGCATGACTGAATGCAAACTATTCAGGGCAACTACACCAGTTCAAAATACACATAGAGAAATTTTAGCCCACTGGCAAAATTTCTCTGCATTTCTCTACATTTGTAAACCTTATAAAGAATTTTCTATCTGTGAAATTAGGACATGATTGTCTATGAACATTCATTTACTTTTCACATTGATACATGACCTTTCTTTCATTGTGGTTATTGTTGTGTGCCTTTCAGCTGTTTCCAACTTATGGCAGTCCTAAGGCAAACTTATCATACTCTCTGGAACTGAGAGTATGTGATGTGCCCAAGGTCACCCAGTAAATTTCCATGGCTGAGCAGGGAATTGAACCCTGGTCTCTAACTACCATCAAACTACTACAACATGTTAACTCTCACAGAAAGAGCTGTTCAGAAGGGATTTGCCATGACCTCTCTCTGAGGCTGAGAGAATGTGACTTGCCCAAGTTCACGCAGTGGGTTTCCATGGCTGAGCAGCGATATGAACCCTGGTCTCAAGAGTCCAATGCTCAAATCACTACACCACACTGGCTACCTTCATTATGGTACTTGCAAACATACATTTGTTTATGTTTATGTGGGGGACTGTTACTTATCTAAAAGGTGAATTCCCACTCCTGTAGCTGCCACGGGAATCAATTCCCTCCTTTGGGAGTCACAAAAAAGATCACTCTCGGGAGTCTGGAGGGGCTGAGGGTCACAAAAACAGCCTTGGAAGGCTGCATGTGATCCCAAACTTTGTTCATTCCTAATGTAGGCATTGGAGCCAATGGGGCACAGCATCTTGTATCTCTACAAAAACATACTGCTATCACTTATTTAAAGGCCATTTATTCAAGTAAGATCAGTGATGGCTATTAGAAAACCTCAGAGAAATTCAGGGACATGCCACTGTGTCATAGTTGTAAAACATGCATCCACACACTCAGACCATTGCTTGGGAATGGCCATAGTTTAGTGGAAGAGCTCAGACTTGTGCAAACAGTACCAAAACGTCTACATAGGGCTAAAGAAGACCTCTGAAAATGCTATCAACCCTGAAGAGCTACTGGCAGTCAATATACGCAATATTGACTGGCATGGATCAATTATAATGGCTCAGCATAAGGTACTTTGCTATGCTTCCTGCCTGTTCCATGTGTGATCACAAACATTATATGCAGTTAACATGAGAAAGAACATCATTGTTCATTGCTATTTAATATAACATTGAACAATGGGCAATAAGCCAGAAAACAGCAGTTAGAGTGTACATATTTTCCAAAAATATTATTCAGTCCGAAACAGAAATAAGCAATTTGCAATATTGAGGTATCTAAACCAAAACCAGCAACAATCTGAATAGAAAACCTCTTATTAAAGAGACAGTTGAAACACAACAGTGTTCTTCAAAGCCTAGTAGGTGGGAGGGGAGGTCATGCAGTCCTCTGATGTTCTTGTACTGCACCTCACAGCATTCCTCACCACTTGCTACGTTGAATAGCCGATGGGAGCTGCATTCCAACAACATCTGCACAGCCACATGATTCCCACTGTTGCTGTAAATATGTTTTCATGAAAACTCTCTAAATTTACAGAATCTTTTAATGACAGTTGACTAAATTTAATCATTTGGTGCATAAGGAGAATTTCGCAGCAGCTGATATGCACAGTGCATCACAGTTCAGTTTTTGTTTTGCTTTGTTTGCTACTTGTCATTGTGGTACAAAGATAGAAATGACAATATTTGCTCTGTATAAATGAACTTGATTCATAACCATGACACTCAATTTGTTCCTTCAAAGGAAGAAAAACTCCATTGCCTAAGGATATGATCCTTACATGGATTATTTTTTTTTCCTTTTGTGAAATAATTACCAAGAGATTTTTTTCCCCCTTGAATATATTTATAGTTGAGAATTTGATTTACTTCAGAAAACATTTCTTTCCACTATAAGCAATGGCAAAGAATACAGTATTGAGAAATATACCCAGAAGGGAAAAATCTCCTTGGCGTAGTAGCCACATCCATTTCCTTCAATAGTCGAAACAAAATGAATACAGTACTTAAAGTAATAGGTTTTAAAATGTTTTCTGAGATGAAGTGCTAACACTCCAGAGCAAAGCATGACTTAATTCATGCTGTACTGTTGGAAAATTGGAAAGAAAGAACAATTGGGCTTAAGGTATTTGGTTTGAATATAAACATAAGGCTGCTTGCATTAGTTTTATGATGTAGTTACTTATACACTGTTATATTACTTGCACAAAACCTTGTATCTGCAAACCTGAATTTCTGAGTCTTTTATGAGTTAGGAAATGGCATAAGGTGGCACTAGAAAATATTCTCATCTTTGGTAAAGCTCTCTCTACACATCAGATTTTCTTATTGATTGTAAAGAAAAAAGTGAACTTGTTTTCTTACCTTCCAGGAGACTAAAACATTTAGGAAGAAACAGGAGGGAAACAAAGCTACAAAGAACACAGTGAGGCTCATATTTCCTTTCCATAAGTAAAGCATTTTCTACACAATAGAGGTAGCATGGTGTAGTTGTTTGAGCATTAGATTATAACCTGGAGACCAGGGCTCAGTTCCCTGCTTAGCCATAGAAACCCACTGAGTGATCTTGGATGCATCACACGCTCTCAGACTCAGACAACCCCATGATAAGTTCACCTTAGAACTGCCATATCAGAAATAACTTGAAGATACACAACAACAAAAAGAATGCACAGCTTTATACATTTATTATGTATTTCCTTACTCGCTTTTTTAAGATAAATGCTAAACACCTCAAACATTGTAAACATTATTCATAAGAGGTTTGCTATGGCCCCTTGATAATTTTTGTTGCCCTTTTGCACCACTGAAAAAATGTAACCCTCTCCCCAGTGCCAGCCATAGACAAAAAAGATAATACAAAAACTCTGGGGATGAAAAGGCAATAACTTTTATTGGTTACCCTCAATGTAGTTTTTGGCTTATTGCATGGCAGTCAGATCAGCGCATGCAACTGCCAGTGTCAAGGTCAGAGACCTAGGCAGCAAGCCAACCCAAAGAAGGGAGAGGGAGAGATAGCAGAGTCCCACCAGGAGAAGTCCAAGCAAGCAATTACTCATAGGGAGTCCATTTACCTAAGCCTGAGTGACGAGCAAAAACCATAGTCAGAGTCCAAAATCCAGCAGTCAGGAGCCAAGAGATCAATCCAAGGTATCA
Source organism: Iguana delicatissima (assembly GCA_948472985.1). Taxonomy (NCBI): domain Eukaryota; kingdom Metazoa; phylum Chordata; class Lepidosauria; order Squamata; family Iguanidae; genus Iguana; species Iguana delicatissima. Next base: position 852,926 of record CAOKZL010000125.1, on the reverse strand, counting down.
AAAGCCAGGTGCTAGAAACAAAGAACAAACAAGGAGACAGCTTATAGAAAGTTTGCCACAAGCAAAGGAAAGCTTCCAGGCAGGCAGTTATATAGCCCAGGCACAGGTGTGGCTGGTCACCACTTCTTGAACTTAATCAAGGAAGCCTCCCTTTGCTCAGCTCTCTTGAGTCTCCGCCTTGTTTGTGGGCTGATTGACGCAGGCTCAGGGCATCTTCAGGATCACAGCTGAATTCCTATTGTCCTAAAGGAGCAGGCAGAGGGACGTCCGAGCCTGCTTGGTCCACAGCAGCAGGGGGAGCTCTTGAGCTGCAGGACTCATCTTCAGCCAGAGCCACAAGGACCCACAGCTGCTGCTCGTCATCAGCAGCTCTGACAGGGGCTTCAGTTATCACAGCCAGCAGATGTTCAATCTAGCCCACCCACTGGGAATTGTTCTATGCTTATAGGCAGAAAGTGTGCAATGAGACAGATTCTCCTAAGGGAAACAGCTACAGGAAAGTCAATCCAGCCCAGGACATGCAGAGGCAATCCCAGAAGAGGAAGGGAGGTTCAGGGTAAGGTAATGACTGGTCCAGAGGTCATTTCAGAAAGCCAACAGGCCAGATATCCAAAGCTGAAAAGAGATGAGACAAGGCAGCATTAAATATAGCCAATCTAGGGGTCCAAACTGGCAGACACACAGGAATACCAAGAGCATGGCCAGTCAAACAGGGCTCATTGTTATGAACAAAACAGATCCCCCCTGCAGCTGCTAGGAGACTTATTAGCAGCTGCCTCTGGACACAGGGGGTTGGTGAGTCAGCTTCTTCAATTTAGCAGCACGTTTCTATGAAGTTTTTTCCTTCTCTCTTCATTGGATGTCAAAGTTTCTTCAGCAGCTGGCAAGTCCTTCTAAGGAGGGAACCTTTCAGTTGCTTCAGCCATGAGCTTCTCAGATTTGGGGAAGGTGTTTTCTGAAGCCAGAAATTCCTCACAACACTCAGCATTGGATTCCTCAGATTCTAGAGGTTGAGTTATGATGGAGATCCACAGAAATAGGAGAAGTACTGGGTCTTTTTACAGTATGACATGTGTGCTTTGTGGCTGCTGCCTCCACATCTCACTCTGCCCAGGTTCCTTAAGAAAAAACCCTCCCCACCAAACCCAACCAAAAAGGTTTTGGGTATAAATGGTATCAGTACCTCTGTCCTGAGCCCCATCAACATGAGGTTGCTCAAGGCTATGAATGCCTTGTTACCGGCTTAAGGGAAACAAATTCACAGGGGAGAGTGGGTGGGGACCAGACTCTGCTTCTCCTTAAATACCCAAGTGGTGGGCCTGTGGGGAAGCCACTTACACCCACACTGGGACCCACCCTCTTAAGCTGGCCAAGCAGCCTGGTTAGCCAGTTGGAAGGGAAGCTTCCAAGTGCCTGCACCACAGATACTGAGAAAACAAGGGAGTGACTGGACCTGGCAAAGTTCGCTCCTACTCAGGACCCATCCCATAAGGTGCAAAGGAATATCCCTGGCAAATGTCAAAACTGTCTTGCCACACGTAGTTTTCTATAACAGTTGGATGGTATTAGCAATTTTTTGTCTGTTCCTTTCCTCATTATGCCCCATATGGAATTTTGCCTTCCCCCCCCTTTCTCTTTTCTTTTCCTTTCTTTTCTTTCTGGAGTGGGGGCAGTCCCATACTGGTTCAACAGTTTCACTCAGCTATCCTCTGCTACTGCAAGATCCCTTCATTGGCCAGTTGCCACCAGCTCATATGTCCATCAGTGTACCCATGAAGCTGGGATCTTCTGCCCCAAATACTCATCACTTTCAATTTGATTACCTTGAACATCGTGTGTCATTTTAATGTCCTCAGTACGAAAATCCTTTCAGAGTCTTTCCTAATGCATTTTGTTTTGTCAAGGGATATAAAACCCTTGATTTCAATATTTCTCAATAAAGCATGCATTCTCTTCCAATAGTTGTTTATATTGTGTTGCAAGAGTTTATATTTCTTTTTTTTCACCAGTAAAATTGTTTGCTTTTCTGTTCAACATTTTCCTAAGGTTCAGCTTTATTTATGCATTTTACCTGATTTATACATTTTTTTTAGACTGAAAATATATCCTTTCTCCAGAGATGGGATTCAAGGAGGCTTACAATAATTTTAAAAAAGATTAAGCTAAAACATTAGTTTACAAAAATGTTAAAAAAGAATTAAATAACAATATTATTTAAAATGATTAAAACAGTTAAAACATTAAATAAATATCTAAAATATAATTTCAATTTCAATTTCAACATAAAAACACATTTCACAGACACAGAAACACACAAACACAACTGGTCTGTAATTAAAATTCAAAGGCTTGTCTTGTCATGCATATTTTTCTAATTGTGTGCACATTTGTACCATCGGCATTTTAAAATGTGGTCAAAGCTTTGTGTACAGTTTTTTTTCTTCCCCTGCAATGACTTTTAAGCCTTAAAAACGCATAAAATTACAAGTTACAATCTATTTCTTCTTATTAGAGTCAAAGGAAGCAACAAGGCTGCTGGGATCAAGACTGTTGAATCTAATGTTCTTTCTCTCTCTCTTTTCATGTGGTCTCATCAGACATTTGGACACTCACTCTCAACCCCAAATTCTCAACTACAAATAGCTTAAAACAGCAATACAGATTCCCAAGGACTTCACTATCATATACCACCATTTATTCTAACTCCCTTCTCCCTTTTTTAAACCTGTTTTTACCCATAGTGATGATGTTTCTTCTTGTCTCTTGAATGCTGAGTTTGCTCAGGAGTTTTGCCTGAATCAAAACTTCAAAAGGCTTTTGGAAGTCCAAGTAAATAAAGTTCATTAATTAATTAATGTTAGCCTACTTCAGAAGTCATTGAATGGATTCATGTGACTGACCACTTGTCATTATGTCTGTTGGTGTTGCACTAAGAACTATATGGATGCAGACTTCAGAAAGTATAAACAAGACACTACAGTTTTTAATTAATTTATTAATTAATTCAAGTCCATTTCATTTTCTTCTATATAAGACTGTTTATTTTGCATAGCCCAGTGAAATTTCCTCACAGAGAATTAAGCCCAACTACAGAACTACTGCTAAGCACCACATATTTAAAATCACATGAAGATAAAAAGATTTTTGAGTCACAGCTTTGGCTTGAAGATAAAGGAATGCAATGTTAATACATTACTATGGTCCAAGTTTTTGTAAGCTTCTGTTACTTTAGATGAAATCAGTGTCGGCTAAAAGGATTATATGCCAAGAAGGGGTCAAGCATAGCATGGTGTTTTTGTTTAGTGCTTCTTGCAGATTCTGACTTATGATGACCCTAGAGCAAACATATTACAGGATTTTCTTGGCAAGATTTGTTCAGAAGGTGTTTGCCTTTGTCTTCTTCTGAGGGTGAGAGAATGTGACTTGCCCAAGGTCCAGTGGGTTTCCATGGTGGAGCACGGATTTGAACCCTGGTCCAACACTCAAACCATTATACCATACTGATTGTCTTATACTTCCAGCACTTCTACAACACAGATAAGCAAAAGTTCTGTAAATAAAGAACCTCCCTGACAGATGAGGTATTCTAATCATATCTGACTCTCATAACAACTCTGCTGAGAACTTACTGCAGTATTAAGGATGATACATAGCATGCTTGGAACACTATCATTTCATATGATGAGGTCTTGTTAAAACAAAACACCATCATGTTCTAAACTTAGATGTGATGACGTATAAAACCTTTCTCCATGACTATATAGCTACAGAAATTCCTATTCAAAAGAAACCGAATCTTTCCTCTCTCCTAAAAGTGTCTGCATTTATGTTATGGTGCCATTGTTGGACACCTCCACAGAAGGTGAAATTAAAACCCCTTCCTCAGTAGACTCTCGGTCCTCTGAGTTTCAAGATATCCCTTATTCTGAGGTAGAATACCCAAGATTTTCGACTATTTCCCAGTGCAGGAAATGAAGAATAAGAAAAACTCAGACTAGACATAGGACCCTCAGGTGGAATGTGAGACTCTAAGGGAATAGGTTGTCCCTGTGAGGGCAAGCCTCTGCTAAAAGAGACATCTAAGGCCCATGCCTGAGCCTTTGCTAGCAAGACTGATCAACCAAGACTCAGTGTTGGGAATAAACTGTCTGCATTCAGTTGGACAACTAAATCATTCTTTTGGAATTCTTGTCTACTGCTTCACTGTGAGTGACCCTGGGATATAATGTGAGTTATTTTTCTTTTCTGCTTCCCTAATTGTTTGATATTGGGCTTTAGGAGCTCTCTGTTTGTATCTAATGGTGCCTGGTAGGAGTTAAATCTGTTCTCTTGGACTCCACCCTGGCATGTCCTTCCTAAAGTGATACTAAGTAATTTACTCAGTTGGTCACACACATATATAGACCCCAGAGGGACACAGTGTAGGAATATTTGGTAACTGTATGAGGCAGACTGCAGCATAGCCAGTGCTATGTGAGCTTTGGTAATAAACAGGAGAAAAAAATACTCAAGATTCTCCTGTACAGGAAAAAAAGGAAAAACTTACATTTACCATTCTCTGGAAAACCGTCTTGGATGGGAAAGGAGATAGATGTAAAAAAAGGTCCTCTAACTTTTGCTAAAAGAGCCCCTAATAACTGGCTCTAATGAGTGAGTGTAAGCCACTGAGGCAGGAGTCTCATAGTTTCTCCCTTCCCAGACAAAGGGAGACAAAAGACTAGCTAATTTTTGGAAGAAGAGGAAAGTGACCTCTGCAGACAGGCAGGAAGCAAAAAGCTTGAGAGCATAGACAAAGAAAGAATCTGAGAGGTGAAACAAAAGACCAGGGATGCTTTTCAGAGCTCCTTTTCACTAATCTGTACAAATGTTGATGCCTCTTTGCTTCTATCACAAAGGGCTGCACAACTCCTAATTGATTAGAAAGGTCCAACATGCAAAAATGCAAAGGCACTCAATACTATGTTCCATGAAACAGCCTATTTAAAATTTAAAAAAAACAACAGTTTGACTGACTTGTTTCTATTTTTTCAGCCTCAGCTGTCCAAATTCTTCAGACAACCTCTCTTCTGGCCAAAAGAGTTGCCTTCTAGGTAGGTGCAGAGCCCCCTCCTCTCCATTCAACATTTTTTTTAAATTTTTTTTTTTTCCAAAATTAAATGTAGATTTCCAACTAGATCTATATTTGTGTGTGGTTGTGTGGGCAGTTGTTTTTGCCTACTCCCAGTAAGGCAGATTATGGAATGGGGGTTACAGAACAGGATGCCTAGGTTTCAGCTGTGGCCAGGAGTGCATTTGCACAGTTAAAACTACTAAACCACCTTCATCTGGTCCTGTGGATGTCATGTCAGTTCTGTCTATGATAACAAATGCCTTGATTACAACCCTGTGACAAGCTCTTCCTTTTCTCAGATTGGCATGGCAGTTCCCAATCTGCTAAGACGCACTGTCTTTACCATACAGTTCTGCCTTCCCCCTTATAACACCATCATTGTGTAAAACAATGAGGGTTTTCAATGTTTATTCAAAACTCCTTAATAATTTTATGGTGGCATATTTTCTGTGTTATTTTATGTACAGTATACAATTCAGCTGAGTCAGTATTTACAAAAATAAACTGTAACATTTTTAAGACAACAGTAGGAATAAAGTATTAGTGTTTATATGCATTTCCTCAGTGCGCTTTTTAGACAGTTCAGTTATATCTAATTAGACTTTCATATAAAGCACAAGTATCATATAAGACTCCTTTGGCTCAACTCCTACTCTAGGTCACACTCTCTGACCCAATTCTACTAAGGTTTAATTACTCTTCTGCCTCTCACTAAGCTTCCACTGAGAATTAAACCTCCCAGCACAGCCACACTCTTCAACTGTCTGAGGGACCCTGCTCCCTAGCTCCTTGCTAGGTCCTCATTGAAGCAATACCCACAGGTACTTGGCTTCACATAACCTTTTCTCTTAGCCACAAACCCTTCCCACACACTACTGGGCTGGGTTTCTCTCCTGAGGTGCTACCCAGGTTCCTTAGCAACCTGCTTCCAGGTTGTACTGGCACTTCAGATAGCCACAGCCCCTGAATTCCATCACAATCCCTTTAAGATTACTGTAAAGCACTTCCTGTGGGGCTGCATTTGGAAATAGTATGGAAACTTCAGTGGGTCCAAAATGCTGCGTTCAGGCTGCTGACTGGGCCTGATTGTAGGGAACATATAACCCACCACTGAAAAACCTTTATTGACCAACGGCCTTTTTCCAGTTAGAATTCATAATGCTGGTTATGAACTTTCAAGTCCTAGATGACTTAGACCTAAGCTAAAAGACTTTGGCCCTTTCCACACGGGAGTAAAACCTCACGCTGTGATGACCGGACACGGAGGTTGTCTACACCACGGGGTACGCTAGAGTGGTGAAAAAAGGGGAGGTTCTAGACCTCAAACCGCTCTCGCGTGGCCGCAAGGGTGGCACTCTGTGTTTTATAAAGACCACTTTTCAAGTGGTCTTTTTAAAACTTGTGCGCGCTACTCCATCGCAGCTCCCCATTTGGAACTGCAGGGACACGCGTCCCTGCAGAGCTGCCTGGGGCGGGCTTCCGGCTGGTGCACTGCCCCAATTGGCGGAGCACCGCCAGAAGCTGCCGGCCACCATTTTGGGTGCTGCCGGCCACCGCTGAGCGCCGCCAACGTTTAGAGCAGCAAATTCACACTGCTCCCCATGAGGACAGAGCGCCCCGCTTCAAGGTAAGCTCCGTCCCCGCATGCGCTGCCCCGTTTCCCCCGTTTCACCACCCTCCATGTGGAAAGGGCCTATGTCTCCCCTTATGAGCTGTCCCAAATTTTAAGATCTTTGGCTTTCTCTCAATTCCATCACCATCACTGGTACCTTTGTTGAGAACATGGGAAAGAGTCTTTTCAGTGGCTGCTCCTAGGCTATGAAACTCCCTTTTGTGGGAATGTCACTTGGCCACCTCTCTGTTCTCTTTCCACTGATTTTATTATTTAGGCAGGGCTTTGGTGTTTAAATTATGATGCAAAAGGCTGTTCTGAATGTGTTGTGCTGCAATTTTATCTTTTTTATTTTTAAAAATTACGTTTTAAATATACTTTAAACTGTTTCAACTATGTGTTTTTTAATAAAATTGTCTAATTGTTTTTTAAAAACTTTTGTAAATAAGAGTTTAGGTCAACTTTTAAATTTTTGTAATTGTAATTTTTTTTAAATATAATTGTTCTGAATTCCTTGCTGGGAGAAATAAAATAATAGAATAATGAATAAATACTCTGAAATCAATCCCAGGAAATTCAGTGATGCTACTCTGAGTGGACTGTATCTTTGCATCCCAGTAGTAGTATTATCAATATGATTTCCCATAAAATAAACTAAATATGACCCAACTCTGTTTTCTGAATGCTAAAAAGAGTATTAAGTATAACAACTAAATAACTTAATTTGTACAGAGAACTATAAATGCTATGACCTGTCTCTCATGCAGAAAATAACTCAAACATTTAAGAAAAGGGCAGGTATCAGCCAGATCAAAGGATGAAAGATTGTTAGTTGAGATAAAATTTTGTACAAACACCAGTCAGCTTAACTGTCTGTAATTCTAATGTTCTGTAGACTACTCTGTGTAAAAGTTGTTTGTTATCCAGCCATCACATTCATGGCAATTGTTCTCTTCTTCTGAAGACTAGTTGTTGTTGTTTTTTTTATATGTCAGAGGGGAAAAAAAAAACATATTGCAGCCTGTGCTCTTTCTGAAAATATATCTCTGAGATGTGGAACTTACTGCTTAATTTAGAAAAACTCGGCATTCCAACAGACAGGCAAAAGGACTCAAATCATTACAGATGGTTCCCATATACTTGATAAACGTTATTCACCAAAACCTATATATACAAGAAACAAAACTGTTTTTATTGCAAAATTCATCAAGGCACATTCACGCATAGAATTCCTGTCTTTTTTTCTACATGGGTTCTCAATCTTCCTCCTTGCCAGACTAGCACAACTGCTTCTCCAAAGAATTCTCGTGGTTGTTGTTGTACGTCTTCAAGTTGTTTCCAACTTATGTCAACCCTAAAGAGAACCTATCATGGAATTTTCTGGGGCTGAATTTTTATATTTCTTGTCATTCTCATATTTCTCTGTCATTCACTTACATGTTAGTCTTAACGCCTAAAAATTTACCCTGATTTAACTATATATATAAAAATATATAAATTATTTGTCTTTTAGTCAGAGTCTTTTTAAGCCAACATGCATTTATCTCCTCATTAGCTTAATATTACTTGTTTCATTTTTTTTACTAAGATCCTGCCATGTCCTTCCACTAACCCTCCCCCCTTACCGAACCTCAAGAAAAAAGACACTTACCTATCTATACCTTACCTTCTATTCAGACCCTATGTATCTTACGTATCACTCATTTTTATTACATCACTCTTTTCCTTATATCAAAGTCAGATTTTAAATTATACTTATACTTGTATGAGAGTGTGTGATGTGCCCAAGGTCACCCAGTGGGTTTCCACGGCTGAGCAAGGAATCAAACCCTGGTATCCAGAGTCATAGTCCAACATTTAAACCATTCCAGCACACTGACTCCAAAGAGACACACATCCAAACAAAGATTTTCTTCTATCCTCAATATTGTTTCCACATGTCCTCTTCTGACTGATCCATTACACTTTCCTCTATATTCTATTTTCTATACTGTTTTTTCTTCATAACTCTTTCTCTTCCCTACTGTTTCCTCAGATTCCTGTTTCTGTATCAGTTTATTCTGCACTCTTCTTTCAAGCATCCAGTTCTAACACCCCTGTGATTCCCTACTCCCAGTAACTGTTTTTCCTCTTTCAGACTTCCCTACACTTGCACATGCAGCTTCTCCTATCTCTAGGGATTCCATGAAGCTTTGATCCAGCTAGACTGCAATTGTATTCACACCAAAATATGTGAAGAATAAATCCATGGTGTAGGCGGAACAAGGACTGTACCAGCTGCACAATTTTCAAGTGTTTATCTAAAAGTCAACATGTAGGTTCTGTTCTGGTCTTGGATTAATCCACTCGATTTTGTTCTATTAATAAGTCTTGCATTTCATTTCCCTGAAAAACTAGATTTTGAATATTCTATGACAGCATACTAGCTTAGTTCTACATTTCTCTACAAAATCCTCTAGAAAACTGCACTACTGAACTGTTCAATAACTTTCAGATATGGGGTGATCAAAGAAAAGCAATTGATGTTATAATTCGAGAATAGTATTATACTTTTCAATACTAAAAACAAGAACATGTTTGAGGAAATATGATAAAAGTTTTTTAAAAAATGCTCAGCTTTCTTTCTTTTTTGCATTTTACAGATGTTTTTGTAGTGCATTTTACTGTTTTTCTTCAGCCTTGTAGTGAACAAAGCAGAAGAAAGGAAGCTAGTGCTATCAGATAACAAAAATTCTTCATATATGCTTGTACTGCCATTTGAAGGAGCAAATTTGACCTAAAGAAATCCGCTTATTTCTTTATTTTTATAGATGTTTAATTTGTACCCATATATAGTGTTTCTATGCATGTAAGACGTACCTGCGCCTGCACAGTGAATGGCACTGAAGGGGAAGGTACACTTTCAATGGCCTCCAGGGATAGAGGGCAGAGGTTGTCAGGTGAGGTGTTCAGCATCTGGAAGGTTCATGTGATGAGGGCAGAACTAAAGCCTACTTAATGCCTGGCTGCCATTTCACATGCTTCTTTGGATCATTGTAATGTGTGACCAAGCAATGAGTGTTGAACACAGTGATTCTTGGTTGGGATGGGTCACATGACACTGTCAGATTGATTGGCACTGTTTAATTTTAATTAGTTTTTTTTTTAATTTTATTTTTGCGATTTGTGCAATTTGGCCCGGCCTGATTAGGTTCAGGGAATGGGGTTTCAGTCCAATGCCAGGCTATGAGTGAGTGTTTTCCTCAGGGGTTTGGGGAGTGTGGAATGGTGATGTGCCCTTGGTAGCCAGGAAGGCTTGGGAATCAATTTGTTTGGCCTTGATCAAGCTGTATGTCCTTCAGACAGAAGTGGGGCTTCCACAGGTTTGCTAGGCTGCTAATTTGCCATGTGGTCAGACAGTGGAGGTGTAATCAGTAGCCTTGGTTGGTTCCCTGGCTGGCTAGAATGCACTGGGCCCATGCCCCTTTCTCTTACTGGCCCAGAGCACCATATGACTTGTGGTTGGTCCTTCCCAGGGAAGAGAAGGAGCCAGCAAACAAGTTTCCTGCTAAGTACCTCCCTCCGGTTACCTTGGTTTCTTCTGAAGAGGAGGAGAGGATGGAGAGGGCCAAATTGGAGGAATTTGGAGGAACTAGCCAAACTGGAGGAATTTGAAAAGTGGTAGGCATCTCCCAATCAAGTACAGGTAAAGGCTGCTGAGCAGACTAAGAAGGGAAATAAAAATAGTTTTAATCAAATGAATTTGTCTCATCTATGACCCTTCAAAAAATGACTTCAGGCTCAGGGTACTGATATGCTGGAAGATGAAGCTGAGATGGTTCAGATACCTAGTGATGAACGTGAGGTTATTGGGCACATGGTTGCAGGTGAGTCTGATGACCTCTCAGTCCCTGTACCAGACAGATCTAAGGGTGAGGAATCTGGATCTCCTGAATGGCTTCAGGGTGTGGAATAAGCCCTGGGGTTAGAAGGCCACTGAGAGTTTGAGGGGAGTTTAAAGTTTGGTGGCTTGTGGTTCCTCCAGGCCAGAACTAGGGCCAGATATAGTTTCCTTGCCCTATTATTCACAGATGTCACTTCAAAGCCCTTATTTGCAGCAGTAGTCTGCTATTCTTCAAGGTGCTGCTCAGCAGCCCCCTACCAGTGCTTGTGTTGGGATACTTATGGGGTCCCTTCTTTTAGGGACCCAGACATGCACTTGGGAGAACATTTGACTCAGACTAGGGTGGACAACATTTTGCGAGGGGATTTTGTTGATGTTTTTTCTCTCTTCTATAGAGAGTCTGAGAAGAAGGATTGCGAGGGTTTGCATGAAAAGGAGAGAGATGAAAACATATAGTGGATTGAACATAGAAGTTATCTGGATCTTTATATATATATATGTGTGTGTGTGTGTGTGTATCTGTGTGTGTGTGTGTGTGTGTGTGTGTGTGTATTACACAGCTACAAAGGTATAATTTCAATGGAACAGCCCTGGAGAATGTATTTGTTCATCCAGTATATAGATCTCATCCATAGGGCTTATGTTAACTCTTCAAGATCTGTGTGGTTGTCATATGATGAGGCCTTCAGGACAAAGGCTCCCATGAATCCCATCTTAGAATCACAGAATCAGAGTTGGAAGAGACCCCAGAGGCCATCCAGTACAACCCCCTGCTATGCAGGAACACTCATCAAAGCATTCCCAACAGATGGACATCCAGCCTCTGCTTAAAAACATCCAAAGAAGGAGACTACCATACTCCAAGGCAGCATATTCCACTGCTGCACAGCTCTGACCATCAGGAAGTTCTTCCTGAGGTTCAAGTGGAATCTCCTTTCCTGAAGCTTGAATCCATTGGTCCTAGTCCTAGTCTCTGGAGCAGCAGAAAACAAGCCCACTCCCTCCTCGATATGACATCCCTTCAAATATTTAAACATGGCTATCATGTCCCCTCTTAACCTTCTCTTCTGCAGACTAAGCCATTCCTCATAGGGCATGGCTTCCAGACCCTTCACTATTTTGGTTGCCCTCCTCTGGACACGTTCCAGCTTGTTGATATCCTTCTTGAACTGAAGTGTCCGGAACTGGACACAGTATTCCAAATGAGGCCCAACCAATGCAGAATAGAGTGACATCCTTATCTCCCTCAGTCTAGACACTATACTCCTATTGATGCAACCAAGAATCATGTTGGCTTTTTTGGCTGCTTCATCACACTGTTGACTCATGTTCAGCTTATGATCTACCAAGACTCCTAGATCCCCTTCACATATACTATCCAGCCATGTACCTTGAGGTGGAATCAACTGTATTCAAAATTATGGATGCAGCTTATGACTCCTGATTGACCAACTCTAGGTGAGAGGTGATACAGCGGCCACGTAGTACACAAGCTACAGGTGGGAACTTCTGTTAAGAGCCAGAAAGCTGCTAGTGGTCAGAGTAAGCTATGTCGGCAATTTGGAGTGCAGAGTGCTTGTACATGCCAACCTTGCAAATTCCAGAATGAGCACTCAAGCTGCAGTGGATCACATTCCTTTTGGAACTTTCTGAAGAGAAAGGGTTCAGGTAGATTAAAAGAACAGCAGTCAGGCAAAAGGGGAGAAGGTGGTTCCTCTGCACCTTCAAAAGGGCCCAAGCCCAACTAGATTGAATAGGCTTGAGGTCCTTTTGCACCTTACCCTGACTGGGAGCCAGAGAGATATTTGACAATAGGGTTTAGGGATGGTTTTTGGATCCCATTTCAAGGAATTTTTTTTAAAAAGCTTATTTTTCTAAGATTCATTCAGTGATTGGTATGGAGAGTGTCATTGCAAGAAGATTCATAAAGAGGAGGTTGGAGGAAGAGTACTTGGTCCTCAAAGGCCCCTCCCTAAACTGCAAACTCCAGGGTTCCATACAATGTTGAAAGTAGAATAATAGAACTATAACAGTCTAGTGCAGAAATTGCCCTAGTCACCTGTGCCTAATTTGAGGGCTTCACATTTAGGAGTGACTCCCAAGAAGGCGTCTGCTGAATATAAACTTACCCACCATTTCTCTTACCCCAAAGGGGAATGGATTAATGACTTTGTTCCTAAGGAACTTTGTGTGGTGTGCTACTTGCCCTTTAACAGGGTGATTTATAAGGTATGCAGGAATGTGTTTGGGCAGAATTGGAAAAATGTGGTATTAAGTCTACATTTTCTCTTCTTTGTGGTCCTCTGATTTTGAGTTGCTGGGCTTTGCTTTTGAAGGCTTGTTTTACATGGACTGTGCCTTTCCTATACCATGGTCAATACCATGTTTGCTTTGAAAAGTTTAGTATGTCTCTTGATTAGATCATTGAGTGGGTCATGGGAGAAAGGCATAGTTCATTCCCTTGATGATTTTTTGGTTTGTTTATTGACAAAGCTGGTACAGGGCAAGGTGGTTTTATGATACAGGAATTTTATTCATTGACTGAGGAACTTAGCATATGAGAAGATCAAGGGCCTTACTACTTGTTCAGTTTACTGGAGTATCAAGATCGATAATATTGAGCAGCATCATAAGCTCCCTGGGGAAAAACTGATTGATTTAAACAACAAGGTGTCTGTATTTTGGGGGCATAGCAAGGCTACTCTTTAAAAGTTCCAGGAACTCACAGGCCACTTGAATTTTGACTGTAGAAAAGTAGCTCCTGGAAGGGCCTTCTTTCAGCATCTCTGTGATGCTATTGCTGGTGAGCATAAACCTTATCATAGAATTAAGCTTAAAACAGAAATTAGGGCAGATTTGAAAATTTAGCAAAAAATTCTTGTATTCTTTAATGGAATGTCTTTCTGAAGGGATGATTTGCATCTTCGTGACACATTGCAATACTGGTGTTAGTCTTGAGGGTTCAATACTGGAGATTTTTAGGATGCACAAGGCTTTGGAAGGGTGGTCTCAGTGAAAGGGCTGCATTGTAGATGCAAGGAATCCTTTATCCCTTTGGATTCTTAAAGGTCTGTGGCTGTGTGGTCTGTGATTTGTACCTGTGACTATGAGGCTGTTCTTTTTCATGCTGCAGCATCAAATGCTTTCTTTGGAGCTTTGTTGAGTGAATGAATTGGTCACTTTGTCCAAAGGGGATGTCTTGGACAGAGCCCTGGTTGTTAGGGATTTAACTGTGTCTGAGCATCAAGCAGTTTTAAGAATCAGGAATTCCAAGACAAATCAGAAGAGTGTGAGAGTAAACTGCTCTGATCCAGCTTTATGTCCAGTTCATGCCTTGAAATTTAATACACATCTCCAGGGATTTAGCCCACGGTTATTTGTTTGTTACACTGATTTTTCACTCCTCACTAGATATCAGTTTTGGAATGTCACCTTTACAGAGCTTGGGCCTGCAAGGACTTAAGTTTTTCACCCAACCCTTCAGGATTGGGGATGCTTCCACAGCTTTTGCTATGAGCCTTGCCACAGCCCATTCACTGTTTTCAGGAGGTACATGTGTCCTCTCCAGTTCTGATAGTTGTTTTTTTTTACTAACATTGTTGTTTTCCTGTTAGTTCCTAGGTGCTATCTGAGTCCTGAGGGATGGGCCACTTTCTTGGACATCCCAATATAGTCTTTCATTGGCCATAGCCATACAAGGCTTATGGTGTTCACTTGCTGAAAAAAGGAAATTTGATTTTCATGGGGGAATTGCAAGAGGGGTGAGCTCCCTATTGGTTGGTCTGGTGGTAGAAAGGGACTAAACAGACACTTGCGCCTCGCCCATAGCAGGTATAGTGATGGTAGGTCTCTCGAATGGCCTCTTTAGGTCCTGCAACCTGCAGGGTGGAGAAGGAGTCTACCCTTGAAGCTGACATGGGGGTTTGCTCTCACTTATAGAATGAGGAGTGCCTTTCAGTACCATTGGGGATCACCCCAAGTGATTGGATTACCCTTGGGGCTCAGGTGTTTCACCCAGGAGAAGTCTAAGGAGGTTGTCAAGGTGTGACACCTGGCCTCAGCTGGATACACATCAGGTTGCTCCCTTCTCTTGCTCATTTCTACATTCAGTGCAGATTAAATAGGTTATAGGTCAAATAAAATAGCTCTTATTTAACCCAGCTTCGTGTCTTGTCTTGTTATTGCATGGCTGGTCATTAAAAAATGAAACAGTGTTGTGCTGGTGTGTGTGCACACATTGTGCACACACATGTATAATATGACAGATGTAATATCTACAGCACTATATATAATATGTATAATATCGCATTATACAGTACAGACAGCATGTATGTATAGTGTGTGGAAAAACACCCTGGGGATTTTTTTCCTCTCTCTTAGGTAAATATTATACTCTGGGTGTGGGGGAGTTCTTCCGCAACCCACTTCCAAGCTAAACCATGCTTTGAAAAAATCTAATGAACAAAATCCAAATGATTAATGTGCATGAATCATCACACTTTTGACTGAAAGTGCTGGAAGAAATTATATCGCTAAAAGGATACTCTTAGCTTAACTGTCCTTTTCTCAAGTGTATTTGACCAAGTAATGAATCAGAGTTCACAGCAAAAGGCACTTCAAGGGTGTTGAATGTCCAAGGAGAGACAAGCAGCACTAGGAAATGAACATGAAAAAAAAATCTGGGTGACTAGACTATACCCATCAAGCACCCACTTTATTGGTAATATCTATTGAGGTACACACAGTAGGCAAAATTCAGTAATATCAATTAGCCATTATTGAAATAAAGTCCTCAGAATGTGCTTGAGGACCATCAATATGGCAATAGATATAAAAATACACAGAGCTAAAACCACATGCTTCCAGAGTGTTCTACAAGTGGAAGATCTTACTGTGATTCAGACATTCTCCTGTAGGGTTAACTACAGTTCCTTCTCTGAAATCCCCCTTCTCTCTGGTTCAGGCACCATCACCGTTCTGTTTGCCAAAATTCTCTAGAGCAAGTGTGGAAAGTGTAGTCTCTAGATCTTATGAGGTTCCCTTTTTTGTACCCCAAGTCCCCAGAAGTGTCTGGAACTGCCCAGACTGCTCAGGTACAGGTTTTGCTTGATCTCCCATAACTCTCAACCTCCCCAACTCTCAACCCTATGAGATCAAAAATGATAATTTCATCTGATTTTTTTTAAAAAAAATGAAGTGTGGCCCTTCAGAGAAGGTGCAGCAGTGAAAAACTGAACTTTGCCTCATCCTAGTTGCCCCTGCTTTCTGTCCTATACAGTGCACTTTGGAGTTCCAATTGCCAGTTGTTAACTACTGCTGGCATGAAGAATATTCTCACAGAAAAAAAAACCTGCAGTGTAAGGGCCCACTTTGAGGGCCCCCGATACTGGTAAAGTCTGGATGGGCACCATACCCAATTGGCACTATGTTTAATTGGTAACAGAATTAATTGGACTTGGTATCAAAACTCAAGCCTGTGAAGTGATCGAAAGATCAAACTGGGCAAGGGATGTTCTGATGGTAAACATGTGAAAGAAACGAGAGTCAGCCTAAAATCCTCAAGGTAAGATTAGGTTTCTTGCCAGGCACAATAACCAACGCCCTGCGGATGATTGATTTAGACACAAGCAGGACGTCCACACCAAGCCAGAAGCCCATCAGATTTACTCCGATCCTTTTATTACTCTGATCTTTGCATTCTTCAACCCTCACTCATGATTGGATTAACCATCACGTCTTTGTCAATCAAACACTGTGCACATTAACAGGTGACTAGACCATTGTTAGGACAAAGGTCCCCTGCTGTTTCTCACCTGGAAAATTCCCTGCCACAGGCCATTTTTGGGGTACATACACCCCTGATTTCAGGCTCGCAACTCACAGCTCCTCACCCCTTCTGAGTGTCACTCTATCCATCCAATTCCCAATTCAAGAACTGCCTTTGGGCCCAGCACCCGAGCCACCTCATCCTGCTCACCACTCCTCATCTGATCTGGTAAATATTGCTCAAACCCTTCACAGTCACTCTCTCATTTTCCTCCTTTTCTCTTGGTTAGCTCTTGTGCGAGCATGTGTATGTGTGGATCTTTGTACGTGTGTGTGGATTTACTGTATTAATCACAATTCTTGATTTCTCTACATCGCTGTGTGGGCTGAGTCTTTCCTGCAGGTGCCCTTGGACATTAGTAGTAAGTCTCCTCTTTGAGCTAATTAATTCCCCACCTTTGCAAGGAGGTACTGGCATAACGGGGTGGCCCTTGTGGCACCTACGTTTTGAGATAACAACAGTATCCTTAGATGTTTCACCCCTGTTCAAGAACATAAACACCAGCACCTTTTTACATCAACAGCAGTAGTAACAAAAGGGAAAAAAAGAACTTTGCAAAATTTTCATCCAAAGATGTCCTAAGACATAAAAAGTCATTTTAAAAAAATGCACCAAAATGCTTATAAACTCACCCAGTAGGGAGAAACTTGTTTTTTTTAAAAAAAAAATATTCACAAGAAAGGACAAAGATTTATGTATATTATTAATTACCCTGAGGTGTGTTAGTTACTTCAAACTCGTGCGAGGAGTGAATGTTCAGTTACCTTTCCCAATAATCATCTCATCTCCTTCTCCCACAGTGATACTATCTAAAGGTGAGTCAGTCCTCTAGTTAAAATTACAGTGAAATGAAAGAGCATGCTTGCACTAGCTCTGGGACTTGATTTCTACTATCACAATGGACTCTGTGGTAGTGCAGTAATACCACAAATGTCAGGTCCATTTTTCTAGGTTGCCCCTTTGATGATAATCTTCTTGCATAGTGCTACTCAAAGTGGTGGTCCCTGAACTAGTGCTGGTCCCCAAGCCATTGGCTGCCAGTCCTCTGAATTCCCAGGAAAGGAAAAAACATTTGTAGCCAATGGATACAAATATGATGCCAGTCCCTGGCGCACTGGCATGCATGCATGCATAAATAAATAAATATTTTAAAAAATGCTGGTCTACCACATCAGATAGCCTGAGAAGCACTGTTCTAGCATATATTTTGGTGTTAAATGCAGCAATACAGAACCATACTGTAAATGCAGTCAGAATGAATCAAAATGAATGAATCAAAAACCTGGATGTCATTGTTATAAAAAACTCTAGCATGTTATTTTTTCAAACAAAAAGAAGGGGGCAGAAGGAACAAAGGCTGTGTTTCTCAGTCAGATGCAGAGGGCAGCAAGAGTGCAATACTAAACAATCAACAGATGGCAGGGTCAGTGGGAAAGCAACACTAAGTGATCAACAGATGGAGAAGTCAGCAGTGGGGTAACATCACATAGTTGGCAAGTGGCGGCAGCAGTAGAAACCCTTCGACACTGACTTCTCAACATGGCATTAATAATACCTGTTGGAATTTGTATACATTTTGAGGAAGAAGGATGTCTGCAGGAATTACTGTTACTTTTAGCAAGTCATTTAGTATTGTCAAAAGTCAACCACTTCCCTCGTGTTCAGCCTTTTATATTTTATTCAATCATGCATTGATAAGCAGTTAAGTGATGGTCTTTGAAATATAAAAGCATGGAAAAATGTATCAAGAACTTTTTCTCAAGACTACAGTTGAAAGAATCTACGGCTTGTCTGATTAAGCTACTATCAGGACCACAACCAGGAGCTGAAGGAAACTGAAAAGAATGTAGAGGAAATGAACAGGAACACACATACACACACACAATAAGGAGGAGGGGAGAGATTACATTGCTAGATACATTCTACTGATCCCCACTACTCTCTGACAACAAGGAAATGGCTGTGTTGTGGGAGTAGCACTGCTTACAAAATGGTTTGGGAGGACCGTTCAGAAGGAATAGCTATGTGATGTACACATGTCTCCCAATGTAGCATCTCAGCTGATATTTCAATAACCTTGGATCTTCTAAGATAGTTTCAGAATTTGCAAGAAAAAAAAAATCCAATTTGGTGGAAGCTGTGTTGGTTCCCTGTCTACCCAAAAGAAATTAGGATGCTCCTGTGATGTAGATAGAGAACTGGGGAAATGATATATGTGTGCAAAGAAAATTGTGCATGATTGTAGAGTACATTTCCTCTTCCCTTTCCTGGCTTCCAGAATTATACCTTGTCCAGAGAAGTTAACTGGACAAAAATAGTTAGTGCAGGAATTGCTTACAAACCATGATCTGAAACCATGGCTTGAAGAGTCAAGTCAAGGGTTTGATTGTAGAGTTGGACAACAACATAATTTATGCATGTTTGCATAGCAAAGCATATCTGCATTCCCTCTTAACCAAGGGTAAATCATCCAAATGCCTTCTAACCCAGAAGTGAAATATTGTACTGCATGACAACAAATAAAAGGCAGAAAAACATTTTTTTTTAAAAAAAAATACATCCCTGTTTCTGCAGCAATGAGAAGAGTTGAAAACAAGAATTGATTTCACTTCTTCATTTCCATGAATCCATATATATCACATATTTCACCTCTGTGACAGTTTGTCTAATTGGAAACTAGCCATTAATTCAGTCAGTGAATAACCAATTTGCATTTCTGTCAAAAACTAGCATGAAGAAAATCCTGAAACAGTGGCATTATTTCAACACCTCTTTTTTGCTACTGACCTCTTTTCCTCACATGTTGCCCCATTAATCCTTTTCCTGGGGAAACTGGGCCAACCATCTGTATACAAAATGCTGTCCTTCTCACAGTCAGACTTTTATTATTATCATTATTAACTAAATATGGCAAGTAGGAAACATAATTATGTCTCATGGAATACCAATCACCTTCACTGTTTTTGGTAAACAAACTAGAGATGCTACAAAAATAGTAACTAATTGATCTCCTGGTTCATTTTCATATTTTTAAGTGGGCTTCCAGGAGAAGGCCACAACATTATCTTCATTTGAATCTGAGCCCTTGAATAATTTTGGCAAATATTCTCGCAGTAGAACAATAAAATCATCTATTTTTTTTCCAGCCAATTGCATCCACACAATTAGGGTCACTCCCTCTACCTTATTCAGATTGCTAAACATTCATGTTTGAAATAACTTCAGGTGCAAGTAAAGGAATCCATATTGTGATATAAGATTTCTGTTTAGGTATGTAATTGCTCACTTAGGTTCTTCTCAAAGGTAGCAAAAAGTAATTAAAGTAATTTTATTCCCACTGCATGAAAGTCTTCAAAACCTGCAGTTTTTGAAAACTATTTGCAATTCAGGCCTTATTCTGTGAAAAATTTGGAAGGATTTTCTGCACAGGGAACACCTTTTTTTTGCACTGAAAATAACACTTCAATGCAGAAGTATTAATGCCTGCGCAGAAAATTCTGTTTTCTGGGAAGAACAACAGGATATGACGTTTTATATGCAGAAGAACCTTGTGAAAAATTTACACAGAATAAACCTTCCATTATAACATTTGTGTGTATGTGTGTGTGTGTGTGTGTGTGTCTGTGATGAAAATAACATTTTATTAGCAGGAATTAACATTTTTGCGTTGAAATTTTATTTTTCATGCAGAAAATGCTGTGTCCTGCACAGAAAATGCTGTTTATTGTGGAAAACAACCACATGTGAAATTTTGTGCAGAGTAAGTTCCAGACTGCTAACATTGTCATCAGTCCAGGATTCTTCTCATCAGGGTTTCTCAATACACAAAAACATGGGAGTTTTTGGAACATTTTTTTTAAATACATTATAAATACATCCCTATTTCTGTTTGGCAGCTCAGCTGACCATATGTCCCTGTTAAAATTATTTACTTCACTCTCCAATGCATATATCTTGGACATCTTAGCTTTGTAATGTCCAGTCCAGAACTAAGAAATCTTTAGCTTTGCTCCTGAAGATTTCTTAAATGGAAACTTTAAAGCAATAAAATCTGAGATTCGATGAGTGTGAAATATATCCTGCCAAACTATTGGGTAAACAGCCATTAAGAGAATAGCAGGTTCTTTGTTACAAAAATAATCAGTGTTGATTCAAATTTATTTTGAGGTGACATTCTGCATAAAGAACTTGAAACCCTGTTGATTTGCTGAGCATCTCCAACATCAGCTTCACTAGCTAAAACATACTTAAACGGAGAAAACAACAAACAGAATGTTCAAGAATATTTGCATAATTTCCCTACTGTTTATCTAGGTTTTGCTGAAACAAAGCTGTAAGACAGAGATAACATTTCACTTCACTAAGGATTAGAATTTAGAACAGAGTGCAGATATTAATTCTGTGTCTGGACTACTTCCAATCTATGGCAACTTTCAAGGAAAAGATTCAAGGGCCCCAATCTCTCATTATCTTCAGATCTACGTAACTGGGTTTATAATGAAGAACCCAAATAAATGGTGGAGATAATTTTGAATGTTGAATATAAAGTATTTAACTACAGATTAGCAGCTTTCAAATGCTGACCAGAAATTTGCCTAGTTAAACTTCCTGTTCAGATACAACCCATCAAATAAGCCATCCTAACATATTTTCTGTTATCAGGGTATGATTAATATAGCTGCAAAGAGTGATAAGCGTAGGTATGCTGAAGAAAGTAAAGCAGCAAAAATTTCTAGGATTGGTTCAGATGTTTAAAAATCCTCCACAGCAGCCCAGAGGATCAAGTCCTATGGGGGAATTAATATCTGACCCAGAGCTTGAAAAAGTTACTCTCGGTAGTTTAAATCGATGCTAGCTCCAACTGGGGAATGCTCATTACATCCATTTTTGAATGGTAGGTCAACAGTTACACAAGTCTACTTGATTCAACAGGTCTATTTTCATTGGGATTAGAAAATGGGTTTAGATATTGTATGACAACTCCTTGAACACTCTAGCTAGCATAGCCAGTGTCCACAGTGGCTGCATGATTCTGAAATCCATTCTGACCTGGCGCACCAAAAAAATTCAGAGTTACACAAAATTCTGTGTAACTTGCCTGAGGTCTCTTAGTGGGTTTCCATGGCCAAACAGGGCCTCAGGCTCTGATTTCTTGGAGTCCTAGTTCAACATTCAAACCATTACCTTACAAGAAATTTCAAAGTAACAAATAAGGAGAAAATACATTATGTAGAGGAAGATTGTAAAAAAGCAGTCTACTATCTTCCAAATCTTGGCAGCAATTCAAAAACAAGACAATTTTAATGTTTTCCTGTACTATTATTGCTTTAGTTTTGAATGGCTGGAATCCTTGTAACATCTGGTTGAAATGACTCGGCATTTCTGTGGACCAACTTCAAGAATGTCTTTATTGATAGACTTCTGTCAGTCAAATAAAAATGATTTCTGAGATTGCAGCAGCTGTAGCATAACAACAGGATTGATGGAGGGCACAAATGTCTGAGTTATTCCCTAGAGTTTCTTCTTCCTGACTGGCATTCTGTTGAATGCCTTTGAAAGGACTCAGCCTTCAGCAGCAAATTTCAGACATGTTCTGCTCATATGGAACAGGGGGTCTGCCCTGCAAAACACGAAAGTAAAAACTGAAAACTGCTCTAGTATATCACTAGAAGCAGAACCTGCTGGCTAGCCTTAGGAAGATTTCACAGACAAGTGGTACTCATTCATTCGTTTACAGGCTGGAAGCATGTGGTCCAAGCAATAGGAGGGGAGAGTTAATTCAAAGTGGCAGGATGAGCCCATCCTTCACCCACCCAGGCAATATCCTACAACTCTGCTTACCATGGATTAACTGTGGTTCCTCCTGGGAGTAAACACAGTAGCAAAATATCTGCTGCTACTGTGCAATGTAGATAACCTTTTGACTCACATAAAAACTTTTCCCATCTTGTTTCTTCCCAATTTGAAATTTATTCCATTTGTGTTATATTCCTCTCTTTAAAATGGCTGCAATGTTTCATATGTCTTATTTTCTTCTAGTTAAACTGGCTGCAAAGTTTTTTAAAGCTAGTATTTTCCAGTTTTAATAACCATGTGTATGACACAAACATGAATTTAATGAGTTCAATGGCAGCTGCAAAAATGACATTAAGCCTCTGTTGTGCTGTATTTAAAATGCATAGATGTTTTAATAAGGTCTCATTTCTTTTTCTAATGGTAAGTGATATTCAGAAGAGTAACTGTAATACCGAAGGAATGTTAACCAATGTAAGTAATTACCCTGGGCTGAATCTCTGGTGCGGGGGTGGGGAGGAGAAAGAAGCCTTGTTCATTTTCTTTCAAGTTTCGGAGTCAAATAATATTTTCTTGTTTATTGTTGGTAAGTCTTTTTATCTGTTTACTCTCTCAGTCCATGGTACTAATTCTAAATGGTGTTACATTCTTCTTACTTACTTTTCCCAGCTATTAAATGTCACTACTAAAGTGCCTATTAAATTGTGCATGTATTAAATACCATTCAATGGGCCCTTACAACTGAAAGAGTTTACAGCAAATAATGTTTATGCAACCCTGTTAAAGCTAGGCTTCTTCTACCTTTTTTGCCTTACATTCCCCACAGCTTGTTACTGGTCTGTGAGGCATTGCTGTAGTATATAAATAGGAGTGGAATCAATTACCCTGTCTTCTCTCCCAGGCCCAGACAGTTTGCATGTTTGGCTCAGGCAATTATACAGTGCTACAGAATTTTATGGAGTGCAGGTTCTCTTCCAAAATAGAACAGTCCACCCCTTCCTAAAACCAGAAATGTTCTGTGTCTTAAATTGCTAGAGATTTAGCCATTGCAAAGCCTCTGGCAGTGTTTAGTCGAGGTGTTCAGATGTCATAGCAATGCACCATTCTCCAGGAGCAACACCGCAAAGTGGATGTGCAGAGAGATCAGCCTGAGAAGGAATGAGGTCAATGAAGAATAGGAGTGGAGGAGTTAGGGAAGAACCATGACAAAATGGTGGGCTTGATGAGGTAAAGAACAAGTGACAAGGGGATTAGTCTACAACAGACTTTTCAGAATGTGGCACCTTCTAGATGAGTAGGAATACAAAGAGCCTTTCTGTACTATACTGTTACAGTGCTATTACTCCACTTTCAACTTCGTATAGAATCCTGGAGTTTGTAGTTTACTGAGGCCAAAAGAGTTCTCTAGTGGAGAATTCTAAATGCCCCTCCCTAAACAAACTCCATAATTCCACAGGATGCTGAAAGTGGAATAATAGCACTATAACAGTACACTGTCGAAAGACCCAACGTACAACATCCCCAGCCAGCACAGGCCTCACAGAAGACAGAGGATGGTCAGAGGTGGGGAGGTAGAACAACAGAGAATCCATGGAAACAAGAGGAAATGGACACGTGTGATGATAATTTGCTGCTGGACCAGGTTTCTATCATGAAAGGTAACACATATGACATTCACTATTTCTCTTTGATTCCAACACAGGCTTAATAATAGATAACAATTTACTGTGCAGTTGAATTTTCTACCATGTACTTACTTTTCCTTTGCATGATTCAATCTTTTTCTGCCATGCATTCTTAATTAACATTTTTATTTTATTTCTGAGTGGCATATGTATGTGTGAAACTGCACAGCTTAGCCCTGCCACTGGTGTGTGCAGCAGCCTCAATCCCATTATCCATGCATTTGGCCATTGTATGAAATGTATTCCTGCGTATGTCAGAAATGCAGTTAAAAGCTCCTCCACATAAGGGGGAATCAAATATACCTCAGTGAATCGGCAAATTGTAAGAGAAGTAGTTGTCCATAATAAATCCATTTTTCTAGCTGTGGGATGCACCAAAGCTCTGAAGAGATTTTGGTTATGTTAACCCAAGAACTGTTGGCATACAAAACAGATAATCCTTCTGATTATTCATAAAAGTAACAATAAATAAATAATTTTCATTGTTTCAGCCTTTAAAATGACAAGCAATATCTGCTTCCTTTTGGAAGCCATCTAACATTGTCACATGTCTTACTCTGAATGCATATATAGCAGATTTTTTGTTTATTCATTTTGAAGTCAGATTGTTCATTGCCAAGGAAAATCAATTATTGTAGCTATCCATATTTGGAATGATGCAAAAGAAAGCCATATTGTAGTTTTTAAATGTGCAGTTTAGGGAAGCTGAATAGTTGCCTCAATTGTGGGAGAGGGGAGGTGTGGAATTCTTAGCATCATAAACAGAAAAATCTATGCAAGATTTTAGTCATTTTAAAAAAAAAGCCAGAATCCATACCTTGGATAGGCTGCACAGAAGAAAAATTAAGAACTCCACATCTAACTGAATTCTGAAAAATTTTACTGTAATGAAAAAAATTACTATAATGGAAAGAATGGGACTTGCATGACCAGTATGTTTTACTACTCATTTGTATTGCCAAGATATAATTGTAGAGTTTGCAAACTCAGTAATCTGAAAGTACCTGTAATCAGCACTGCCAGCATATATTAGGAGCACAGAGAAATGAGAGAAGAAGAAAACAGCCACAGATACTGTAGCATGGGGTGGTTATAAATGGCAGTATTTTTTAATTGTTTACAGCTTACAGAGTTTTACTATGGTGTAGGACCTGGATTGATACCTTGGGGTGGTGGTTGTCTCATTCCCAGTCTTTGAAGATGCTGCAGTAGCAGGCTTTCATGGCCCACATGGAAGTGGACCAATGCTTAATCCCTCCCTGCAAAATGTGTGAGGGGCAGACATATTGGTACCTCCCTTAGGCTAAAACTTTGAGGCCCCCCATCCCCAAGGTCCCTTATGAGGACCCACTCAGGGCGAGAGTGGTACTTCAACCACCACTTGCCCCGTGAAACTGATTCACAGTGACTGCAGTGACACAGCTGTGGCAAAAGCAATAAGAACACAGTGAGATGATAATATTCTTATGGGGGGGGGAGCCCACAAATGTACTAGCATCAGTGCCTGAGATTCCTTCTCAGGCCAGTTAACATCTGTCCATGGTAGTGGAAGAGTAAGTGTTGAGGAGTGTGGTACATTTGGTGCTGACATTGGCTGGGTCCACATGGATGCTTTTGTTAAATATGTTGCAATGGGACAGAGAGGAAACTCTCTTTCCTCTCTCTCCTAAGGCTCCAGACCTCACTTCCTAGAAACAACAACACCTGCTGATTCATTACAGGTGTGGGACTGCAGACAAGGATAACCAAAATCCAGCATAATGTATCATTCATAGAGTAGCTCAATAAAGCACATGTGGCTTCTGCACCTTGAGATGGAGCCACTTTACTGGTCTACTCAGTGTACGAATCAGAAATGCCTTTGAGACTTTATGAATCCTGCCTTGAGTCCAATGTTTGAAGCAAAGTCCAGCATAAATACTAAATTAAAGTAACAGTGCCACATGCCAAAGATTAAAATTGGCACAATCATCCTGCTTATTGTTTTCTGCTACCAATCTACATAAAAATTAGGTCACTTGTGGCTAGCCTTTTTACTTTGATTAATCTTGTTACTTGGAGAACCATCATAATAATTTGCTTAATATGTAATTAAATTGTACACTACAAAAGATTATTCATTTGAGCTGTATAAGTAGAGAATGGTGATAATATTTTATCCTTAGTTGGACTGTAATAGAAACCTCAGCTTACCAAAGGTTAATGTGGAAATTATGTGTAGGTGGATCCCTATAAAAGTATGCCCAATTACCATGGTCATTGAACCAAGATTCCAAATAACCTGAAGCTAATGGAATATAAAACTGATCACCTTTTCTTACATTGTAAATGTTTATTGAACTTTCCACCTGAAAAAGCCACTTGTGGGCTGATCAGTCAGAATGGGTGAGCAGTCACATCATATCATTTCAGCAGCATCACAATAAGCACGTATTGATAGGAGGAATCAATCCTGGATAAACGGTTTCAATCTCCAACCAAAAAGTAAATATACACTGCTAGGGTAACAAACTACATGGTCCATATTTTTACACGCTGTATTCTTCATAGCTGATAAGGCCAAAAGCTTAACAATAAAAACTGAAAACAAGAATTCAATCTACTGATTGATTCAATCAATCTTCATTGATACATACTGTAAGATTTTACACTCTGTTCTTCCCCAGAGAAGGTATGAGATCTTCAGATCCAACTTCTTTTCTTTTTGTCTTCCCATTTATACCCAATTCACTTAAACAAACTTGACATATTTCAGACATGAAAAGAGATAATTTTTAAAGTTGTAGCTGTTAACCTGGAGGCTTCATGGTACAATACAAGTATTTCTGAAAGTGTTGGGTCATGCAAACTTGATCTCTGGAATATTCACTGTTAACTCAATTAAATCTGCCAAAGGCACAACAAATTATTTTAGCCCTAACACATGGACCTATTTATTTTGATAGTTACCATTCTACAGCTCCATTTACAGGATTCTCTTTGAACAATATGTACCTACAATCTATATGGCCTTTTCTGCATTAGACTGTTATAGCACTATTAGTCCACTTTTAACATCCTATGGAATCCTGGGGTTTGCAGTTTAGGAAGGGGCCATACTCTGAGAACACTGCCAAAATACTATGAACTGGCATCATACATTTGAGGAGCTGCAAAGAACAGATGTAGCACAGGTGACCATTTTTAATGTAGCCATCTCTTTGAAATGTGGTTGACAAAACTGAAACATATGAGCTTAGAAGATGTTTATCTTTTGGTAAATAAATTTTCCACTGAACTGACAAACACCATCATGTTTCAGCCTCCTATGATTTACAACAGCAGTGATATTACACCTCTAAGATTGGGCTGTATAATGGAAACACTGACAGACCATAAGGTGCAGCAGCATTAGCAGGCAGTGAAGTGAAAATAGGAACATTGTCTATGCGCCCTTAACATATCTGAGTGCATATGATGTTGGGGATGAGGGATGAAATAGAGTGATACACTTTTCTTTCCAATGGGAGGTACATTTTATAGATGTTGAAGAATTTATGGCTTTCAGATGAAGAAGACATCAATTTCTCACAGACAGTACTAAACCTTTGTCTATATTGCACTTCTGACATGACTGAATGCCTTTCCATAAAAATAGACAAATCCATGCACAAGAAAATTAGACCCAGTGATAAGGCTTCTAGTGTCATGTCCTACCTGGCATGCTAACTTTCTACATGCAAAGCATATCTGAGTGGCAGAGCAGCAATTAATTATGTGAGTGCAAGAAGATGAAGGATGTAAATCTTGGCTTATTCCATTCTTTTATGGAAGGAAAAAAAAACCTGAAAAACATTGTGAGAGTTTCTGCACACTTTCCAATGAATCTTTTGCACAATGCAGAATGCTTTTGCAAAAAGAAAGAAAGAAAGAAAGAAAGAAAGAAAGAAAGAAAGAAAGAAAGAACAAACACTTGAAAGAATTTTCTCATTGAATTTCTCATTCAAGACCATTGCTTCTGGGGCAAATTTTTCATTAAAAACTTCCAGATTTGATAAATTTAACAATAGTTTGTTTTTGTTTTGTTTTTTTTAACCTAGTGATACCTTTTCGTGCTGACAATGGGAAAATTTGCAAACATAGTTGGTCCTCCACATTTGTGGCTTTCACTTTCATGGATTTGATTGTTTTTGGATTTCTTCAAACCCTTCTCCCCACCTCAAGCACTTCTTTTCTATGGAAACCTTCCCTCTCAGCAGTTCTGATCAAGCCATGCAGCCCTTTAAAAACCCACTTCTGGTCCTCCCTCCTCCTCCTCCTCCTCCTCCCCCTCCACCACCACCACCTCCTGCTGCCTGGCCAGCTAAGGATGCTTGCAGCTTGATTTCTAAGCACTACAAACCTCCTCCCAATGTCCCCACACACACCCAAAGAAGAAGGGTGAGAAAAAGTATAGGGCCACCGTGCTGACCAATCCCTTTCTCTCTGCTTTCCCTGACCTGATTTGGACCCAGGGTGCCTGTTTTGTCCATTATGCCTTGGCCTCCTTCCCATAGAAAGACACACACATTTTGATATTTGTGATTTTTCCACTTTTGCAAGGGTTCTGTGCCACTAACCCTAGTGAGTGTGCAGGGCCAACTGCATTCTTTATATCTCTTTAAATCTCTCTCAAGTAGATAGATGTATTAGCCTGAATGGTATCTCCATAAATCCCTTGAAGAATATTTAGAATTCTTTTCTTCTGAGAATGGGTATGTTTACACATTGAGATACCTTATTGAAAAAAGTGTCAACACTTAGAAGCTTTTCACTCAGTGGTTTCTCATGGTGTTCCCTGTTTTTGAGCTTCTTCAAAAAAAAATGCAAAAACCATTTTGCATATAAACATATTATTTTGCAAATAAACTGCTGGATTATTTAAATAAAACCCTCAATGTTATATATGCAAAAAAGTTGTTTTCTCTTTCAGGAAACAACTTCATCTTCATGAACTTTTGTTCAGAAAAGACCAAAAAGAGAAGAATCACCCAAACATATTTGAGAAAATCTTGTAGTCTCATCCAAAAGGGAGAAAACCTATGAAAAATTTTTCTGTCCAATGCATCAACATGAGAAGCAAAGTCTTTCACCTCAACTGCATAACCACAAGGCGCTTTAGGCTTTATGATCTTGGAGCTATGTCTCCGACAACATACAGAAAGACAGACAGCTGCATAGATTTTTGTGGGTTTTCCGGGTTTTGAGACTGTGTTCTATTAGTATTTTCTCCTGACGTTTACTGGTAGCCAAAAATCAGCAGTAGCAGAACAGATTATAAACCAATCTGGACACAGAATGCTTTTTGAAAGCACAGAAATTCTGGACCATTCTGACAACTACTATGTCAGACTACACAGAGAGGCCATTGAAATCCATAAACATGTGGACAATTTCAACAGGAAAGAAGAAACTCAGAAAGCAAACAAGATTTGGCTACCAGCACTGAAGAACATCAAAATCAAGACTCAAACATATACCAGTGAATGCCACCCAGACTCTGGGGGTCCCTCCACAGGGAACAATACAATGGATTGCTAATGTACTTAATGCACTGTTATGCATATCCCCTAACTAACAATACCCCCTGGGGGATATCTCATTTAACAATAGGCCAACCCACAGGCCAATAGTAACACATGGAAATTGCTCCCTCCCACCCAGGGACTACACAAGTATATATACTCTGTCTTACTTCCATGCCACCAGATCCTCTGAAGATGCCAGCCACAGATGCAGGCGAAACACCAGGAAAAAAATACTAATAGAATACGGCCTCAAAGCCTGAAAAACACACAACAATGTACGGATTCCGGCTGTGAAGGCCTTTGACTTTACATAGACAGGTGCATGTTTTATTATCATTTATGAATAACGTTGCCATTGCCTTACTCTCCCCTCAAAGAATGGGACTTTATCCACTCCTTCCACAAGATTGTGAAGTAAAGAACTTCTCTGGCTAGTGTTGTTTGCAAAACAAAACAAAACCCCTCAAGAATTATTTGAATTCTTGCCACCCTCAAGGATGATTGTGTGGCATCAAAATGACACACATGTGCAACATGATAAGTTGGAAAAACAAAGCTGTTTTTTGTTTCAACACAATTATACAGATAGATAAGGAATTACATTGTCCAAAGCTTGTTCTGAAGCTGAGCATTAACTACCCCTCTATAAAAAGAAACAGCTACCCCTCTATAAAAAGAGACAGCATACCAATAGATACCTACCTAGGAATCTTAACAGTGAGCCCACACAGGCGGTCTAAATTGATCCAGTCTAGATGCAGGTATACTATCTGATCCTTTACCTCCAAAAAATAGGCCACTGTCAGCACAGTCTAACAGAACTTCTTGGATGTGTATAATTGGTCCTGTGGGTTTATATATCTCAAGGTCTTTTTTCTGTGACTGATTTTTTAGAAAGGCTCTTCAATTACAACAAAGTGTCTCAAATAAAAGAAACTTTCTCACTTTGCAAAGCCAAGATGCAATTAGATGCAGAGCATTATACATTAGTTTGTTGTGCATCTAATCCAAAGATACAAGCAAGCATCAAAATGAGAGCAATTGAATTTTATTTTAAAAAGAGGCATGTGGTTGTATCAGGCTTTTATCTCAGCATACACTATCTTACCGTACTTCTATAAGCTACTAGTAGTTTTTGCAGCACTAACATGGTAGCCAGTTTGTTCATCAATATCTTACTATAAATAATTAAGTCATGGCAACATTCGTTGCAAGTAATTCACATCAAAAAGAACTGCAGAAATTGATCAAGTTCACTAGAGAATGTGAAGACATGCTGATATGTTTGGAGAAATTAAGCTGATTTTCCTCCAACTTGGAAAAACAGAGATTTTTTTCAAAAAACACTGTTGCTCACAGGTCATACTAACTTGTGAGCTTATCACTTTGCCTTTGGAAAGCCCGTTCTTAAAATCTTATTTGTTTATGTTATGGTCCGCATAACTATGTTAGACAGACCATAACATAATAAATGCTCATCCTTTCATTCAGAGTAATAACTACAAAGCAATACTCATAGAGACCATTTATATCTTTAGGATATTCAGACTGGTGCCTTCTGTGATTTTTTCAAAGCAATAGTGGTCTTCAACAAAGTTTTTTCAGAGGTAGAAGATTCCTTATTTATCCCTTCTCCAGATGCCTCGCCTGCCACTCATTCTAAGAGTGAAAAATAGTTTTAGTGTTCAATAAATAGAGGCATATTGACTGACAGACCAGTTTATTTTGAAAGATGTACCATTGGTCAGAATGTAAGATGGCAGTCTGTCCAGCAAACAGGCAGTTAAACCAAGCATAAATACATTCTTGAAAATCTATTCAGTAAAAGCAATTAAACAGTAAAAAGCCTGTGATGATGATATAAGGTAACCAGTAATGAGCAAGCACTGTTTCTAAATCATGTATGCCAAACATCTTCCTACTATTTCACACTAGTGTTCTAACTGGTATCCTTATCAGTAGAACATGTCAAAATGTTTGAAAACATAGGAATACCTGTATATGCTTAATTACCTTTTCCTTGAAATTCCTTACAATATTTTCCCTGTCTAAGCAGGTTTCTCCTTTCTCCTCCTCCTCCTCCTCATCATTTGCGCCTTATTTTGACCTTTGCTCATCATGATCCCAAGTTTATTGCCTCTTATACAAAGGTTACCACTAAAAAACAGGAAAGTTTAAGAATTTTGAATGCACAAACTATGTAAGATTTTCTCTCTCCAAAAGACTTTGGGCCTGATATTCTGAAAGGGTCTTGGCTGCCTGAGGACCTTGATCTCCAAATAAATCATTTACCACAAATACCCCATTCCTTTTCAAGATGCATATTTTCCCTTTCTTTTTGATTTTTTGCTTGTTATTTTGCTGCTGCTCAGAGTTAGAGAACTTTCTGAAGACTTTCCTTTCCTAGGCTGCCTCATGATACAATCATCGTGTGGTACATTTTCTCTAGTCCTAATCTTTCTTCTCCAAGGGTGGTGGGCCTTCATGTTTTACTGAAATTGATAAAAGAACTGCCATCCAACCTAATTAGTTCTAATGACCCAGTTCACTAAAACATATTTACAACTTCAGCATCAATCAGGGAAAATAGTGAATTAGAGGTAGAGGTAGGGATGGAAAGAATATGTGAAAATATTTGAAATAATGGTCAAAAGAACTTGATTCTCAAGTGTTGGGAAAGCCTAACGAGAAGAAAGCTGGATGGACAGATTTGCATTTGGGGCTTATTCTGTGAAAAATGTGACATGGTTCTTTTACACAAAGCCCAGCATTTTGTGCACAGAAAATATGAGGACAGTGATGTTTTCTGAGAAGAAAATGCTGTTTCTTGCTCAGAAAACCATGTGAGAATTTTGTGCAGAGTCAGTCGGAAACTGCAACAGACTTCAAAAACAGCATTTGAAGACCTCCTCATGGCTGGGGAAAAAAAGTGCTGAAATTACTCTTTATTTCCTCTGAGAATGAAAATAGTGAAGATCTCCATCTCTAACTAGGGGAAACTGCTTAAAAATATGCAGAATTGATTTAAATTAATTATTAAATAAATTCTACACTCCATTACATTTCAGATTGCAAGTGGGAGAATTACCTTTTACTGCATCCCAAATTCAAAAGGATTCCATAAAAATAGAAATATAGCAGGCCAGAAATATTATTTAATCCCATTTATGGAATGAGGAGTGGCACACTCAGCAAAATATTTTATATAGTTGCTTTAGAAATATATGTAGGATAGAATCAGAGTTGGAAGAGACCACAGGAACCACCCAATCCAACCCCTGCCATGCAGGCCACACACCAAAGCACTTCCAACAGATGGCCATCCAGCCTCTGCTTAAAAACCCCCAAATAAGAAGACTCCACCACACTCTGAGGCAGCATATTCCACTGCCGAACAGCTCTGACTGCCAGGAAGTTGTTCCTGAGGTTCAGGTGGAATCTCCTTTCCTGCAGCTTGAATCCATTGTTCCTTGTCCTAGTCTTTGGAGCAGTGGAAAACAAGCCTGCTCCCTCCTCGAACTGATATCCCTTCAAAAGATTGAACAAGAGACTAGTGTTGGCTTTAAGAAAAATTAATTGACCATTTCCTACTAATGGCAGCAATGCTGAATAATCATTTAATGTTCCCTACTCATTGTTTCCAGTCAGTGGTAATGCATGTTCTATAATTCCTTCCATGAGTCAGTAGCAGAGCTCTTAATCCTGGCTTTTTGGTGGGAAAACTCAGACTAATAGAGTTCCTCCTCCTCCTCCTCCTTTTTTAAGATGGTAGGACCCAGCAAAGCCTGCATATTAACTCCAAGGGCCTGTCAGGGCCTGCACCCCAAGAAGATACTAGAAAATACTGAAGGGGAGTAAAAAGTAGTGACATCATTAAGAAAACAGAGTCCTGCCAGGGAGTAACATAAGCTAGCTGAAGAGGATTGGAAGCCGAACCTAAAGAACAGTCCAAGCCCTTTTAATCATGTTCCAAGCAACAAATCAGCAGGGTCATTCCAAGAGATGAATTAAAAGACAACTTACAATTAGGAACTGGTGGATGTCTATGTTCATGAGGAAGTCTCTACTTAGTCCTTCTGGCTGAGCACTTCATAAAGGCATCTCTAACCAAGCTCACACCTTCAGACATTGTCATTCTCATGGACAGGGAAAAGCTTCCACTTCTTTTGTGTATCTCTAGAGCTGAACTGCCTCTATTCAGGGGTATAGCCTGAGGTGCCCCTCAAAGTCCTGGGCCTGTAGAAGCAGACAGTTCTTTGCCAGTACCTGGTTCTAGGAACTCTATTCCTTCTCACTGGAGCAGTCCTCTGGCAAACATGGCCATTTCCACACTACACTGTTATAGTGCTATTACTCCACTTTCAACAACCTGTGGGATTCCGGGGTTTGTAGTTTACTGAGGCCAAAGAGCTCTGGCTGAGAATTCTAAATGTCTCTCCCTAAACTGCAAACTCCAGGATTCCATAAGATGTTGAAAGTGGAATAATGGCACTATTAAAATGTAGTGCAGAAATGGCCCATGATAAGCTGAGTCAATAACACAACATACAAGATGAGGGGAATCCCCACCCCAAGTCTGTCTTAAATTTGTTATGATTATATGTATATTTTAATAAATTTATCTATTAGCCTCTTGTCACTCCTTCCCAAGCAATGTATAATGGTTAAAAACATTAAAAATTTTAAAGACATGAATAAAAACATTTAAAAACAGACCATGGTACTAGAACATTCCCCCTGGAGAGTTCATCTTCATTGAAAGACAAACCAGACTTCCCAGTGGAAGAGTCACAGCAGATGCCTATCAGCCAGACAGCCTCTCTTTCTGCTTTGCAAGTCAGGTGAACTTCAGCAGAAGAAAAGCTGAAGCAAAGACAACCCCCAGGTCTTAGAGAAGGGTGGAGACTCAGCCATTTGAGCCAGACCATTCCCCCAGATGAAGCGAGAGGCTACAACAAGGCATCTAGAGGACCACAGTTGTGGAATGCTGTCAATAAATACTGCCTGGTATTTGGGTGTTGTTTGACGTTGCCACTTATAAAAGCAGTTATGAACATCAAATACTTCACTGAGAAGAACTTCTATCTTCCTCTTTATGTTCTCAGCTTGGGAAAATGTTTCTGAGATTTATAACCCTTGGACTGTTTAACAAGACAGCAATAGCTACTCTATGGAGTCGTAACTCTGATTTACAGATTTCTTGATGTTGGATTGTTTGAAATCAGATATTTCTTGCCCTGATGATGTTTATTGACCCTTTGGTCTTGGCAATGGCTTATGGACTCTGAACCTTGTTTGCAGTTAAGAGTAGGA
This sequence comes from Iguana delicatissima, assembly GCA_948472985.1. Lineage (NCBI taxonomy): Eukaryota > Metazoa > Chordata > Lepidosauria > Squamata > Iguanidae > Iguana > Iguana delicatissima. The sequence continues at coordinate 818,157 of CAOKZL010000125.1, read as the reverse complement.
CAGCATGCCATATAGTAGCCAATCCTAACTCTGCACGAACTCACCACAGTTCTTACCATTTCAGAGTACGCAGAATTGCTTGCAACAGTGGATCTGCATTCCAGAAAGCAGTTCTCCTTGTTCATAACCAGGAAAGGGTGTGGCCATTCTCTGTAGCAGCAAGGGATATGGTACAGAGGGCTACAGAAGGCAAGGTGGATTGGCAAATCCTGAGTGAGAGTACCACTCTATTCTGCTTTGGTTTGGCCATACCTGGAATACTGTGTCCAGTTCTGGGCACCACAGTTCAGGAAGGATATTGACAAGCTGGAACATCTCCAGATGACGACAACCAAAAAGGTAGAAAGCGTGGTGTTACCTTGTTCTCTGGGGTCCCGGAGGGACACCTAAATAACCAAACAATAAAACACAATTTTGGGGGAAATTAGCTGGAGCACTCACTTAAGCTAGCGAGAGGCAGGGTAACTTAGCGGGATCTTGCAACCCAGCGTCTACGGGGTCAGGTCAGTCAAGCAGCCAGACGGATTTAAAGTAATCAAAATGATGTTTTATTAAATACAAGCAAATATTAAAGGCACCACAGTCACACAGCTAACAAAGAAATTAAGAGATTGGATTAAGAATAGAGACTTTCAGGGGAAAATAGGTGATACGACAACTGTCTCATCATCCTGGACCTTGAGAGAGAATCCGGAGGGGCAGAGAAGAAACTCAGCTCGATTAGCTGAGGGGAGCTCGCCAAGCACAGCAACAGCAAGAAAGGATGAAACTCAGGAGTGATCCGAGGAAGGTCTCGGAATCAGGGGTTTTTATAGGGTGAATTGGGACTGCAGGCTATGCCTTACTCAGGGAAAACAATGAGTTTTGGGTGCGAGACAATGTCTCGGAAAGGTCACAACTTTGCATGACGGAATCAGAGCCGAATTAACAATAGTGTGGTCAGTATGCAAATGTGCAGCGCTTACCAGGCACAACCTTTCTCCAGTAGCCTACTTGGGGCAGGAAGCCTTTGTTAGTAACACGCATATGTAATGAGGTGTTTGCCGGAGAGGTCCCTGAAGTAATGAACCGGCTGTATCTGGCCTGCCTAGGTGGAGAATGGAACGTCCAGCAATTATCGGCCGTGCCTGTTTGTGTGCTTGTCTGGTGGCCTCACAAACACGTGGAGCAGGGTGGCAGGGGAAAGCCGAATTGTTTGATATCAAAACGATATCGGGTGCTATCTCTGGGTAGGCCTAGACGGCAGTAACAGTGGTAACCAAGCCCTATGACGAGTGGCTTAGGGAGCTGGGTATGTTTAGCCTGGAGAAGAGAAGGTTAAGAGGCAACATGATAGCTATGTTTAAATATTTGAAGGAATGTCATATAGAGGATGGAGCAAGCCTGTTTTCTGTTGCTCCAGAGACTAGGACATGGAGTAATGGTTCAAACTTCCAGAAAAGTGATTCCATCTAAACATTAGGAAGAACTTCCTGACAGTAAGAGCAATTCAACAATAGAATTTGTTCCCTTGGAGTGTGGTGGAGACTCCTTCTTTGGAGGTTTTTAAACAGAATTTGGATGACCAGCTGTCAGGAATGCTTTGATGCTGTATTCCTGGCAGGGGCTTAAACTTGATGACTCTTGTGGTCTCTTCCAACTCTATGATTTTGTGAGTGCTCCACCTTGTGTGCAGTGTACTTGCTGGCTCCCACGTCAGTGGAGCAATAAGGCAGTGAATCCTCATCAGCTTCTAGTCTACATTTCAATAGGAAATATCCAAGATGTCAACTAGCTCCAAAGAGCTCAGCAACCTAGATAGCTCCTTTAAAGTTTGCACTAAATCCCAGAAAGGATTCACTGCCTAATAATATGGGAACCAAACATTACTTGCATCAATGGAAACAATTTCCACCGGATTCACTGGAATTCGACCCATTACATTTTCAATTCACTGAAAAGGGGGACAAAAGTCAACATTAATTTTTTTGAACTAAGAGTGAAAAAGGGATTTTGATGGATTGAATTACGACCACGTGCAGTAATTGCTCTGTGTAAGGTCAGCAGAGATGAAAATGAAATAACATTACCATTAAATTAGATGTTAACGAATGATTTAACACGCACGCAGGGACATTGTGTGAGCTCTCTGTTCGCAGGTGCCCTTTTTCAATATTTCTTTTGTCTTTGTAAGGTTAATAGCATAGAATCTTCTAGCCTGTTCATGTATTAAAAAATATCTCTGCTGGTATTAGCCACCTGTTTTTAATACACATTACTTAGTTCTTTATTTTCATTTGTCTACTCAACAAATTATGTACTAGTTTGCAAATGCAGAATGACACATCTACACTTAAGTGTTCTATTTTCCCCCCTTCTCCTTCTTCCATCTCCCAGTAAAGTGTGAGGCTTTGCTTTTTATGGGTTCTTCTTCTTACTATCTTCTGAATCTGTAAAACCTTAAGCTACTGTGCCTCCACACTACTAAAGGCTATGTGAATTTACAACTGAATGCTTCCATCTCTTATCTTTACTGCACTCTAGTTCATTCTTCACAAACTTTGATTAGTTCAAACCACCTCTCCTCTAATAAGACCTATCACTGTCATCATATTTAAAAGATAAAAGAAAGATGGCCTGTGACTGGAGTTTCTTTTTATGATTTTTTAAATGTTTATTATTCTTCCTTGTAGGGCAGCAATACTTAGAGATTTTTTTTCTCTTGGCATATCTGTTTAAACTGGGATAGGAAAAACCAGTGCCTTTCTTTTCTCACCATTTCTTATGCTAGGTAGGTCATCAGAATATATGAATTTGCCCTTCACAAGTGTAAATTCTTGTTTGTTTGGTTATTTATTTATAGCCTGCCCTTCAGCCAAAAAAGCTCCTAGAACAGCTTGCAAATTGTTAATTTGACCATTCCCTGCCACATTTACAGTCTAAAAAGATATGAAACACAAGGAAAGGGGATGGCAATGGGAGAGGAGATTAAGTTCAGAAAAATGCTGGCTGCTGTTCTCTCCTTCAGCCAGAGCAATGGCAGTTGGGAGAGAGGGAGGGCCAGCTATCAGCAGCTGGAATCAAAGCACAATGATGCTGTGCTTGGTTGCTGTTCTCTCCCAGAGAAGCCAGAGCAATGGCAGTTCTTCAAGATTTTTTCTGGTTAAGTCTCATTAATTAATCAGGGGAAGAAAGCAGACTTACATTTGCAATTAAAGCTTTAGTGATTAATCGGGGGGGGTAATTTGCCCTCCTTTTACATTACAAAGCTGTTTACTAGTTCAGCAGTTGAATAATCTCCTAAATGTTGCTTATGGCTAAAAATTACTGAAGCAGTTCCTCACAAAGTTTTATCAATAACCAGATGACAAGCAAGAGAGAGGCTGCAGGGCTTCATTTCATTGTACAGTCATGTTTGCTATTTATCACCAACACATAAGCCAGTTTCATCCAGTGCTTAGTAAAGAGTATTTCTAATGAACCCACACTGTCCACATTGTAACATTTCATTTCATCCCTCTTCTATCAGGGATGGCTTACACTGTACCCAATTCACCAGCTTCATATCTTGTCCTGCTTAGAACTGTTAATCTAAGATATAAACGTCAAAGTTTGTGAGTTTGTCTGTGTCAGGCAGGAGAAGACCTCATATCATTGGCTGGGTGTGAAGATTCTATGGAATCCTGGGGTTTCCAGTTTAGGGAGGGGCCTTTCGAATTCTCAACCAGAGAGCTCTTGGGCTTTGGGTTGCTATGGAGATGAGGTCTAGCAGCAAGAAGGATGAGGACAGTGTGTTCCCTCAGAAACTGAACATCTGTATGTTAACAACTCTCAATCCAGATTGGATTGGGAACTATGGGAAAAAATTACAGGTACCACACAACACAGTTTGGTGAATTAGAGACACAGGATCTCCAATTTGTTTATTTCAATTGCATCTAATTCCTAAAGTAAGGTAAGGTACTTCCTAAGGTAGTTCTAACAAGTGTTACCTATAAGAAAGTAAAATCCAGGGCAATGCTGAGTAGATATGCTAGTCATATTATATTATCACGCCTTTGTACTCTTATCTCCTACACAGTATAATTTGTAGTGATGCCTTTCATTCTGCTTCCATTACTGTTGTCTATCTCCTGGTCTGTTTTACATCCTTATCAATGCCCTTTCACAGAATAATCATGGTAGTGGGTGCATATTATATATTAGGGAAAGTTAAATGTAATAGACAATAAGATGGTTTCATAAGTAATGTTAGTAACAATTCTAAGAGGATTTTTTTTTTTAAAAAAAAGAAGTGTTTCCTTTTCAGAGTTCCCCAGCAAGTAGAGTGGCTGCTGGTTTTAGTTCAAGCTGTGAAGAAATTCAAGACTGACACAGAAGAGACCCAGTCACTGGCTGATGGACTCCACTAATTGATTCAATCTATTCTAGAGCCTGATCCAGGTAATTGAAGTCAGTGGGAGTCCTTCCACTGACTTTGAAGGGAACTAAGATTCTTTCTGCTTAGATGGTAAAAAAAAAGTCCTTTAATACATGTGCTTGCACACATGCACACACACACTCGTACAGAGAAAGCTTGCAGTTTTTATCACTCCAGCCCAATAACAATTACACAGTGAATTTCAAATGCATGTAGTGCTAAAACTAATTATCTAGTAGTTAAAGTAAAGTACTGAGAATATGTAGATCTGGTTTCAGTTTTTAACTTGTTAATGATCTAGTATTCACTTGGGGCAGATGATATAACTTATGAATGAGGGTGAATTCCTAATTTAACAGGCATGAGATGGCTAAATGGCCATTTATTTCAACTAGGGCATCCCAGACATTATGGCTCCTCAACTTTAAACAAGGGTCATTATCTTTAATTTGTGAAGTTCTCAACACTGTTAATAATTTAAGGAGAAAAAGTGGAGTTTAACAACAGATATTCTTGTCTATTCCCTCAGCTCTTAGGGAACAAGACTTAGCTGGCAACTGAATACAGATTCCCTTTTTAAATACCACCTTGAGCCATTTGGACTACAATTCCAATGCAATATTGATAAAATAATATTAACAGAATAAAAGAAGCAGGCTATGTGAAGCAGAAAGGACAAAACTGCAAGGTGTTAGACAGACCGACATAGCATGATGGTACATTTGTTGATTAAAAAGAAGCCTTACTGACAAACCTCCAAATAAACAGGAGCAGCACTGCAGTTTCTGATTTCTTGTGCCAAGCAACTCTAAATCTGTATTAGTGCAATGAATTATGCTATATGACTGGCTGCAAGAATGCTCAGAATTTTTTCCTCAATGCAAGTATCAGAATCTGACTTGACAACAAAGAACATCAAGAACAAATCAGCCCATTTTTAATCATATACCCTATGGTTATGTAAAATGTTCTTCAGTTTTCCTCTATCTTGTTGATCCACAAAAAGCAGGTTGTGTCGCAGAGTAATCTTTACCCAGAGAGATATGTTATAGTGATATAGTAAATACAGGAATAGTCTTTGCACTTATTGTATAACTAGTGTATATACCCAGTGTTGCCTGGGATTTTATTTTCTTATAAGTAATACTTGTTAGATTTGAGATCCTGTGTCTCTAATTCCTCAAACTGTCTTGTCCAGTACCTGTAACTTTCCCCCATATTCCTCAATCCAATCTGTATTAAGAGTTATTAACATACAGAGGTTGGGTTCCTGAGGGAATACACTGCCCTCCTCCTTGCTGCTAGGCCTCATGTCCATAGTAACCTGCCTATTTTCTGGCTGAAAATTTTAAAGACCTCTCTCTAAGTTGCAAACCCCAGGATTCCACAAAATCTTCTGAGGCACCTAATCATATGAGATCTTTGCCTGACATATCCAATCACATGAAGTCACTGACACAGACAAACAAACAAACTTTGACTTTTATATATTAGTAGATAAATCATGCTTTTTCAAACTTAAATAATAACAAATAGAAGAACATTGTAGTCATACCAGAGATGCATCTATTATCTAGATCTATTATCTAGTCTATTAGCTAGACTTACTAAGATTTACTAAGACTAAAATAGACCAAGATTTACTAAGATTTTGGTAGAAGGGGAAGCATTAAAACAAAAACAAAACAAAACAAAAAAAGGCAGGGAAACGTCAGAGGATTTTAGCGATAGCAATAGCACATATATTTCTATACTGCTTATCAGCTAAGTGCTCTCTAAGTGGTTTACAATGTGTTAGCTAATTGCCCCCAGTAAGCTGGGTACTCATTTTAGTGACCTGCGGAAGGATGGAAGGCTGAGTCAACCTGAGCCTGGCAGGATCGAACTCACAACCTTGTGGCTTCAGTACTGGCATTTAACCACTGCACCAACCGGGCTCTTCTAATCATTTTAATGCTTTGGATTTTATTTCCAATAGAATAACTATCAATTCTAAAAAGTTAGTCTACCAGTAGAGACAGCTCAGCATTTGTTGATATTTCTGATGCTTGAAAATAACTGTGATCAATAGCATATCCTCAGGGTAGCTAATGTAGACAAATTCTTTAACAAGTGGTTGAATGCAATACAATGTACAACAGAGTTTGCACAATAAATTGAATGCAACTCAGACCTGTACAATCTGTATTTCACCAGCTCAAGCACAACTGAAGTTTCAAAGTCCCCCATTTCTGAGAGAGCCAGATCACTCAGCTGCTGGCAAATAATCTTCAACTTGGTAGGCCATTGAACAAACCTGATGCTGCTACAGTGGGTTTCCAGAAACAGTGCTTCTCCCCACATAAAACTCCCACATTTTTAGAACAAAACAAAAACGAAGCAAAAGAACCCACTGCGTCCAGAAATTCAGTATACGTGCATTATTCATGTTTATTTGCATCATAAACAAAGTTTTGCACAAAATTAGTTTTTGGAACAGTGGCCTTTTCTTTTTTTTCAGAAATACCACAATTTTCATGGAAAAAGGTCCTTGAAAGTCCTTGTTGGCTCAACATAATTTAAATGGAATAGAAAGCTCTTTTTTATTCCTTCCAGTCCAGGTTGTTCCAATAGCTGGATTGAGTGGGTTTGGTCACTCTAGAGCAGTGGTTCTCAACCTGTGGGTCCCCAGATGCTTGTGGACTTCAGCTCCCAGAAGCCCCAGCCACTATGGTCAATGCTCAGGGCTTCTGGGAGCTGAAGTCCACAAACATCTGGGGACCCACAGGTTGAGAACCACTGCTCTAGAGTCTTGAGGACTTTTTTTTTGTATAATTTTTATTAATAGTTTGTCTTGAAAATAACCCCCCTTACACTTCCATGCTTAAATCTTCCAGTTGAAATTGCTTATTTCCATTCTATTACAAACATAATTTTCATCTTACAGAGAGAAGAACAGTTACATTATTTCTTCTTTGATTTCTTATACATTTATATCCTTACCCAATCTAATACTCTTTTTCCATTCTTTCTCAAAGTTCTGGATAGATTTATTCCTCAAAGAAAATGCTAACTTTTCTATCTTTATCATATCCAGAACTTTTAACTTCTATTCTTCTATATCAATATGTTTCTTTTCTTTCCAGTGCTGTGCATATGTCAACCTTGCCGCAGTTATTAGATATAATAATATCTTCTGATGACTTCTCATTTCCCTTTGTTGGCCTAGCATATTTAACAAATAAAGCTCCAGTTTCATTTCAAAATTCAGCTTACAAATTCTTTGAATTTCGTCATGTACCTCCTTCCAAAAATTTTTTGCTATCTTACATGTCCACCACATATGGAAAAAAGACTCCGCTTGAGGATGTTTTTTTTTAAATGCCTAGGAGAAGTTCTACCAAGCAAATCAATGACTCACCACATGGGGCAGCAGCACATAAACCCAAAGTCTCCTAGGTTGAGCAGTGGAAGTTGTGTTGAAAAACATTCAACTACCTAAATAAACAATCAATGTGTTATTCAAATGAATATAATTAAGACTAATTAAGAAAAATGGATTCACATGTTGATTAATCAACCAACAATAGCCATATTTTAAGGATGTGTGACTTTGAATATTAGATGCTATGGGTAAGGGAAAGGGAAATAGCAATTCACTAGCCACTATTGGAAATAAAATGCTGAATTAGGTGGATCTTCTTTACAGTTCAGAAAGACACTTATCATGCAAGTGCTAGTGTACTTGTGAATGCTTTGTTCTGGGGCATTTTGGAAGAAACGGCAATTACAATTCCCCACCATGCATCTCCCTCTCTAACATGGAGGAGCTGGCTTTATGAAAAGAATGCATACAAATGTTTGAATATATAATAATGTATATACTAAAGATGTAATAGCTCTGAATGTCACATAATGCAATAATCTAAAAATGTGCATTCTCCACCAGCACAAGCATAACACTAAGAATACTGCAATGCAACAGAATCACATAAGTAATAGAATAACACAACCAAATGTGTGTGTGTGTGTGAAGAGAGAGAGAGAGAGATTTTACTATTGTTTTACTATTGTATTGATTTTACTGTTGTTGGGATTTTACTGTTATTTTATTATTGCAATGAGTACTGCCTTAATTGTTTTCATAAAAGAGAGAGGATAAATGTATTAGATATAAATCAAATGCAAATCATACAGTATGGTTTATATTTAAAATCATGTTTCCCTCTATCATAGAATGGTATTAACATTATTTATCCTTTTTCAATTCTGAATACTTGTGCTTTTTATATATTATTGGATTTGATTTCTTTTCTAATTCTTTTAATCCTCCTCCCTTAAACTTTCAATGGAAGCTCAGGAACTACTGGCAGGGGGAATGAGCAAATTGCCAGTGCAGGACAGGAAAAAAGTTAGCATGTCAGGGACAGGGCAAGATCTCAGCCATTTCTGTTGTGAAATTTTATGGGTACCTTGATGGTAATTTTAATAATTAATCCATAAGGCCAGTGCAAACCCTCACCTCATCATCATTTATAGGCTACTGTGATACAATATGGCAACTGCAGTTTCATGGTTTGGACAGATCAGCAAAACTAAACTTGGAATTAACCCAATGGTTAATTGCATTAGGATCAGCTGGAAAGATATAGCAGACTATTCTAAATCTACAAGGCATTCTTGTGGCTCAGAAAACTCAGGAGTCTTAGTTTAGCTTTTGTGATCCTCAACAAATTTGGGACTAGCCTTTATGTATTTTTTTCTGCCTCTTACCTATGAAATAAAATGTTAGTTTTAACTGTCTTGGTCTTCTCCTCATCCATTCATTTTCTTTATTTTCAGGAAGCAAGGTGAACATGCTCACACTTTCATTGTCAAGGTAGAGGTTAAAACAAGGGGATTAATTGGTCCATGGAGCAGAAGTAGTGGTGTCTGTATGTGTGTGTCTGTAAGAGAGACGTCTTCTTGGAATTTGTTATATAGAAGTGGAAAGCCAAATGCAGTCAAATATACTCTGCACTTTTAAAAAAAAAAGCTGATTTCAGTAAGATTAAAAAAATACTAAGTAAAATCCCATGGTTTGAAATACTCAAAGGGAAGAAGTTCATGATGGATGGGAGCTTCTTAAAGGTGAAATGTTGAAGGCACAACTGCAAACAATTGATGGAGAAGGGAAAATGAGAGGTGTCTAAAGAAATCATGATATAAAGAACTTTCAGATGAGTTGAGATTTCAGAGGGGATAAGTAATGGGAGAAGGAGGAAATCACCAAAAAGGAATGGAAACGAACAGCTCGTACTTGTAGGGAGAAAATAGAAAATCATAAAAGAGGCAAAGGTGTTGTCTATCTTCAGAGTGAGAAGGAGAACAAGAAAGTGGTAGGGCCACTGCACACAGAAAATGGTGAGATGGTAACTGGAATATGGAACTGAGCCTAGAGTGCTCAGAAATGTTTCCTTTTCATCCTGGAGATAAGTGACTACTAGAGTGCCTCAGGGTTCTGTCTTGGCCCTTGTGTTGGTCAACATCTCTATATACGACTTGGATGATGGAATATAGGGCACGCCTACCCTATTTGCAGATTACCCCAAATTAGATAATAAGTTAATACCCCAGAAGATAGATTATGATTCAAAAGGACTTTAACAGACTGAAGAGCGGAATGAATTTCCACGAGGATAAACGTAAGGTGCTACATTTAGACAGGACAAAAAAAAATGCAGGAATTTAGAATGGGTGATACTTGGCTTGACAACATTACCTGTTTAAAAAAAAAAAAAAGATCTAGGAGTTTTAGTAGATGACAAGCTAAACATGAGTCAACAGTATGATACAGCAGGCCAAATAAACCAATGCTGCATCAACAAGAGTATAATGCTGGGGGAAGTAATACCACTTAATCCTGCTTTTGTAGAATATTGTGTTTAGTTCTGGGCCCCATAGTTCAAGAAGAACATTAACAAATTGGAAGGTGTCCAGAGGAGGGCAGACAAGATAGCCAAAGGTCTAGAAACCAGACCCTACGTGGAACAGCTTAGTGAGCTGCGTATGCTTAGCCTGGAGAATAGAAGATGTAGAAGTGACATCATGAGCATCCTTAAATATCTGAAGGGCTGTCAAGTAGATAATGGAATGAGTTTGCTCTCTGCTGTTACAAATGATAGCACCTGAATGAATAGATTCTGCAAGAACAGAAATTTTACCTAAGCGTTAGAATAAATGTTAAGAGAAGTTGATAGTGTAATACAATGTGTCAGAGGGTGATGGACTCTTTCACTGGAGCTCTTTAAGCTGGGATCAGATGGCCATCTGTGAGGAATACTATAGCTATGCATTGCAGCATGAGAGGGGTACTCAACTATATGGTCCTTGGGATCCCGTCCAACTCTATGCTTCTACGATTCCATGAAATATTACATTAATTGGTGATAAGGATCAATTTGGTTATCTGATCGCTTGAGCTTCTATGATGTAGTCCATCTTTTAGCTAATAGATGCTACAACACCTTTGGATTTGAACAGGTAAAAGATGAGGCCAGAAATAAAAGAAGAGGCAGGTGTGATGAAGTGCAAATTTTCCTTTTCTCTGTACAGATAACTGGGAAACCAGGGAAGGAGGGGAAGAAGAGAACTTATCTACATACAGACAAAAGGTAGGATGAAGAAGGCATTTTTGTTAAGTTTAAAGTGAGATAACAACATGACTTTGTAAAAACAACAAGGTGGAAAAACAGGCTTGGAGAGACAGTATGTTTTGGCTCTGGTTCTTTCAACATGAAGTAACAAATTTCCTGTTTCTGTTTATAACTCAGTTTGACATTTATATAGATAATGTTTTGCTTCTTAACATATTTGCATGTATACAATTCCATGCTATTAATGACTGAAGAACAGGGCAATTGGTCACAATGTGTGAAATTGTCACACAGCAAGACAAAGTCTTCATCTTATTCCAGACCATGCATTCTCAAATTCAGAGCTTGAAGGTACCTGCATCACTGTTTCATGCATTTGTTCTGGACATCAAAGGACCAAATTTGACATACGCTGACATTTGAAATGGCACTCCAGGGTGTAAAGAAACACAGAGGGTCATAGAGAATGGTGTCATTGATATCTCTCAGCTCAGAAGTAACCTAAAATGTATCCCCTCAGTTATGTGTTGACATCCCTCGTCTATGAAATGACAGAAAAATAATTAAATTCCAACCTCTGGAGATTTTTTTTAGAAAGAAAAATATGTTACCACCTGTTAGGGCTGTGACAATCAGATTACATTCAACTGCAGAAGTCTCTCAGTAGTGAATGTTTACAAAGAGAGACCAAATGGAGGTGGGGAGGAACAGAAAGAAGACTTAACGGACTGAAGTACAAATTGTCTATGTGGCAACTTTGTTATTCTTCTGTCAATCATCCTGCATCATGTACGACATTTATTCATTACAACTCAACATCCCTGTGAAGAGAGAATTTCAACCACAATTCTTGCAGGCATCCAAAACCTACCATCACATTTAACGTACACAAACTGTACGTTATGAGCTCCATGGTGCAGAATGTTTACAAAGGTGCATCTTCACAGTCTCTTTCTACTTCTGATTCCACCTCACATGTGCATGATGTGAAGGAGCTTTTGTCAACTTTAATATGCACTGCACTGCATCCTCTCATTTGAATCAACAAATTTTGCAAACAGCTAGTGAAATTGATGGTCATAAGGGAAGCTAATCCAACTCTGATCAAAACGTTGGTCCTCTGTCAACCAGAAGAATGTATAGGGGGGAAAAATGCTAGAAGTCCATTAATTCATTAAAGTATGGAAGGATGCTGTGATAAGGATTGTACAACCTCAACCCCCCCAACTGTAGTGAATAATTGAAAGTTAGGAAAATCCATGCTACCATTCAATATAGTTGATAATTTTGACCCTGAATGATCTCTAGCAGGTTTCAGAGCAATTGTCTGTAATTCAGCAGAAAGGTTACACAACACTGCAGAATCATTTCCTCTCAGCTAGCAGACTGTGAATAAGAAGATCAACAGGAGGGTATGTGCTCATATAAATAAATTGTCCTTCCCAGCCAGTGGTGGCACTTTTCAAGTCCAAAGAGCCACCTGCAACAGCTTGCATGTTGACATCAAATAGTTTGTTGAAATGTTACTTCCTTTTCCCAGGAACACACTAGCAGGCACACTTCCAGCCTTCAGCCATCAAATGTGCCTGGTGTGAAGTTTACTGAATTTTCATTCCTTCATCTCATTCCATTCTATTGCAACAGAGAGAAAGTGTTCAAAACTATATTTAAAAAAAAAACAACCTTAAAGAGTTAAGATTGGAATAAATGATTCTGAATGTCATCCCTGAACGAGATCATTAAAAAAAGGAACACTAGCAAAACAGCTGAACTGATTTATACATTCCAATCTATTAGCAGAGGTATGAGCAAAGACAATGGCTCCATAGTATGCTCTGCATATTAATACAAGAGTCCTCACTACTGCACATATAGCAACAGGATTTTTCTCATAGAGAGTTTTGAACCCTGGGAAACTGACTTTTGGGAAACAGATTTATTGCTGCTACACATCAACACTAACTGACCACTGTAAACATCTGAAAGACCTGGATTACATTATACATCTCTTTACAAATTTAGGGCAAGGGACATGATTTGCATCTTTATGGATCCTATTACATTCCATCCCACTGAAACAATTGTATAAATATGCTTTATGGCTAAAGACTTAATACCACTCAGTACTGTATCCAAAGAAGTGGGTTTATATCCACAAAAGCTCATTTGGGAAAAACAATAGTTTTAAAACATTTCTGTTTTTCTTTTTTTCATTCCTCTTCCTTCCTCCTTTTCATACTGGAATGTGAACATTAAACCATAGTGTCTCATTTCATGGAAAAGAATGTATTTCTTCTTTAAAAAAATTGAAAAAAATATTTTATTTATTTATAAATGGAAGAGGTAAAATGGAGATGGAAAATAAGAAGTGAAACAAGGAAAAGATACTTCAGGAAAATGAACTGCCATGAAAATACACACACACGAATACATACATACATTGAGATGTACATTCTCTATGTGTCCTGTGAAAAAGAGCAATCATCTACTCTGAGTCAGAAAAGTTATTTTTTTGGACTACAACTCACAGAGTCTTCAATATTGACCATGCTGGCTGAGGATTCTTGGGCTAGAAAAGTTACTTTTTAGAGTATACTTTTAAAATCCCCAGCAAGCGTGGTCAATATCTGGTGAACGGCTGAAATTTCTAATCTCCAAAAGTAATGTTTCCAAGATCTTGGTCTGCCTCTGCTCTGTGCCCATCATCTTTATTTTCCACTTATTTTTTTAGACATCAGAGTGGAGTGTTGAAAAAGTCTGACAGTTTAACTAGAAAGCAGATGTAGAAAGTGTGCAGGTCAAAAGATGCAAATGGCTCTTGGGAGAGCTACCTGTGGTTTTTGAGCCCCTGCTCCTACCAAAACATTTTGGCTAGAAAAGTCCTTCAGGACACATAGTTTCTCTTAAACATGCAGCTTCACAGTTCCCCTCCTGAACGAGCAGGTGGTGCCACTCCAAGTCATCTATGTCCTGGAACATCACTTCCAGGAGAGTGCTCCTCCCCCGGGTTTGGAGGATTTCAGATTGTCCCTCCAACCCCTGGAATATACCCAAGCGAAACAAGGATGTTACTGCCTTTATCTGCAGGCTTTCTACAGGCTGGTTAGCAGTGGTGGAACAATATGCTGGACTACAGAAGTAAATGTTCACCATTTATATTTAACCCCTCTTCCAAGGAGCACAAAGCAATGACTATAAAGGGGAATGCACCAGTGTCAGCTCACAGCAACCTGTTAAGAAATGCTTGGTTTATAGCTCATGGTCACATAGTATAATTTCTTAATCAGTAATAATCTGAATCCAGTTTTTTTCAGAAAAAGTCAGTAATGGCACACTAACACATTCCATAATCTGTATCATTATTGCGAGAGATCTTACTGTCAGGATGCAGCTTTTAATGCTGCCCCATTTAAAACTGCTAGTACAGACTACAACAAAACAACCAGTCTCTCACCACAAGGCTAGAAATAGTAGGCTTTGCCAGGATTAGCATGAAACTAACCGAGAGACAGCAGGGGTCTGTTGGTCCTTATTAGAGAGAATTCAGCATAATGCATATAAGGTATTCAGTTTTTAATACAGCAAACATTAGGATAATTAATCTTAATTCTGAGTAATGGCACTGAAAAAAAATGAAATAACTTCAGAAACAACAAGAACAAATACCAAAGCTCCACAGAAGACACATCAGGATGGGTAGAGTGTCAACCACCTTTTAATGAAATGCATACTCATAGCATTCTGTTGCATGAGTAAGGATTATTCAGGGGCAGATTACCCTTAGCTGCGCAACCTGAGCCAGTGTTAGAGTAGAAAATAGCAAATACCATGCTTCAGTGTTTCCTTATCGTTTTTCCCTGTGGCATAAAGATCACAGTGATAATATAATGTTTTCCTTTGATGGATTGTTTCATGTTCCCTTGCAGTGTGATGAATTACAGGTAAATACAACTTTGCAGTGGTACCTGGCCAAAAAAAAAAAAAAAAAAAAAACAAACAAGCAACAACTGCTACTGTTGAAATAAAGATCTCTTAGCTGCTGCTAGGGTCCCTCATCTAAGCATACATTTTCTAAAATATCTAGAAGCACAGCATGCCTCCGTCACCTCATAGTATACAACATACACCATGCACCCCAACACTACCCTTGATTATTTAAGTGAATTGTGTTTTTAAAAAATACAGAATCAGCAGAGCTAGTAGCTATCATATCTGTCTCAGTTATGCCTCCCCACCTTGGTTTTCTCAGTGGGATGCAAGATCAAGTAATTCTACTTCTCCTTCTGCAGGGCACAACAGTAATGACAACAAGGCTGTTTGTTTTCTCAAGAGACACTGTGAACAGGCCTCATTACCTTCTCTTTTAAAAATTATACACTGTTTTCCCAAAGAAAGGCAGGCAGCATATACATGGAGGAGATGACATTCAAAGATAAGCGAAGTCAGAAAAGCCTTCACACCATCCATTCCTGTTGCTCTTGCCATTCAGTTTGTGATAATATACTTTCTGTACATTATATCTCCCAGCTATAAGTCACAGTACAAGCTGAAGTTCAAAATGGAATTTTAGTCTGGGTAAAGATAATTTGCCATCTTTTAAATGCAGGCAAGCATTATTCTGAAAAGTTGAATGGACAATGTGATAAAATAAAATCCACAATCCACAAAAGAGTGATATCTTTATTGGCCAACCAAAATGCATAAAACACATCATGCATGCTTTCAGAGCTCTCCTGGACTCTTCACCAGGCAAAAGATGTTTTAAAAACTCATACAGGAGAAGAAAAATGATGGTGTTAGAGTTGCAGGTCTACATTTTGTATCAGATGTAGTTTCTTTTGTAGTTTAGTTAGTTTGGAGAGATCTGAGTGCAGTCAGAGGCCAATCCCCTTTTGCCCATGTAGCGGACGAAACAAAGGACATCAAAAGTTAAACTCCATTAGCAGGAGTAAAGTAACTCCTCTTGGGCTCCAGGATGTCTCTGTCCTTTTTGAAGCCACAGGATCCTTTCTTAGTATAGAACATTGAATTTCTCTCAGTCTCTGTATTGCTACCTCTAGAAAAACTTGTAGGTGCTGTATAGCTAAAACTCAGCCACTTATAGTCCCAATGAAAAAGTTTTACCTTTGTTGGAAGGTACAAATCTCAGACAGTTAAGTCCTAGTCCTTAGCTCCCTCTTGTTTAGGATTCTCCTTTTGTAACTAAATTTGGTATCTTCAACCCCAGGAAATATTCAGGTGTAACTGTGCTGAAATTAATTAAACAAACTCCAAAATCCATGAAAGAGTGAGATCTTTATTGGGCAACCAAAATGGATCCTGCAAGCTTTCAAAGCAATACTGGCTTCTTCATCACAATATCTTAGCATCTTTTGCCAGTGGAGCTTCATAAGATTGCTTGATGTGTTTTTATGCATTTTGGTTGTGCAAAAAAGGTATCACTCTTTTGTGGATTTTGGATTTTGTTTGATTTTCCTACATGGTCAACATGGCTACCCCTGAATATGTTTCCTAGAAAATTTGATGTTACCCTTATGAGCATGTAAAAGCTTCTACTAAAAAAAAAAAAAAGCTCCAAAATATTAATTTTGAATGTTCATTTCAGTTCAATTTCTTATAAATTAGCTGCTATAGCATCTTATATATCTATTGTGGTACAGAGTATTTTGACTACTCTTCCGGTTATTAAGAAAATCATTCTTCTCAGGCTCCCTGTTCAAAACACTATTGAAGTCCATACAGTGAAGCATCTTCTATTACTATTATGCTTTCGGATGGCTCAGATTATGATACTAATACTTTTTTTTTTACTATGTTTCACAACTATTCATTATCTATAGAGTGAAAATAACTCTAATCCCATTCCCCCACAGTATAAGAATCTCCTTTGATCTTTTCTGCAATTAATATATGATCTCTTGGTACACAGAAGTTGTCACAAAAATAAGCACTCACTGTCAAATTGTCCATGTGATTACACAAACTCCTCCATGAGCATTTTTTTTTTAAAAAAAAAAATGTTCACGTTTGTTGTAACAAATCTATTTGGAACCTAAGAAGTCAAGGGATAAGGCATTTGGTACAGAAACTAATTACTGAAAAGAGAGTGCCTGGGGATGTCAGTGAGCAGGGTCTCATCAGCATTCACAACTGGTGATATGGCATGCAGGCAACAAAGCTGAAACAGGAGACAGAAGAGAGATAAAGGGCTGCTTTGAATAGTAAAAGTTCTTCCTCTCGGTGTGCTCTTGATTCCCTTACGTCTTTCAAGCACATCCCAGTCTCTTAAAAGTCAGTAGTCTCTCAGGTGGGCATAGCCTGCAGATGCAGTATACAAACTAAAGCAGCAATTAAATGGGAGACAACTTTCCATGATTATCAGGATGTAGCCAGCACTGTTTGTCTTATGGGTGGATATCCCCAGTGAATCATGTGCAGATGGAGAAAGCTGTTAACTACCAACAATAACAATCATCTTCCATGACAGGCTTAGTGGTTAGACGACTGCCATTGCACAGTGCTGTGGAAGTTTTTGCAATCCTACTGGCAACATATCCGCTGATTTCCTTATGGGAACATCCAGAGAGAAAACAGAACACATAATTTTGTTCCTTTTGTACTCAAGACATTGACTGTTCCTTCTGGCACAGAGATTACTGTAAGGTACCACTGATGGCTGATTTGGACATGAAGACTGGCAGAGCAAAGACTGTCCATGCTTTGAAATTTCACAATACCTGGATGACAATACAATTGGTATGAAAAGACATCAAAGCCTACTGAAGGAGACACCAGCTACTGAAACCTCATTCTTCCACATTTCCTTAGATTTCCTAAGGAATAATGGTAGATTAATAGGTGGTATAATGTGGCAGATAAAACATAAGCAGAATTCCAGCTACGCAGCTTCCAGATTTATGAGGTCACTTAGCTGAGTCCTCTGGTTTGTCCTGTCCTGTCTCAGTGGGACCTAGTAGACTAACTAAGAGCAGTAGAAACAACAGGTGGCAGTAGAGCTGCAATGAGTACTGGGCATCTAAATCTAAGTTGCCACTTAAATTTCCTATAATACCCTACAGAGACATCATGGCATTCTGGCAAAAGAGGTCTTAACAGCTTCCCAAAGCACAGCATGCATGTTCTGGACTTGGCTCCAGATAGTATTTTTTAAACAAACAAACAAACCAAGGTACACCAAGCAGTTTGACATGCCAAATGTTAACACAGGAACAAAGTGCCATTTGAGTACAGCATCAGCTCAGGAGTTTGTTTTCCTCACCAGAAATTGGGACATGGTTATTTGGTTTGATTACATGCTTTCTTAATTTCATCTGCCCTTTAATGAAGTAAGCTCTTTAATTTTTCCATTTCTTTGTTATTTATTAAAAAGTCTCTAAAACACTTTGTATCAGCAGACCTCATGACTGGATATAATCAGTGCAATCACCTTAAACCAGTCTAAAATAATTGAATAACTAAAACAAACAAACTGCCCCCCAGAAATCTGATCAGTAAAAACCCAAGCCATGGTATCACTAGGTCCCACAATGGTTTGGTGGAGTGCCAAGCTTTCATTTTGTGCCCAAATATATGTATGTTAGTGACAACTGAGCTTCCAATGGTCCCAATATTCTCAATGGGAACTTTTGTTGTTGGTGCAGTGTGGAAGATCTCATCTGGATCACAATCACGGTGGGAGGTAAACTATAGGAGCTGACAGCTGATGAACTGCATTAACACAATCTTTTTTCCTGGCACCTGAAATCTTGAAACAGAATTTGCTGCCTCATGCTGTAGATCCAATGTCTTTTGAAATTTCATATTATTCCTAGTAAACACAAACAGCAATGCTGTAATTGCCACCACTATTGGTTCAAAGTGAATACGTTCAAAAGAAGGAGTGTCATGACTTTGAAGTAATGCAATAAGACTGCAGCCTTGTTAAGCAGCTTGTCAATAAAAATGGATCTGCAATCAAATTATCCTATGACAGTAATCTCTGCCTTCTGGTTACTGGCATTTCCTTTCGAAAGTTTATTTTAAGACAAAAGGGGGAGAAAAAAAGTCAAGCACCAGTTTCGCCACTGCTGAAAGATGGATGGAGAGGAGGTAGCACATACACCACTGCAAATAGGCTATGACTCTTTGTCAATATAAAGGACAAAGCATTTCACTTGACAAGAAGCAACACAGACCAATACCTCACTCTATGGAAGAGGTTGTCATGAGAACTGTGCAAGGTAAACATTAATTCTTGTTAACATGAGTTGATGATAGAATGAAAGGCAGCAGACACTTAACCTATCTTTTGAGTAGATTTGTTGCCAAGGTTTCAATCCTGTGCCCATTTATACTGAAGTAAGCCCTATTAAACTCTATGAGACTCCCTTTTGGATAGACACATAACCGGATTATTATATTGCTATACTTCAATTACGTTGCTCTATTCCAACATAAAATAGTGTTTACATTTTAATTAATCAAAGTGGAGTTTTTCTTTCTTTTAATTATTTTTTTTCTTAATATTGTATACTTGTTGCATGAGGTAAGCAAATATAGTTCCTTCTCCATGCCTCAAATTAGGATTACCATACCAATTGTTCCACCTGACTGCTAGTAGCTGATTACTATATCAGTATTGCAATCCTAGCACTTGTGCAAAACACAATTAATATAGTGAAAATTATTGCTAAATAAACATTTGAAGGCTGGGATGAGTAAGTCAATAACTCTGAGAGTGAAAAAAAAAATACCATTGGCCTGAACTCTTTTCAGTTAAAGAAATATCCTTTCATACAAGCAAGACAATGATTAAAGACTATTTCCCCTGTGAATTATATAAAAGATAGCCTGATTTATATAAGCAATTAATACTTTTCCTTTTGCTATCATTTCCTCGAAGAGCAGCTGCAGGATCTCAGCATCCATTTTTACCAAAATTATTTATTTGCTCCCATCTGGTTGTCAGATGTTTTCTATGGAGATAGATAAAGAGAAACACCCTGTAACAGCTGAGAGCAACACTAACTTCTGGGGCATTTTTAGCTTCTGAAGCCACAACTGGATGACCTTTTCTGTTTCTGAATGCATGTGTTATGTTTGATAATAAGACTCTTCAGCAACCATTGCTCTTGTCTGTATATTATATTTTACTGCATTTATTGTATTATATTGTGTATGCTTGCTATTTTTTTTCTTGATGAGTCTAAAACAGTGATAGGTTAGAATTCTGCTACTTGTATTTTTATTGTCTAATGCATCCTTTATCACATTAACTGCAGGAATGTATTGCAATGGAAACCAATTCTTAGAATGTTTTCTTTATTGATTGGGAAAGAACTAGAACAGTTCTAGAAGACTGAGAGCCATATTTTGAAAATATGGCTAGCACACAAACAATATCCCAAATGTATAATGCAGCTCAGAAATGCCTGGAACATTGTGGGCATATCTGTGTGTGTATGTGTGCGTGCGTGCATGCGTGCACACAAAACACACACACACACACACACACATGCTAGCCATGGTCATTACCTGCTTAGGAGCTTAGACACCATGAGAGCTCTGAACAGTTGCAGCCTATGTTCCTGTCCCTCCTGAGTTGCTCCATAGTTCTCAATGGAGAGGCCTGACAGAGTATGGATTGGCCCAAATGGGCCATGAACACACTGTGGTCTAGTTACATAAAGGAATCAGCTCCTCACCAGGAGTGTGATGGAACTTTTACTGCTCAGCCTCCTGCTGCCTATGATCTGGTATTCTAGCTGTCGGAGCAGTCAGACAAATCAGTGTTCCAAAGCTACAAATAAGAGGTAGGTGCATTGGAGATTTGTGGCTCTGATATAAATGGGGTACTGAATCTAGGTTTTAATCTAAAGTTTAAATGAGTAATCAAGACTCTGAACCTATTTAGGGAAAAACGGTTCAACGTCTTGTATAGCTGCTGTTAAGCTCAGACTGAAATCCAGTTTAGATTCACTACCTCAGTGACATCTGAGCTTCCTCTGGCTCAAGCTTATTTTGGCTATTTTGATCCAATCATTTTGTGCACGTAATTCTGTTGATGGAATGTTCTGTCAGCATATCACGAGAATTCTGTTGGTGTATCCATCATGACAGAAGCATTTCTACCTAGCAAGACTTCTGCAGAAATGTAAGGTGAATCAGCTGGTGATTTTACATGTTAGATTGAGTCTTAAACAACATTTTATAGAGGCAGCTAAAGATAGTTGTCTCCTCATTCTGGTGATCTGATAGCTACCACATTTTTGTTCCCATGTTGCTTTCAGCAAATGATACACATTCACTGATATTATTGGCTTTCTTAGGCCCTTTCCACATGGGGTAATTAAAACTGTGTAGAGCGACCTCTAACGGAGGTCGTCTACACCGTGGAGTGCACTGGGGCATTTATAATTTTGAGGTTCTACACCTCAAACCACCTTGAAGCGACCGGAAGTGGTGGCGCTGAGTGTTTTTTAAAAAACATTTTTCAAGTGGTTTTTATAAAACACGAGCATGCAGCCCCGTCCCACCCTGTCGCAGCGCCGCGGTGTAGATTTGCAGGCGCATGCAAGTGCGTGCCTGCAGATCTGCCAGGGGGCGGGCTTCTGGCTGACGAGCTTCTCCGGTTGGTGGAGAGCCTCCGCCAGCCATAAGCCGCCATTTTGGACGCCGCCGGACGCCGCCGGAGTGAGGAGCAGCGAACTCGCGCTGCTCCTCGTGGCAACAGACTTACCATGCTTCTGGTGAGCTCCGTTTCTGCACGTTTTACCCCGTTTCTCCCTCCACGTGTGGAAAGGGCCTTAGATACTTACATAACAAAGAAGCGAAGACTGTCTCTAATCGCTGGGCACCATGTTTGTGTTTACAAATGCTCCTAGAAGGGCGTAGAATCACAGAAACATAGAATTGGGAGAGACCACAATGACCATCAGGTCATTGTGTTTGCATTGTGCCATGCAGGAACAAACACTCAAAGCACCCCCAGGAAATGGCCATCCAGTCTCTGCTTAAAAACCTCCAAAGAAAGTGACTTTACCACACTCCAAGGCAGCATATTCCACTGTTGAACAGTTCTGACTGTCAGGAAGTTTTTCCTAATGTTTAGGTGAAATCCAGTCATGGGACCAGATGTTTATCTATGTTTGTATGGGCAATGCAATGACAGCAATAACTATGATCCCTCTCCTGCATGGAAAGGAAAACAAAGAAAACCATTTTTTTCAAAGAGTCTGAACATAAGCCTTCATTTATTTGGGGGTTCTATAAGTATTCAAGTTAAATATGTAGATAATAAAAGCTCTCCAGGAAAGGTTACTAACGTTGCAGTAAGTGCATGGTGAAAAAAAGTCTACCTGCCTTGAGTCCCAGTCTAGCCGCCTTGACTCCCTGTATAGATATTTGTCCCTTAATAGATCTGTTCTTTAATAACATACCAAAATCTGGATCCTTCTCAAAACAAATATGAACCTTGGACATATATGAAAGTGTCAGAAACCTTCCTGAGCACGAACCAGCTTAACTCCAGACCGCAGCCCCTCAAAATACTACAACAGATCTTTGAAATTAAAAGTATTTCATCAGCATATAAACCACAGATTTCCTCCCTCTCTTCTACTACAAGCTTTATTAACAGCTATACAAAGCAATCACTTACTCCACTAGAAGTGTTTGCAACTTTTTCACCATAACCTGCTGTTTTACTGACTAGCAAACAACAGTCCTGCTGTACAGCTGCAGATCACCATGGGAAGCACTTTCCCTGTTAAGTACAAAATTGTGAAGTATTGTATGTGAGTGTTTCAACTTTTTTTTCTCCTGAAATTCAAAACATTGGATAGACATCTTCCCGGTTTTAGATGTGCCAGCTTTCTCCTTCTTCTCCACAGCTGAGAAGACTAAACTTTAAGTGCTGCTTAGTTTTGTAGTGCTTTCATACTTGCCAAAAGTAGTGAACCAGCAGGGTTTCCCCAAAGAGCTTCTCCAGGGGCTTTCTATTTTTATACATCACTGATTATTCTGCCACAACCCTTATAAGTGAAGAAAATGTCCCATGTTGGACAAACTCAGGTGTATTAACAGTGAAGAATTTTATTGTAAAAATTTTGGTGCTTAAATATAGCAGAAGCCTGGCTTTATTCTTCGTATGAGTATCCTTAATTTATATGGACAGAATTCACTAAGGCAGTTATGAATACGCAACCTAAGGTTATGCATTCATAACTGGTTTTATTAATGACTGCTACATAGCCACTAATTTAAGGAGTATGTAAGGATCAAGAATGTCCCTACTTACTGGGAAGCAGCTGTTGAAAACAACAGGGGTCTGTTCCTCTAAATATTGGGAATATTCCCTGATGTCTCCCCTCACATGACAACAATATCTAGTGCAAGGGGAAAGGGTGACAAAGACTCTGATTCTGCACCACAGACTGCTCATGGGAGGGGGTGAAAATGTTCCCCTGATTGGAACAGACCTTGGTGTTGGATATCCATGATATGTTATGTTAAAGCAAGTTCTCTCATATGAAAAGACATAGATTTCATTGGAACACCTTCCCAAAGAATTTTCCATTTAGTATTTGCTACATTTGTATGTAGATGCTTTTTTGAATCCCACAGCCCTGGGAATAAGTTTTACTTTGGCACTCCAGACATGGAACCTGAATCTAATATGTGATGGATTTCCACTTATAATTCTGATCCCACTATAACTAATTTCATTGGAATTTAATCACTTGCTAACTATGATCTTGGATCCATTCACACTACAGAATTATAGCACTGTCATTCGGATTTAAGTGCAATGGTTCCATCCAATGGGATCCTTGGATTGGCTATTTAGGGAAGGGAATTTAGAATTCTCAGTCAGAGAACACCTCTTGGGCCTCCCCAGACTACAGGATTCCATAGGATGCAGCCATGGTCTTTACAAGAGGGATTATGGTGCTTCTGATGGTGTTGTGTGGGCCTGAAGAGGAGTGGGGAAAATGGAATACACTGGGCAAATAGAATGTCTAAATTCATATTTATTACCATGGGCCTTTTTATGCCATTCAAGTTATAGTGTTATGATTCCACTTACCTGCCATAATTGCATCTTTGACATTGGGCAGTATTTAGTTTGGTCAGAGACACCAGAGGAACTCTCTGCCACTCTAAACTGCCAATCTTAGGATTCCACAGGCAGGTAAGAGTGGAATCAAAGCACTATAATTGGGTAGTGTGAAAGGGCTCCATAAGCAGCAGATAGCGTGCCTTCCATTTCCATTCATGGAGTTCAGATGATGTATGTGGGTCTCTCCTGGCTTCACCTCCAAGTAATTCTATGCAATAAAGAAGGCTAAAACACTGTAATTCAGTTTGAATATAAGGCCACCATTTCACTAAGCCATAATTTGGTAATTTAGAGTTTCATAGGGCTGCACACTCCATACTTGTCTCTCTTGCACTGCTTCTACTCCTTGGTGCTTGCAAGTAAACTATAGTTGCCATCTAAAAAGAGACACATTTAGCAAAGTCAGTTCAAACCTTGATTTGCAGCATTCAGAAGGAGAAGAAGAAAAAGGCAATTGCTAACCTTTTGTCAACTGGGCAGTGCTTGCGTTAGTGCTAAAGAGCAGTTTTAGTTTATGTGAGAAAAACTATAATGAACTTCTAGTAATATGCAAAGACTAAATGACTTCTGATGCCTTTGAAATGTTGTTATATTAACTGAAAATCTCAGGATCATTAAAACATATTTTGTAGTGAGGCAAATGTTCTGGGGACTATTTTCTATATGCTGACTGTGATGTATATGTAAATACTAAAGGCCTGTAAACCATTATAAAAGGGAAAATACAAAAATGAATACCCAACATATTAAACACCTCAGATAATCAAAAGTCAAAAACAGAGATCTTCATGGAATATGTTAATATAATAGTTATCATTTTATATGCACATGGTGACAGCAATAGATAAAACGTCAAGAATAAGTATTGATGATCAAAAGCTATGAAATTGTATGTTACTTTCTATAATTAAAAGGCCACAAATTCTGATACTTATGTGATGGTACCTGCAGGAACTGGCCTGTACAATTATTAACTGGTTATGCATTCCAGTTCTGGACATGGATAGAATTAGGTCACATTTCCCACTGTTTCAGATTTAATTTGGACTGCCAAAAAGAAGAAGGAGATAAAGGGTTTTCTATCACCTACCACACAATAAAGATTAGAAACACATATCTGGAAAAGGGGAGAAGAAAACAGTTCACTGCTTCATGATATGCAATTCAGTGGTAAATGTATTTTAGACAAGTTCTTGAACTGTGAGAAGAATGAGGGCTAACTGTACTTTACTTTTTTATTACCACAAAATTCAATACAACCTTTTTTTATTATTTTCAAAAATGCCTGAAATAAAAAGGTAGAACAAAAATATTAGCATTTATTATATCAGCTCCGTTTCATGGTTTGAGCTTTGGATTATGACTCCGAAGACCGGGGTTTGATTCTCCACTCAGCCATGGAAACCCACTGTGTGGTCTTGGGTATGTCACACACTCAGCTACCAAAAAAACCCAAAAAACAATTATAGGTTCACCTTAGGGTCACAGTTAGTTGGAAATGACTTGAAGGAACACAATAACAACAAACATAGAAGTAGGTTTTTTGTTTATTACAATAATTTTTATTTTAGTTTTGTCTTAGACTTCTTTGTTAATTTTGAGAAACAAGGCAGTACTGTATTTTACTTTTGCTTTTGTTTTGTTTTTGTTTTTTCCAATTGTAACTTCATATGAAATTACTTTTGAGGGTCCTGGATAATGGTAACTTACTGATTCTAAAGTACTTTTCTGAGTTCCTGTTGGATTGGATTGTATAATCATTGCATTTCATCATTTATTGAAAGATTTCTAAACTGACTTTCAAGGTATCATAAGACATCCCTGTGTCATACAATCCAAAGATAACATGACATTATCAATTGTTAAAACTCACTGAAAATGATTGATAAAGTGATAAAGCGATTAAGTGATAAAATCACTTAAAATAAACTGCATAAATTTAGCTAAAGTATGGCGACTAATGAAATGTAAAATGAATTATGTCTTTCTGCTGTTGTTGTTCAACAAATGATTACAGAGTCACATAGATTTGCAAGGGGAAGTTAATTACATAAATGTGGAATTTTCTTCAAAAGTCCAGTAGAGCTAGAACTTATAAACTGAGGCACACTTTTCGGATACAATAAAAAATCAGTTTTGCAGGCCAATACAACAGAGCAATATTTGGTAGAACAATACAGTAACTTATTTTTACTAAATTTTCATAAAACTATATAAAATGGTTAATATCACAATCTTCACATACAATTTCTTTGTCTCTTTATCAGACAAATTGATTTCACTCTTGGCACATGAATTCTACACTTAGCAAGGAACAAGCTATATCTCCTTACACTGTATGCTGGGTAGCAGGAATTTCATCATGCATATTTATTTGATAGTAATATCCAGTCATATCATTTGCCTACAATTACAATAGTTGGGACAATCATGAGCGAAGTGCTATCTCATATAAACAATACAAGGGTTCAGTCCATATTTTAGTGTCTATAGCTGTGGAATGCACTTTAGGGAGTCAGTTTTATTATCCTTAATGAAAAAGAGTGTGGAACACAAAAAAGTCAACTACCATAATTTTTTTTTTTGAAATATTTTAAATAAAATAAAATAAAATAAAATAAAGAACCTTTAAAGATGACCCAACCATCTGGTAATCTTTTGTGCTAGCATAAAATAAGTGAAGATTTATACACCTAGGGCACATGAGCTTAATGCTTTCTTCTGTTTCCCACTGTGATGGGAAAACAAAACAAAACAACCAACTACATTCAACCAACGGAAAAGGAATTTTGCAGTCCCACATATGTAATTTGTTTTTTGTTTTTTCTGACATGAATGGTCTGCTTCTCACTTACCTCAGGTATAGTACTCTTTCTTCCTAAATATATCACATAGAAATGAATATGTTAATGTATGGTTGTATCTACATGCTTGCAGCCATTCACAGCTGATGGCTCCCATGTCAGTGGGTTAATGAATATCTCTGAATTTGAAATTTTGTACCCATTTTAGGGTCAGGGTTCAGAATCACTCCTTTAAAGTGCATGAAAGTTACACAAAATAGTAATCATAGAATCATAGAAATGTAGAGTTGGAAGAGACCACACGGGACATCCAGTCCAACCCCCTGCTATGCAGGAACACCTTCAAAGCATTCCCGACAGATGGCCATCCAGCCTCTGCTTAAAAACCTCCAAGGAAGGAGACTCCACTACACTCCGAGGCAACATATTCCACTGCCGGACAGCCCTGACCGTCAGGAAGTTCTTCCTGAGGCTCAGGTGGAATCTCCTTTCCTGCAGTTTGAATCCATTGCTCCTTGTCCTGGTCTCTGGAGCAGCAGAAAACAAGCCCTCTCCTTCCTCTACATGGCATTCCTTCAAATATTTAAACATAGCTATCATGTCCCCTCTTAACCTTCTCTTCTGCAGACTAAACATCCCCAGCTCTCTAAGTCTATCCTCATAGGGCATGTCTTCCAGGCCTCTCACCATTTTGGTCGCCCTTTTCTGGACTTGCTCCAGCTTGACCATGTCCTTCTTGAATTGAGGTGCCCAGAACTGGACACAGTATTCAAGATGAGGTCTAACCAAAGCAGAGTAGAGTGGTACCAGTACCTCCCTCGATCTAGACACCATAATCCTGTTGATGCAGCTGAGAATTGCATTGGCTTTCTTCTGTAGTGGGAAAGGCAGGATATAAATTAAATAAATAGATAAATGATAAATAAACAAATACGGAACCAGGAAAGCAATGGGAAAAAAATGTCAAGGTGGCAATCACTACTTCTGTAAGCCAAAGCATAACACTGACTTTTCTTTTCTTTCCTAACAAATATATAGAGGAGTCACACACATTTAGTGAATTTATGATATCTACTCCTCTTCATGAAAACACTTGAGTGTACAAAGTAATTTTGAAAAACCATCTGTATCTTCAGGAATAATTTTAAGGCCTAAATCCACTACTTACATCTCTAGCAAGCTACATGATTTTGTTCACATATTTTCTTATCGGTTCCATTAATTGTTCTCATAATCTACAACTTTCATTCAGACCTTTGATCCCATTTTATTTCACAAATAATTTCAGTTATTAATTCAACAGACATTCACACTAGGTTTTGCCCTTTCATTACAAATAGAAATTGAGAGAGGTTGAGAGAGAGAGAGAGAGAATTAATAGTTCTCCCAACCTCTTTTCTTTGCTTTCCCTTCTTTCAGAGAAGCATGAAGATTATTATCCCCAGACATGATAATGAATTTGGCAAGTTATTTTAGAAAATTAGTTATGCTACAAGTCTTTAGAATGTGAGACCAAAGGCCACTGTTCTGCTAACATCAAACACTGAAATGTCTTCATTTCTGTTTGTACAATGCCCCCAACTAAACTGGTGTCTGTCAGATGTGAGCAGCTTCAAATAAGGAGAAAACCTGTTTGGTTTTTAATAGATGTTCTATGGCGAACTCCTTCATATTATGCAGGGTAACCTATGAAGACTCCTTGGAAATTAAACTCAGCTCCTCATATAGTTTCTTGTATTTATTTATTTATTTTTTAAAAAATAAACTTTAAAAGTTAAATCTAAATAGTAAAAACAGTAAAAATAGCCTTGCTAAAATGAAGTGAAACTATGAGAATTGTCATGATGAAAGCAGGTAAGAACAAGTTTAGAAGCTAATTGATAGTATGATGTTTTTCATAAACTTGGGAAAATGAAAAAAGTCATAGCCATAAGCCTGAAGCTTAGAAGAGGATGCAACTATGGCCCTCTGTGGAGAGTACAATAGGACCCCTATATCCATGGATTCATTATCCACTGATTCAGTTATCTGTGGTTGGCTCCCCGCTGCCGTTGTGATCATGGTGGTGGTGGGTGGGAGAGAAGCAAGGAGCATAGGATTGCACTCATCGCCACCTCCTGCCCCTCACCACAGGCCCAATCGCGGTGGTGGCAGGCAGGAGAGAAATGAGGAGCATGGGATTGCACTCATCGCCAGCTCCTGCCCCTCGTCCCAGCCCAATCATGGTGCTGGCAGGCAGGAGAGAAGCAAGGAATGCAAGATCACGCTCCTCGCCACGTCCTGCCCCCCACCTGGGGCCCAATTGTGGCAGCGGGCAGGAAAAGAGTGAGCATTGCGAGCCCGCCACGGTGGCTCCCTCTGCAGCTCCTTGCCACCTTGATCAGCCGGGGCAGGTGGGGGACAAGGTGTTCACTCCTATCTGTGGATTTCAGTATCCGCGGAGGGGGGGCAGAACCAATCCCCGCGGATACAGGGGTCCTACTGTATTCTACAATCTGAACACTGCTAAAGATAAATGGTTTTTTACATCCCAATAGCTGCAATTCCATGTCAGGAAAATTATTTACTCATTACACAATTTTTTTTTAAATGAATTCTGCCCTCCAAATAAATTCTTAAGGTAGCTCACCAAAATGATCCCTATCTTCTTCCCCTTTCTCTTCCAAATAAAACAAAATCAATACCTGTTACTTAATAAATCCAGATTGCATACTATTTCCTATGTCCTAAAATAAGAATGGATATTTAAAACTGAAACTAGAATAGCACAACCATATTCATTTAGCATCAACAAAGTCATAAAAATGCTAGATAGAACAGACAAACATAGAAGCAAAATCATTTGTGTCCAGTTAAATTAGAATATGTTGAAGAGCTGGAAGACAAGAAAGCAAATATGGTAAAAGGAATGGAACAAGTTGCAAAACCGAGAGAAGAGCTCCAGGAGGAGCAATTTTCTGTACTTCTTCAAGCTGGAAGATACGTTTATTATGCATGGTGAGCAGTGTATGAAATAAAACTTAAGAACATAGTTGGAAAATGACATGTTTTAATATGTCTGTGATCCATCTAAACCTCCTCATGGGCAAGAAGAATTTGGCATGTCATTCCCCGGGATATGCTAGTTTCCTGTATGTGGGAAAGCATTCCGACAGGCAATATTCCCAAAGCATTTAACTGCCATCATGAACCCCTCAGCTGGTTTATTTCACTAATAATTCCCTTTGCTTTCTGTCCCAGCTGCAAAAGAACGGCCTGTCACATTCTCTTTCATTTCCACAACATGACAGCTGATGTGTAACACTTCCCAAAATCAGTTCATAATGGGCTAAACTAAAGTTACATAATTTGCTATGCACTCAGTGGATGCTCAAAGTTACATATTTTAATTCATTCTATATTTAAATCCTTTCATATCTGTGAAAGGCTAAAAGGGGCATGATAAAGACAGAGAGGGCCCATCTGCAGGGAATCTCTGCAGCTGTCCCCTTCCATTTCCCCTTTCCAAAATGTGGCAGTGGTGGGGAGGAATTGCTGCGGGGGCTTCTCTGACGCTCTAAATATTGCTGTAAATATTATAGGCATCCATTAAAAATATAAAAAATAGTACAGCCATCCAAAAGTGTCCATAGTTAAAATGAAGGCAGTGATCCATACTCCTCTCTTCCATGGAAATACAAGAAGGCCCTTTCCGCATGTGGGAAAGGAACCGTGTGAAAACGGGACTCACCGGACTTCTTTGGCATCTGGTTGAGTTTGTCGGGACAAGGAGCAGTGCGAGCTCGTCGCTCTGCACTGCTCCAGTGTCCAAAATGGCAGCTTCCAGTTGGTGGAGGCCTGCAAATCTGCACCAGAGCGCGGCGATGGAGCGACACAGAGTCGTGCGCTCTGTGCTTTTTAAAAACCTCTAAAAAGAGATTTTTAAAAAACACGCCGGGCAGCCAGTTCTGGTTGCTCTGGAGCGGACCGAGATGCGGAATGGCAAAAAGTAGTCTGCCCCAGTCCACTCTACAGTGCAGAAGACCTCCGTCGGAGGTCACTCTGCACCGTTTAAAAAGCCCAGTGCAGAAAGGGCCTAAGGGAGAGAAGCATTAGCTAGTCAGACTTGTGATTGGCTTGAAACTCCTATTGGAGTGCAGTTCCTGAGGCTTATCAAGGACAAGATGGTGGCTATTTGGAGATCACCAGATAGTGGAACAGTGGGTGCCTAGGTAGGAAAAAAGGCAGACAGGAACCCTCATTTTCAAACTACTATCATGCTAGACTATTTCAACAGAAAATCTGAAAGAAATTATTTGGGTAGGTGGGCATATATATATATATGTACACATACATACTAGCGTACATACCTGGCGTTGCCCGGGATTTTATTTTCTCATAGGTAATGCTCATTAGAAAGATTTGAGATCCTGTGTCTCTAATTCCCCAAACTGTCTTGTCCAGTACCTGTAACTTTTTGCCATATTCTCCAATCCAATCTGTATTCGGAATTATTAACATACAGAAGTTAATACACTGCCCTCCTCCTTGCTGCTAGGTCTCATCTCCATAGCAACTGGCCTGGCCCAAGAGCTCCCTGGCTGAGAATTCTAAAGGCCCCTTCCTAAACTGCAAACCTCAGGATTCCCTAGAATCTTCTCAGGAAGCCAATCATATGAGATCAGGTCTTCGTCTGAAACAGACAAACTCACAAACTTTGACTTTTATATATTATATTTTGTATGATAGAGAGCAACCAATGGAATGTGATCCTTTCAGGAACAGCTTTTTTTTTAATGAAAAATAATCACTCTTCATTGTATTTACTGTGTGTGAGAGTGGGTGGGTGTACAAGCCTTTTCCCCCACACTTCTACTTTCTGATCCAGAAATTCTTCCTTCTTATTCCTTCAGCAGAAAAGCCCTCATACTTGAATGGGGATATTGACAGAGAAGGAGGAGAAGAAAGAGATGCAGCAGAAGCTTCTCCCGTAGTAATAGTCCAAGGAGAGCCGACATGGTGTAGTGATCTGAGCACTGGATTTTGACCCTGGAGCTCAGGGTTTGATTTCCCCTTGGCTATGGAAATCCATTGGGTGACTTTGGGCAAATCACAAATTCTCTGCCCCCAGAAAACTGTTTAGGTTCACTTTAGGGGCACCATAAATCAGAAATGACTTGAAGGCACACAACATCAGAAAAAATTACAAGCTTATGCATACTTATCTAGAAGTAAGTTCCATTAAATTCAGGTGGATCTACTTCTCTGTAGATTCACATAGATTTTTTTTCTTTAAACCTGTTTACTAGGTGCTGTCAGATTTCTGTTTCAACTTTCTGTGCCTGTCAGTGAACCAGCTTGACCTATCGTATGTACTTGAATAAAAAGAGAGGGGGAGCTATAGAGTTTTCTTGCTACTTATGGGTGTGTTTCATAGAATTTTGACATTTCTTTCTTGGGAATTTAATTTCACCCACTTCCCAGCCTGGTCTCCATGCCAAACTCAGGATTTTTAGTTCTTTTCTCCTCAGCCCTCAACTTCTTGAGGTTCCTCTTTTCTTGACACAGTTTGTTGTGTGTGTGTGTGTGTTATGTTTTCTAACATTTGCAAGCAACAGCGAGAGGCCACATTTGCCTTATCAGTGGTTCTAACTCCTTTTCTCTTCAGTGTGTAACAGTTACCTAAATACAACAGAGTCAAGGTAGATTGGTTGAACATGCCTGAAATGTCTGCCCACCCAAACAAGCATGGGAGACGCATGTGGGTGATATTATGGGGAAGAAGAGATTACTGACTCTACTGCCTGTTTCTGATGGTAGGTTAGGGCATATTCTTTCTGCAGTATGAAAGTGAGGCTAAGCTTGCAAGGAGTCCACTGACTGGAATGCTGACAGCAAACAGAACAGTTCAGTACAATCAGCAACCAGCACAAGCATTTAGTTTTTGCCTATATAGCTATATAGCCATTATTTTCACCCAGTTTTTTTTAAAAAAAAGAGAAAGAGAGAAGTCAGCCCATTAGTAATTTACTACTAACTCATCTTTGTAGTAATGACCATGTATTCCAATGCAGAGGTCCATAATTAAATTTGAGAGGAACTCAAAGAATGTACTAGGGAGTTAGGAAAACAATATAGAATGGCCCTTTCCGCACGTGGAGGGGGAAACAGGGGGAAATGCACTGAAACGGAGCTTACCAGCAGCCGGGTAAGTCCATCCCCATGCAGAGCAGCGCGAGCTCGCTGTTCCGCAGTCCCCAGCGTCCAAAATGGTGGCTCCAGCATCCAAAAATGGCAGCTTCCGGTTGGTGGAGGCTCTCCACCAACTGGAGAAGCTCGCCAGCTGGAAGCCCACCCCCAACAGATCTGCAGGCACACACTGGTGTGCACCTGCAAATCTGCACTGGAGCGCAAGAACGGAGTGGCATGGAGTGGTGCGCTCCATGCTTTTGAAAAACCTGTAAAAACAGGTTTTTAAAAAGCATGCTGCGCGGCCACTTCGGGTCACTCCAGAGCGGACTGAGGTGCGGAACTGCAACAAGTAGTCTGACCCAGTCCGCTCCCACAGTGCGGACAACCTCCGTCAGAGGTTGCACCATGCCGTACTACTTACCCCGTGCGGCAAGGGCCATGTCTACAATATATCATACTTTTTTCTCAACATGAGAATCAAGGCAGCTTAGAACATAAATTTAACAACATGAAAAAAATGTAATGGCATTTAAAAAAAATCATGTAGTGCCCATGTAGAAACAACACATGCTAATGTTATTTAAACTGCATTAAATATTAATAAAATGTTTACTTTTTTAAAAAATATATACAAATAAAATATTTTTGTAAAAGATGAAATTAAGTCAGTACATTTCTATTCTATTAGCTAGTACACTGAGGACAGATTTACTTCTTTGTGAACAACTGGTTAGAATAGTGCCCACAGATTTTTTTAAAATTATATTCAAAATGTATATATAGCTGCTGCAGTATATTCATATGTTTAGTTTTCTCTGCTATTGTTATAGTTTTAATATATTTACTCTCATTTTTATGGTTTTACTGGATTTTATCGAGACATATTTTGTTTTTTATGGTGATATTCTAAGATATAAGCACATCAAACATACTGCCAATAAATAAATAAATAACATATACTACTGGAAGTATATTTAGGTTTCTTCTTTCTTTTTTAAATGGTCTGAATGTTCCTGGAAAAGGGACAGATATTCCTCAATTTTTCTCTAACACTTCCATAATTCTTTTGCATATAAACATGAAAGATTTCTCTAGCCATCCACACTGTGACCTGCTCTTGAAGATCTTCTGAAGAACTGTGCTGATAGAACTCCAGTTCATATATTTCTTAGAATGTTCTCATTACTTCAGTGTTTGTTTTACCTCTTGGTTTACTCTTTCTCTGTGTATGTGTCTTCAAGTCAACTGTCAACTTAGGCAAGGAATACTGAGGCAAAGTGGTTTTGCCAGTTCCTTTTTTCTGAAACACAGCCTACAACACTTGGTATTCTTTGGCAGTCTCCCATTCCAGTACTAAACAGGGCTGAGCCTGCTTAGATTCCAAAATCAGACAGGATCTGGTGCCTTTAGGATATGTGGATCCTGTTGGTTTACCCTCCTCATCTCTCTGTCTCATACACCATCTGAAGAACATTTCTACCACAAATTCATAGAAACTAAAATCAAGCTAAGTCCTTTACTTTCATAGACTGCCAGTCATCTTTCATATTGCTTCACAGCTGTAGTTTCTGAACTATTTTTGCTATTCTGAAATGTTGATTCTCCAGCCTGTGGCTTCCTTTCCTCTATGGAGAGAGTAGAATAGGCCAAATCTCATTTGGTCAAATGCAAGCACACTGGTTTAAGCTTGCCTCTGAAAAGATGTGGACAAATTGTGCTGCAGATTCAGTATTAGAACAGTGTGGCTCTGACAAGCAAGCAAATGAAATGTCAAAGGAATAAAATAAATTAGTTCAATCTATGTAGGGTTACACATAGGTGTGAAGTCATATAGTACAATTCTCTATAGGGTAATGTTACCGCTGTGGTACAATGCTGCCTGACATTTTCTGAAATGAAAAATTACAGCCTTCAGTTGCTGGCAATGCTGGCAAGTGAGAAGAATCTACCACTGTGTCAAGAAATATTTAAACAAATGTTGAGAGAGGCAGAAACTAATTTCAAAAGATTTCCAAATTTCATTTGATATTTTGAATTTTTCAGTACAAATAACTGATAGCCCTGAATTCTATTGGTTAGTCCTAGAAATGTTCCTGTAGGGTTTTACAAGCCACATGAATTTTAGTTGGCAACTCCTCAGCCTGTGCATATACCATTACAATGTTTAGATTAAATTGAATAAGAACCTGGTAAAACCTATAGAAGGTAGAATATAGAGCCTGAAATTCATAGAGTGTCTGCCATTGACTGTCTTGCAATAAGAAGGGAAAGGCTTGTTTAGATTTCAAGTCTGGGAAGCATGTCAGGCGTTCCTTTAAAGAATCTAAACAAAACCCACAAAGAGTGACCTAAGGTCACCCTGCAAATAGTGCATTGAAGAAATCTGACAATAGATAGTAGGATGTATTCTAAAAGGGGAGTGTGCACTAAACTCTGGTGTACTGAACAAAAAGATAAAATGTAAATCTCTGATTGGATAACTGATACACTGAGTGCGTGTCATGAGACAATAAAAGAGCTAAGTCAGCACTGTGCAATTAGGCTGCTTGGGCAGGCCTACAAGGCAAGGAAGAGAAGGCAATGACGTAGCCTTCCCAAGAAAAGTTCCTGATAAGCCTCACGAAAAAGCTGATTCTGGTAGGGCTAGGAGATATATGTTCATATGTGATTAATGCAGTTGAGACTAACTTAAGAAGTGCTTAAGGTGTAACCCTTGAATGCCTGTTACACAAAAGCTTGCTGGAGTTGAAATATTTATCATATTTGCGGGGATAATTAGTGGAATGTAAAATGGCTAAGAATATGATAAGGGCAAGACTGCGAGTCTGTAAAAGTCTTTAGGAACTGTCTGTATAAGGACTTAGAAAACATTATGGGAAACTAATCTGATTAGGATGACACAACGAGATTGCTACATCTTAACTGGTTAAGAAGGCTGATATTCTTAACGTGTATAATTTATTGCCAAACCTGTTAAAGAACTGAATAGAGAAAGTCTTAATGAATGTCCTGATGAATATGATGTGATGGCTATATGACTTAATATAAGATGCCTTATATGTAATATTATAGAATATAACTATGCTGAAGAGCCCAGACATTGCTTTTTGATAGAATGTATATGTCTGTGTATTATAAATAAAAACTTATAATAAATAGCCTAAAAGAATATCAAGAGAGTATGTTCCTCCTTCCCATATGAACATTCTGGATATCCAAGAGTTGAAAATATTTAAATGGAGTGTTGATGTTAATCTGATATGTCTGGTTTAATTACTGTCATAAGTTGGGGAGGGTGGTGACCAGATGTTGATTGAGGTGAGCCCAAATAGAACCCAGGATTAACTGACAAGTGGCAAGGACCCTCAATCCCACAGTCTAAGAGAAGGGGAACCACACCAGTTTCTAGGGGAAAGAAATAATTTAATTTCTCCCTACTGTGAGAGCATATTTGAAAACTGTGCAGATTTCAGACATTCTCACGAAAACGGAAAAAATGTCTCCTCACCCACTGTCTTCTTGTCCTGATAAGGCCCTGTTGTGGCACATAGGACTGTCATCTAGTTATGTTCCGTGAACTGGTACATGACAGTTATGTCATCGCCTGAGACCTCCAAGGGAGTTCTTCAGATGTCCCAGAGAACTGTATCACTATACACAAGCTGGGCCATCTTTCCCCTGACATCTATATAGTTGTGCAGGTGAAAGACAATGGTTAACATGTTTGTGGGGAAGAGACAGCCCTCTAGGTCTTTTGGTGGGGGACAGGAGGAATAGGCTTAATTTTTGCCTTATCAGAGTTTCCAGATAGTCAATAAGTCCCTTTTTTTATTGCTGTTTTTACCCGACTTTGAATATTATTTCCATTCCTAGATAGCTCTAATTAATGTCGAGTCAACACATACACGAAGTCTGCTTAGACTAGCAATAAGATACATTTATAGTAGCAAATGATTTGACTGAACAAAAGCTCCCAAAATGCAAAGTCAAATTGTTTGATTCTGTCATTTGGTATAAGATCATACAGTGTTTCAGTGAATTTCGAGTCAAAATATGTGAGTAAAAATAAGGAGACATTGTTCTGAAGTAATAGCCTACAGAGTTCCCAGGGTTGAAAGTACAAAGTTTTAATTTGGTTGAAAATGTAATACTATTTCCAAACTTGAGTGTTATTTGCTTTAGCTGTGCAAAATTGACTGTAGTTATGATTAACAATTTGCAGCTAGTGCAATTTGAATAAATGAGCAAACTATTCTACAATATTATATGAACCAAATGTTTAATGACTACAATATATAAGCAGCCAATATCTTGTTGATTTAAATACACAGGCACAGGTTCACAGAAAATGATTGTTATATTGGTTAATAGTAGAATTCTATACATGTCAGATTACAACTGTTAGTACTACAGATAAATGTGTTTCAGATAGTAGCCGAAATCATAAAAGCAGGAAAAGGCTACTATGTCCCTCCAGGTATTTTCTGACTCCATTTCCCATCAACCCTATCTAGCACAGACAATGATGAGGGATGTAGTAATTTAGAGTCCAAAAACATTTGGAAGGGCATGGTTCTCCACCTCTACAGAAATGCAATTAATCTGAAAAGATTAAGGGGATTACTGCTATTCTCTGAGGAATGTGCTGCTCCCACGACATTACAACTCTGGTTTTCAACACATACAGTAGCAGAAAAGCTTTTACAAAAGAATATACTCAGATCATTTTATATTTTAATTTACTAAGTAATGTCAGAACATAAGAGCAATCATGCTGGATGAGACCAAAAAAAAGGCCAGTTTAGTCCAGCTTTCTTTTCCCAAAGTGGCTATCTATAGGCTTACAATGAATAACACTATGGATGGAAAGTTGGTACCATTAACAGATTATTGGGTTTCCCAGTGCTTTAGAAACCTCTGTGAAAAGAACAGATCAGTCACAAAGATTCCATATAGTTTGTGAGGTCGATCAGGGAACTGTTCTAAGGGTCTTATCACACGAAGGTGTCATACTGCCAGAGCAATGTGTTATTCCTCCTTTGGGAATCAATCTTATCACATGACCTCATTGCTCAGCAGCAGCTATTGTGTTGCAGTCCATATGAAATGTGACTTTTTCATGCTTTAAATGCTTTAAATAATCCATTAGTGACTCTTTCCTGCAACAATCTCCTTTCCTGCAGTCTCCTCATAGCACTTCC
This sequence comes from Iguana delicatissima, assembly GCA_948472985.1. Taxonomy (NCBI): domain Eukaryota; kingdom Metazoa; phylum Chordata; class Lepidosauria; order Squamata; family Iguanidae; genus Iguana; species Iguana delicatissima. Next base: position 779,848 of record CAOKZL010000125.1, on the reverse strand, counting down.
TTCCATAGCTGATCTAGTAGTGGGTGTGGTGTGGGCATTCCTAGGTTGTCCCTGCCTCAGTTACTCCCAAGGAGATCTTTGACCTATAGCTTTTTAAGCATTTGACAATTTGATTAAGCTTGTCTATTTTTATTTTCATTATCACTGCACACTATAATCTAGACTTTATGTAAGAGATACCTGTGGGAACCTATGATGGATGTTCAACCTATATTAATTGTGTGTATTTCAGCTTTCAATCATTTTAAACCAGAAATCAAATGGAGGTTTTTTTCCACTGTCAAGAAATCTTATCTCTGTAAGGCAGTGGAAACCACAACTATAAATATAAATCCAACCTTTGTCTTGAAAATATACAAACATAAGACAAAAGTTATGAAATGGAATAGTTAAGCAGTTTAACCTGCTTCTACAAAAAAAATGGTGTGGAAGTTGCCAAGGTCTGTATTATTTTATGAATGTATGGAATTCCTTTACAGGTCTATATAAGGTTCTATGAAATGTTTATACTCTGAAGTATAGAAGATTTGTCATTCTTTTTGGAGTTATAATGTATTGCCACCCTAACATACACCATTTCCGCACCATACTGTGATCCTGTGATGTCCCAGCTTCACCCCAGCAGTCACACTGCTGGGATGGGATGGGATGGGGACCTGAATGCTCCCCTCTGCACCTGGACTGCTGTTGGCAGATGGGTAATTTTTGGGACATGCTCCTTTATTTCTGCAGTGCAGCCAGCATCTTCCTGTGCTGCTCTGAGGAAGGAAGCACCTGATAGCGTCTCCACCCTTCCCACACAGCTGCCAGTGACATGATCATTGTGCGAAAGGAGGCCATTACTGGATTTGTTCTGGTAACGGAATACTGTGTGATCATAACAACTGGGAATGTGACAGGAGCGGAACTGCAACGATGTTCCATTTCATAACTTTTGGCAACCAACAGAGGGTTATACGCCATTGCACTAAGTTGTTAAGAAATTATGCTTTGCACTTAACATGGTTTTATTGTTCTTGTAAGCTTTTGAGGTGAACCTATGGAGAGTCTATCATAGGATTATTTTGACAAGATTTCTTCAGAGAAAGTTTCCCATTGTTTTGCACTGCATATAGCCAACAGCAACTGACATTCCCTGGAAATCTCCCTGTTAAGTATTTACTAGGCCTGACACTGATCTTCTGTATCTTAATTTCTGGACATGTTTCTTATGTCTGTGGCCATAGTAAATAATGTTTTGTAAGGCAGGCCTTCCTAGCTTCCCAACATTTATAAGACTTTGAAGATATTTGCCAGTTGTTCTACCTGCTATGTCAAGTTCTACTGACTAATGCTATGATTAAGAAATGGACACTTACTATTAAGTTACATTTTGTTGAAAGCTTATCCTGTATTATATCTTGCCAAGTATCTCTCAGTTCCCTCACTGATCCAGCTAGTGAGGATGTGGAAGATGGTCTTCATAGTGGCTCTTCCCACCCTGTGGAATTCCCCTTCGCAAGAGACTAGGCTGGTTTCCCTCTGCTTTCCTTTCACCAGCACTCAAAGATCTTTTTGGTCAAACAAACTTTTTAATGAATAACTGTTTGTAGGGAACCTTTTTTATGGGTGTGAGTGTGTGTGCATGTGCTTTGTTTTAACTTTGTTGCGCTTATGAAAGATTTTATACTTTTTAAAAAATGAATGGTTTTGATGTAATGATTTTGGAATTGTGCTGGATGTGATGGTTTTTAAATTTAGTCATCTCCAGTATCATGTCCCCCCCCCCGGTTTTGGAGGAATTTCACCAGAGATCAAAAGACTTGATTAATCAGTAAGAGTTCATGTATCTCTTATTTACATTAGTGTTTGAATTTTTTTTAAGTATTGGTATCTTCCCACTTGAGACCCAGCATTTTATAGTCGTCTGAGCATTGGAATATGAGCCTGGAGACCAGAGGTCAATTCCCTGCTCAGCCATGGAAACCCACTGGGTGTTCTTGAGTGTGTCACAAACTCTCAGCCCCAGAAAACCCCATGATAGGCTTGACTTAGGGTCACCATAAGCCAGAAATGAATTGAAGGCACACAACAACAACAACCACGGGGGGTGAACTTTTTTTTTTAATTGCAAAATTTGTTCAGAAGGAGTTTGCCTTTTCTTTCCTTTAACATCCCCTGATGGTATAAAGAAGTGTGGAAGATTGCGATTAATGATAAGTGAACATGTCGAATTAAGGCCAAAAAGGAAATAATGAAGGGGAATGATTTTGAAGCAATATGGAAGACGTTTGTGGAAAAGGTTTTAATAAAAGAGGAAGGTGTCATACCTCCACAAGAAGAATTACAATTCTGGAAGGTGCAGTAAGTTGAAACATAATTGGCTCTGGGGGTGGGTTCACTTTTAGGAATAGTTTGATATGTTTATTAATAAGATCATATTTAGTAATAGTAATAGATTAAATGTAATTGAAAGGTATAGCGTTAAGAATGAAATTATTGTAACAATAATGAGTATAATGAGAATGAGATCTAGATATAGGTAACAAAAGTATATAAGTAGTATGATATATAATATGTTGAATAAGTATATGACTGTAATGCAATTGGAGAGAAATAACAATGTAAGCTTGTTTTTGTTGAAATTCTTTTTTTTCCCTCACTGTTATTTGTGTTCTTTTTTGTTCTGTTCTTTTTTCCTTATAATCAATAAAATTTAAATTAAAAAAAAAGATCAGCCAATGGATTTCCACATCTGACCAAAGATTAGAACACTGGCCTCCAGAGTTACAGTCCAATGTTCAAACTGCTACCCCACATTGGATCTTTTTCACATATACAAATATGTATCAGTATTAGAGTACCTTGTAGAAAACTGTATATTATTTTGAAAAGTATTTTCCATGCAAAATCCACTAGGTTGGGTAGGAGAGTTCAAAAAGAGCTACGGATGACCGAGTGGACAAAAGCATATTGTTTAAAAAAACATGCTTGTTAGATTATTCTTGATTTGCACCTCCCAGGGGAAAATGCAAAGCACCTAAACCATTTCAGAAATTACCAATCACTGCTTCCTAAGCTAGACAAAACCAGAAAACTAGTATTCCAGTAAAACTTTTTGTAAAAATATTGAAGATAACTTTCATGGACCACACAAAAAGAATACAGATTATTAACAAGACAATTGAGACAGTTTCTATGTTGTTCTTAATCTAGAATTCTTTTATTCCTTCTAGCAATATCATTCCAGTGGAAAAGAGTCCTCTGAGATCTGCAGCCTATATTTATAATTTTATTCTCTTTACTTCTTGTAAATTCAGCTTCACTGCAAAACAACAGAGAACTTTTATGAGTTTAGCTTCTGACTGTTTTAGAGTGCTTGTGGTGAATTAAATTTTAAAAGGTTTGGACACTGACAGTCACAATAATTTTAGACACTTTTCACAACTTTGTTTAAAACCTCTGAACCTTTCAAGGCTCTCTCTTCTCTTCATTAACACTTTAAAGAATGCTGACTGACCAAACTTCTGACAAGCTCCCTAAGGACAAAGGTACCTTCTTCCTAATATGCTGCTTGACAGGTACTTTAAAGTCATTAGGGCTTTTTTTTCCAAAAACTTCCTTCAAAGTCCAAATGTCTTTATTTCACCCTGGCGCTTATAGCCATTTTCTTCAAAGTGTACTTTAAAATGCAGTACTCAAAACAAAGCCACAATAGCTAGCACCCAATGTTCTATGGGTACAATTCATACATTTTAGCTTATTTTTTGGGAGAGAGATGTAACAGAAATTTGTTGGATTTGTGGTTCTGTATGTAAATATCTACGTTTCAAGGAGTCAGAGGAGAAAGCCTATTGTCTCAGAAATCAATATGTTCCAAGGCTTTTGATATATTTAAGAGGGGAATATATATATATATATATATCAAAAGCCTTGGAACATATTGATTTCTGAGACAATAGGCTTTCTCCTCGACTCCTTGAAAAGTATATATATATATATCCATATACATATATATATTTCCATACATTCATTTAATTTTGTAAAAATGCATATGCACAATAATACATGCGAAAACATGTACATAGGAAAATATGTACAAACATATATTCATTCCTACAGGAAAATATTCATGAATTTCTGTGTGGGGACAAAAACAAAACAATGCACAGGAGGGAATGAAGATGCAGATAGAAAACTAAGAAAGTCAACAAAAATGAGACTGACAGAAATGTACAAATCCAGCCAAAGGAATGAACTGTTGAAGGCAATTAAAGATCCGGGCTGGGATCCAAATTATAACAGAACTTGTTTTCCATGCTCAAGGTAATTTTGGACTTGTGCTTCTGTCCCCTGTGCTGCACTGCACACTGTAGCCTTTTCTGCCACACACTGTTACAATGGTATCATTCCACTTTCAACCTCCTGTGGAATTCTGGGGTTTGTAGTTTACTGAGGCCAAAGAGCTCTCTGGCTGAGAATTCTCAAGGCTCCTCCCTCAACTGCGGCATGCGAGCTTCAAACAGAAAATCTACGGTCTTCTGCTCCAACACCCACTACGCAGAAGGCAAACTAATCATATCATGAGACATGTAATGCGGCAAAGAAAGTGAGCACAAAACAGAAGAGAAGTCCCAAATGCTGAATCCTACATAGCTACCTCCACAAAGCATACAAAATCCAGCAAGGCTAAAACAAAAACAAAACGAAACGAAAAGGCACAAAAACCAATCTAGCAAGAGCTCAGGTGTATTTTGACATATATAGCATATAAACATTTATCCCCTCTCCTCTCTGCACAGTCAAAGCCCCCCATCATCTCTAAAACCCAGGGGAATATGAACATCCAGTGTAGGTTTTTTTTTGTCCTGACTGTGCACCTGTGCTTGTTTCCTCTGTGTGTTTTTTTCTCTATGCTTTAGAACATTGACTCCACCTGCTACCACCCTTTTCCTGAAAATGGCTCTGTGGCATTCCTAGCACCATGCTGGTGACCAAAAATACAGTTGAAGACACCAGTATCTTCAGTATACAAACTCCTGGAAATGGTGGCTCAATTATTCCAATTATTCATGCTTGATTGGCGGGGGGACAGTAACAACTCTGGAATGATTTCCTTGTAGTTTTTCCTTTACCGGCATATTATCTATAAACATACAGAACATATGGAAGAGGAGGACTACTCAAAAAATCATTGTTGATTGTTCCAGCAGCATGATTTCAATGAAACCTGTTCATAGGTTTTTCCTTAAAATCAGCAATGGCTATAAAGTTTAATGCATAGATCTAATGCCAAAATGCTTACGAGATGAGCCCCTTTGCAGATGAAGAGATGACTCTGCTACTGTCATTAGGAAGTAGATTTTAAAAGCTTGAATGTTTGCATCATTGATGCTGGACTTACATTTACTATTTCTTCGTGAATACATGGCAGAATACTATCTAGTATTACATTGTCCCAATAGTTGCTGTGTATATACTTCTCTTTATCACTCCTCTGCTTTAGTTTTGGGTACAATCACTGATATGTCTAGTTATTTTGCACTGACTTTCAACAACAACAACAACAACAACAACAACAACAACAACAACAAACAGATCAGGATAGAGACCCACAAAAAAGCCAATGGGGAATTTCATTTATACCAAATAATAAATTTGATTGTGTTCATCTATGATTTCTTTTCCACTGTTCTATTCGGAGCAGTTGTCATTGCTGGTACATTCACATCAAGATCGATTTGACTATGTTCCATACAAATAGCTAGCAATTATTTTGAAATAGTTTCTCTCCCTCCCTTCCTCCCTCCCTCTGTGTGTGTGTGTGTGTATGTGTATGTTAAAAAATGTTAAGAATTCTGTGCCTTAGCTCATCATACCCCCTGCTATGTTACCTGAAAGACTACTATACAATCAAACAATATAATGGAAAAATAAATGAGCCACTGAAATCTTAGAAGTAGTATGTATTGTGTAGCACACATTTCTGAGTTGCTCCCATATCTATATGGAATTTCAAGATAAGTAGGCTTCTAGAGTCAGTTCTGAAGGACAATGAAGTTCATAATGTAAAAAAATCAACCATAATAAAACCATCTGTATTCTCTACTGCCATAAAGATTGCAATTTACAGTCTGCTCGCCAAGCACAAAGCACAAACAAACTACTGGAGTACCCATGACATAATGAATAGAAATGCCACTGTAACATCACCTACTTCATTCATTATTTGCATTTATTACCACTTCATGCTGCAAATACAAGCACAAATTTAACCTTCTACTGAAAAGCACTCTCTTGTACAGGTCTATTTAAAGTGTTGATCCACTGAATTAAGACAAGAATAGTAATTTTTAAAAACCCTTTGATCACGGAAGTGTATATGTGCACATGTGCCTTGAAGCTGCCTGTTGACTTGTGGCAACCTCTAGATCAGTGGTTCTCAACCTGTGGGTCCCCAGATGTTCGTGGACTTCAGCTCCCAGAAGCCCTGAGCATTGACCATAGTGGCTGGGGCTTCTGGGAGCTGAAGTCCACGAACATCTGGGGACCCACAGGTTGAGAACCACTGCTCTAGATGCTGAATTTTGTGAAGGAGGGGTGTTTTATGGAACACTGTTGACTATCCCACCTAGTCTGCATGATGAAGAGGTACAGAAACTAAGGTCATTTCCACACAAGACTGTTATAGCACTATGATTCCACTTTCAACATCCTATGGAATCCTGGGGTTTGCCGTTTCGGGAGGTACCAGCCCCTCCCGAAACTGCAAACCCCAGGATTCCATAGGATGTTGAAAGTGGAATCATAGCGCTCTAACAGTCTCATGTGGAAATGGCCTAAGAAATAAATGTTGATAGGATTATCAAACAAGGTTTTAGCAAACAATGTGGGCATTTCCTTCATTTATTTATTTTAGCCAAAATACCTCTGAAGCTCCTTCTTTTTGGTGATCTGTAGCCATCCATGAGGTATGATAGTGTTCCTGTCAAAATATACTTAATTCTGAATGTTCAGCACCTTCCATTTTTAAAAAATTAAAAAGGGGTATTTTAACACCCCCCCAATACTTGTAAGTATATATTCCCCAGGGTACATATAAACACATCAAAGTAACATTGATATAATATTTAACACAGGAAAATCAACATGCCAATATACAGAGTCTGAGGTCAACCATCCCATAGGCTCTAAAACCCCAATGAATATTCATTTAAAAACACACAACAGACTTGTCAATCCACATTTTAAAACAAAGAAACAAAACAGATTGAAATTCTCATTCTCTATTGAAACTAGGAAGGGAAGTAAATATATCATTTTTCTGGTTTCATGAGAAAGATGAAGTCTATACATGCTCAAAAAACACTTTACTGGTAGTCTCTTGCACCATATCTGTTCACCTTCTTGTTCCACTTCTCCCTGACCATTCTCCCACTGGATCTTGTAATTAACAGTGTGGAACACACAGACATCACAGGTGAAGGAAGCAGCACTACTGATATTGGAAGGAGAACTGTCCCACCAATAAATCATCTTTGGTTATTACATTTCTTTCTTTCTTTCTTTTTTCCTTATTAGTAACCAGAGAGATAGCTCAGGCTTCTTAGAACATCTTTGGAAGTGGATTTGCTCCACAAAGGGATGCCTGAAAGCACAATATGGTATATGGACAGAATATTAAATATACAGTTGAGATGGACAATGACGTTTTAAGCCTGGGTCCCTATTGATACAACTAAAAAAAAGCCCATTCAATCAATAAGAACCAATCAATGTACATCAACACTTACATAAGTTATATTGATTCACTGGGGGAATTTGGTTAGTCAACATTTGTGTACATTCCATAGATTAATTAGGAGTTTTTTACTTGGGAATAGCAATTTGATTTAGGCCTAGGATAAAACTTTCAGATATTGTTGGACTGCATTTCCCAGCATTTTTTCCCCACTGGCTACGTTATCTAGGGCTGATAGGAGCCGCAGTCCAAAAACAAGTGCAGTGCACACAATTTCACTCCTGGTGCAGGCCTTGGCTTCTATTTTATACTACAATGTCTTCTTGGAAAAAAATACACTGCAATAATTATCCCTTTAATGTATATCCTTAAAAAAAACTTTTTGATTTTTAATCCATCTAGTCCCTAGATCCTATCACAGCATTTATTTCCATGGCTTTAAGCTTTTAAAGTGACAAACAAAAGCCATTATCTGTTGCTTGAATAAGCTTTCAACTTCCTGTATCTCTTAATAAATTCACTGCTTTACACACCAATTGTGATTTATACTGATCAGCATTTTTTTTTTTTCCAGTTAAGTAGTCACATGAATATGAATTTGGCTGGGCCAGGTTCCAATATTCCAGTGTTAATTTTCATCCCTAAAATGGAAGTAACACTAACATATCTAAAGAATTGCTCCCTGAACTGCACAAAAACAGCACGTGTTTTCCTCTACTCTGAACTGTGGAGAACGGAGATATACCTACAATCAAGGCAGTGGTGCAATAGGCCAAAGTCCTGTATCAGTTACTTAATTAAGGCCATTTCTACACTAGCCTGTTACAGTGCTATTATTCCACTTTTAACATCCTGTGGAATTCTGGGGTTTGTAGTTTACTGAGGCTGAAGAGCTCTCTGTCTGAGAATGCTAAAGGCCCCTCCCTAAACTGCAAACCCCAGGATTCCACAGGATGTTGAAAGTGGAATAATAGCACTGTAACAGGGTGGTGCAGAAATGGCATAAGTAACCTCCTGTGGCCATTTCCCGCAAACCTGATGGAAACATCATTTACGCATCTTCCAGTCACCAGTGGAATGGATCTCCTTCTCTTTGTGCAGCCTGGCAAACTAGGTTTCCTGGGGAGCTACGACTGTGGCAACAGTATGAAAATCATGACTAAAATAGTGATTGTGAATGTGAAACAGTTATGGATGAGTAAAGCTAGGTAACTGTTTCATGTTCACAATTGCTACCCCAAACTGTGCAGCGAGAAAGAGATCCATTCTGCAGCATGGGTGGATAGCAGGTTTTGCAGAGAAAACAGGCCAAGAGATGTTAATGTTGCTTAGTAAAGTACACTTGACTAGGTAAACTGATGGGATTCTGGTCATAATTCAGAAAATTAAAAGTTGAGTATAAATGAAAGGGCCTAGATCCCGATAGTAGGGATGGAAATAATATTTAAAAATATTTAAAAATGGTTGAAAATAGGTTTCTCAAGTGTCAGGGAACCTTGATGAGGAGAATCCTAGACAGGTAAGAATTTTCACGGTTTCATATTGCTTTCTGTAAAAATGTAAACACTGAGCAGAAAAAAAGCTATTTTCTGCTTAGAAAAATAGTCTTCTTGCACAGAAAACAATCTGCTCTGCAATGGAAAAAATAATATTTCTGCAAAAAATAAGATTTCTGCACATAATATGTTGCATTCTGTGGAGGAATGTAATTCTCAGTCCAGAAATGCATTTTCTGGGGGGGGGGACTTGGATTTTTTTGGCACAGAATAAATCTCAAACTATTCATAGTTTTTAAAGGCTTTCTCACAATAAGGAGAAGAAATAGTAAGATTGTTTGTTGTTGCCTGATTATTTATATTCCTACCCTATACTAAGATAAAGCAACAGAAATGCGGTAAAGCTGAATGAGAAACGCTTGTTCTATGTACAAGAACTATGCTGTCTTTCTCTGAAGAAGACGTGGAAAGTGATAGTGCTAAAGTGAATTTTCTTTGAAACAATTAGCATTTACAAGGTTATATCAAAATTTTGTTCAAGAAAGAAGAGTTAACAGTTTGCTTATAAAGCTCTGATTTACAAGTAGTTCTGCTACTTTCCTTATAGTCATGTATGATTTTCTGATTCTTTTTCTTTGCATGGATTAATTCAAATCACAGTCCTGTCGTTTGACCTATGTTGTCACTCTTTTGGTAGAGAACAACGTATAAGTATCAAAAAGAACAACAAATCCAATACACTTGATTTTTGAATATTTGTGCACTTTTACTTTGCTTTAAATGATTGTAAGCTGCTTAGAATCCTTGTCCAGAAGGAAGGCTGGACATAAATTAAATAAAAGCAAACCTACAAACAAACAAGAAATAAACAGCAATGGTTGATTTACAAGTTCTCAACATTTAGATTTAGCATTCACTTAGCACTTACATAGTAAGAAAAAATCTTACAGTATACCATTAATGTATTAAGTAAAATAAGGAATAAAACAGATAGCACTTTCCAAATTTGTCAATTAATTGCCAGTTTTTCTGTGACAATTATCTAAATACCAATTTGTAACATGAAGATCTCAGATTAGCTGAATACCTTTCTTAATACATTAATTAAAGTCTCAAATGCCCACACACATACAATAATATCCAACGACTCTTTCCTCAATTCCTATCTTGATTTAATATTGCCTACATGCCTCCAAAACCAGTTTTGGGTAGAAGCATGCATCACATCTAGCAGGCTTCTACTAACACAAACCATTCTTTAACATCAATTCAGCTGAATTGAAAGTAATCTGAGAAATTATAACACTTCTGTGCATTTCCTATCAAAACCAATACTGAACATTTGTTTCAAGTATGCTAAAATGCAGATGTGACTCAATGTGTTTTAACTGGTGACTTTAAGCATGTGTCTTTTGGATCTGTTGAAGTGTGGGCTTTATTTTATTTATTTAATCAAAGTGTATGCTACTTATCATATTTGAATTCATATCTCAGCTTAACAATTTGTTAGTAAGAATAGATTAGGACAAGACAAAGGCAGTGGCAGGCTGGATTTGGGTTGGTTCTGAAGAAGAGGATGTTGAGTTGGATTGATAGAATGGGAGGTTCACCATGGCCGTAGAGCACACACCAGGCAGTGGAGAGATGATATAAAGAAGGAAATAATATGAAACAGATAAAATAAGAAGCAGAGGAAACCAATGAAATGTAGCAAAAAGTCAGCTGCAAGATGATTGCAGCTGAATTAACGAATCATATGGAGTTGGCATAAAATTATGTTTTAATGGACTAAGAGGAAAACTAACAGAAGCATAACCAGCAAAAATACTGCAAAGGATTAGAGTTAATTAGACTAGGACAAGTGTTTTAGATAAAGGTTCAAACAAAGGAGGATGGATCTTGGAAATTCATTTACGTTCTGCAGTATGCTAGCAGAATGGCATGGCATATGATAGGAAAAGGAAGTTTATAAACATCACCAATAGAATGAAACCATTTCATCCATCAAAGTCCTTGTATTCACAAAGTCCTCAACTTCTGATAGTAACCCTGTGAAAGGAATCACATATCTGCATGCTAATTCCACTCTCTTTTTCACAAAACACAAGAGTGCCGAAAGATGCATTTAATGAATCTATGACAATAAATCCAAATACTAAAAGTAACAAAAACAACAACAACCTGAAAGTGAAAGGTTTCTGACTTGCTGAAGAAAAGCATTATGTTGAAATTTTATAGGCATCCCCACCCCTTTCAAATCCACTTACCCCGACAATGTACACCTTCGTCATATCCATCAGGACAGTCATAAATGCCATTGCAGAGTTGGGACAAGTGAATACATCTGTTTGTGCCAATACATTTAATATGATTCAGAGGACATTTCAATTCGATTTCTTCAGGACCTAAAACGAAGAGAAAAGATACAGGCTAATTAATATGCAGTTTGAGTCTGTTCAAATAAATAAAGATTACTAAGGCAAAGAAAGCACTGTACTGACAAGCATTTGCATAATATTTCCACTTTAATGTTAGCTGCAAGCTCTTTTATGCGTTTGTCTACTGTGCAGCTTTTCTGTGCATTACTAGCAGAATTATAGTCTCTTAATAAGGATTAACATAATTAAAAGAAAATCAACTGCTTAAAGAGGATTATTTTATAAAATGAAGACTGTGCAATTTATCAATTTTTTTATGGCAGATTTACTTTTCTCCAAAGATTATGGATGCTGAAATTTATATTTAGAAACATTAAGGACAGTGTGCCAATTGTTTCAATTATTTAATTGTTACTTTTCAATATGATTACAACACGAGGCTACTAGTCTACTATTAGCAAACTTTAGGCAATGACCTAACAACTCAAAGTGGAAAAGCAACTGGCAAACCAAACAGAAGGAAACTCGTTGCTACTTTAAAAAAAAAAAGTATTAAAGCCACAAATACATCCGATTAAAATTTTAAAAGCATTGTAGTGTTGTACATTATTTATGATTATGATTATACCCTGATTTTTTTCCTAGTTTGGGACTCAGTAGACCCAGTTAAAAACAGAAACCGTTTAAGATAGTTAAATTCATACATGCATACATGTGTACATACATACATACATAATTGCAGTGGTATTCAATTTCCAGTGTAAGCAACTTCTGTGTGTAGAGAGGTGCCATTTTACCTTCATATTGGACTAGTTCTGCATTTACTGATGGTTCCCATTTGGCAACCTAGTAAAGACCACTCAGAAGCTCAGCCAGCCAAAGGTTTTCCATCTACTACTATACAGTTTCAGGTCCCAAGATCCGTGGCTCAGAGGGAAAGGGATATCAGCCCAGTCCATCAGGTAAAGTTCAAAGGTACCATGTCCTCATAGGGGACTCCTGAGTCTGAGAGATGCTGGAAAGGTGGTCCAAGAAGAGAGGAAGCATTGCTCATATGAATAAACCCTCGTCTTTCAATATCTTGAAAGACTTGGGTTACATTTTCTAATATGAGGTCATTTTATTCCATGCTGCCTCCTTTATGGCCCTTTTTCAGCACCTTCCAGGTGAGTGAGCTGACTGTTTAGTTAAAAACTGACAGGTCTGGAAAGGCGTTAGGATTTACAGACATTCTTTTCTTTTCTTTTCTTTTCTTTTCTTTTCTTTTCTTTTCTTTTCTTTTCTTTTTCTTTTCTTTTCTTTTCTTTTTTACAGCAGCAACTGCTGCTTACCATCCAGATCTCCAAAACTGATCAGAGGAGGGTTAGCTCTACAGTACAGTTGGATGTTTTATGATCTGTACATGCTCTACAGGACTTTGTGCATGGCAGGGGCCCTAAGCCAGCCCCTCTCTTTTGTCACACAGATTACTCTCCCCTCATTAGGCACCAGTTTTGAGCCAATAACTCGAGAGCATAAGCCTTGTTGAGCAGAGGCAGGCTTAAGACTCACTCTTTTCATATTGGGGCTGCTTCCACAGTATCTGACGTGGGAATGGCTCCTTACCTTATTCAGAAGATTGGGCATCGAAGGTCATCTATTTCTAAGAAGTGTATTCAGGCCTTTAAGTGATGATAGTTTGATTATATTGGTAACATTTTTTTTTCAGATGCTAGTTTTGGCTGGTGAGATATTTTGCCCTGATGTATGGGCATAGTGTGATTTGTTGGCCTGTGCGACAGGCTCGAACTTGCCATTTTTGTTCTCAACTGGTTTGAACGTTGGGCTACTATTGAGTGGTTGGGAAGAGGGAACTTGGCTGGCATGTTTTGCTTACAATGCTATTTGAGAAATGCAAGGAACCTCTGCCACACATTTTGGTCATTCATCTCAAGGGCAATGACCTTAGTTTGTTGAAGAACAATTCCCTGATCATCTATACTGTGAAGGATGTATGAGTGATACAGCTCAGCTGGTGAAGGGTAACCTAGTTGTGTTTGGCTATTCTACCCTGCCAAGTCTGGTAGGATAAAGGTGATCTACACTGCTTAGATAGACCATGCAGGCAGGTAAACAGGGAAGTTAAAAATATTTTAGCAAAGAGGCTGGGACATTTTTTGTTATCACATCCTATAAGTTTTCAAGTGGCCAGAGCTCTAGACAGCTGATGACATTCACCTTATGGAAGAGGGTAATATGTTGTTTCTGAGGGATCTGCAATGGGGTATGAGGGCCCTTTTGGCAACCCTGATAGTGGAAATGAGCTAAGCAGATGTTTGCCCTTGTCTGAGCTAGGAAATGGGGAGGGAAAAATAAGCTTATGGTGAATACCTTTGGCACCCACTTGATGAAAGGGTGAGCTTTGTATTTACCTCTTTAGGTTGCAGAATGTAGGGGTGGTAAAGAAGGCTACCATTACGGCTGGTCTACGGACTGCACTCTAACTTTAAATTGCAGGATTTGGGGGAAGTTTCCTCAGGGTTGCCTTCTAACAACAGGCTGACTGGGGAGAAACCCAAGAGAAGCTGAGGTGCTCTCTCACCAGATCATTCTCTCCTCCTGTATCTCACAGGATCCAAAAGAGTGAAATAAGTTTATAGGTTAATAAAGTGGTCCTTATTCAATTCAATTCCTGTGCCTGGTCTCTTTATTCCTGTGGCGGGAGTTTCCCAGGCTGCGCTGGGAAAGGAAGCATGACTCGTGCGGTTCCAGAGGCTCCACACGCCAGGTAAGTGCACGTGGGGCCCGGGAGCAATGTGCAATCGAGCACCATTTTTGGCTTCTAGCCAAAAATGAAAAGGTGTGCGATCGGCACCTACCCTACCCTGGAACGTCGCATGATTGTGAGTGCGTCATGCAGATCATTTCTCACAATTGCGCGACACTCCAGGCACCCTTTCGCATGGCAAATGATGTGAAGAAAGGGCCTATGAATTCATTCTCCAACCAATTCACACCCTGAGGAGTCTAAAAGGCTGCCTGTTGACAAGTCTTGAGAAAAACCAAGGGACATTTCACCAGTCCTCCACTATCTTGTTTAAGAACTGCTAATGTTTGCAGACATAGGGACTGTAGCAAAAGGCTAACTGGAATGTCACAAAAAGGCTAGGAGGTCAAAGAAGAGTTCTGTTGAACTTCATAGCATCATAGAGTTAGAAGTGGCCTTATGGAGATTTGAGTCCAACTCATTGCCCAACAAATGGAGGGAGCATTCTAAAAACAGTATTCTGATGGCACTGTCCAATTTGCTCTGGGGAAAAAATCCTGCTTTCTTAAACAGGCCAGCTCAGAGGGAATTTATCTTGAATTGGGGCCTGTGCTAACTATTACTGAAAAGAGTCACAAGCCATTTCCACACAACACTGTTATAGTGCTATTATTCCACTTTCAGCATCCTGTGGAATCCTGGGGTTTGCAGTTTAAGGAGGGCCATTTAGGTCTTTGGCCTCAGGAAACTACAAACCCCAGAATTCCATAAGTTGTTGAAAGTGGAATAAGAGCAACAGTGTAGTGTGGAAATGGCCTCAGTCAATGATTGGGGCCCTTTTACAACAAGACACAGAAAATTGATTGTCTTGTTGTTTGTCAAAAAAATTTTTTATCAGCTATTTGAACTCACAGCTTTGGAAAAAAAATTACTTTCTGTTTTATCAACTCAGTTGGCTTTATACATTTTCTTCTGCTGCAATAATATCCAGGATAAAAAGAACAGGGACGTAATGAAATCTTTAAAATATTATCTGACTGGAGATCATTGAAGAGGATCATAGTGAGCACTTGCAGAAGCGGATTTGTTTGTAAAGAGAGGATGTTTGAAATGAAGATGAATAGGCTTCCAGAAATATATATTAATCATGAAACTATAGTTCCAAGGGGATTTTTCTTATTCTGTTTACAAAAACAAATAAGCAATAGATTACAAGGGTTGATTAACATACAAATGTGGTTATTCTGACACTAAGTGGTCTGAGTAGATGTAGTTAATATTCTTTCTTGGCATATTGCTCTCGCAAGGCCAGGTAAAAATATATAATGAACTTGCAGTAGAAACTGAGGCCATTTCCGCACTACGCAGTTATAGTGCTATTATTCCACTTTCAACATCCTAATGGAATCCTGGGTTTGCAGTTGAGAGAGGAGCCTTTAGTTTACTGAGGCCAAAGCACTCTCTGGCTGAGAATTCTAAATGCCTCTCCCTAAACTGCAAAGCCCAAGATTGCCATTGGCCCAACTTGCCCTTGGGCTTTTCTAGCTCTGGAGCTGCACAGTCAGAAGGAGAACAGTCTCAATTGGTTGTCATCAGAAAATATTTTTTCTCCTTTAAGATCTATAGGAACTGCTGGGAAGAACATGGACTACCTTACCTCTAAGAAATTTTTCTGTGCTAACTTTTGTACATGATGACTTGTTGCATTTTGATACTTGTAATTATACCCCAAGCTTGACCTCTTCTGTATTTTTCACAATACCTTGCACACAGGTGGCAAGATATAATTAAGTAAGTTTACTCTATATTCTAAGGAAGAGAATGCTGGCTTGCCATAAACTACATGTGAAGAGCTATCTAGAGTATCAGTTTGGGTTAAGGAATGCTTAACCCATTTCATACAACCTGACAAGCCAAGGGTCCATATGAGTCATGGCTTATCATGAATGAGTAGCATGCCTCAGTTTATGCCTCATCTTAGTTTATGAAGTCATCTGGCCACGTGCAACTTCCCTTTTCTAATTTTTTCCCACCCAGAAACCAGAAAAATGGAATTTGTTTCTGTTCTTTCTTTGCTCAGTTTGAGGAAGGAGGAAGAAATCTGAGAAAGGAAGCTGCCAACTGCCAGAAAAATATAATAAACCAACTATAGACTGCAAGTTTGCAGTTTGTTTAACCCCCTCCAACTGCAAGCAGGAGCAATCTAGCAGCACGCACTAGCAAGAAGCTTGTTCTTGACAAAGCAGTCTTCCTGTGGATCTCTGGCTTGTCATGTCATGCAAACATACAGAGAGTTATGAAATGTGAGAGACAACAGCAAGTAGAAGAAAATTAGTATTTGAGAGAAGGTGCCACAAAGGAAGCCCTTCTGGAATGCTGTAGCTGCAGTGATAAAGTGATGGAAGTCATGCAGACCAGGTATGGGAAAAAAATGGAGATATTCAAAAATTGCTTAAAAATATGTTTTGCAAGTGTCAGGCATTTCTAATGAGAAGAAACCTGGACTGACAAAAATTTTCACAGTTCACAATTCATTCCTTGCAAAATATGCACATGAATTTTTGCCCAGAAAACCTTATGTTCTGCAAAGAAAAAAGGCTGTTTCATTCACAGAAAATGCTGGGCAAATTTTGTACAAAATGTCCCAAACTGCAAATTGTCTTCAGAAAGAGGCACATTTTTCAACAACTCTCTTATGGCAGGAATAAAATTGCTAAAACTACTCACTTCCTTCAAGAATGACATCAGTGAAAAATTACACTTCCAGTGTAGCCTTCCTGATAGACTTCAGGCCACAGAGGCCCTAATCAACTAGCATAGTCAACAGTGAGGAATTCTCAGGAATTGCAATCCAACTGGAGGTACACAGATCCCATTCCTGCTGTGCATTCTCACTTGGTGGTAAGTTACACCAAACTCTATGGTACTTAGAATTCAAAACAATATGCAGATATGATCAGATTCCACATAGGTGCCAGATCTATGAAAAGCTGTATCTGAGATCAAGAAACTGCATGTCCCACTGAGGCATTCAGCATTGGGTGCTTGTATATGTGAGTACTTGTATCTGAAAGCTTGAAAGTAGAGCAGTATTCTCAGCATTTTGAATTTGTTAATCTTTATGTACCTGTATTCAGAAGATGCTACTGTGTGTTTTACCTCACAGGACTTCAGCACAAATCTATGGTATGTTAGCTTGTTTCTTCTCATGACTACTTTCTTCTTGTAACACATAGGCTTTTCTTTCTTCTAGTTCTGCCTCTTGTCTGCATAACAGCACAGCTGGTAAGGCCATCTTTCAGTAAGATGTTCCAGCCTTCTGGATATCATGTAGTAATTTTCCTTTCATACTTTCCTATTTATTTTTGAATCAAACTACTTTTATGTGCTTTCCAAAGACTGCTAAGTTTATTTCATTTCTTCTAGACCAAAGGGAGTAATGAGACTGGTAGCTGTTCACCTGCTGCTTGTCAATTAATTATTCTGCCAGAGAGATCCACTATTACTTCTCATATTTCTCAAGATCCTGAAGGGTTCCTTCTTCCTCTTTTGCACCTTTCCAGTATCTCAGTGCTCACCAACAACTTCCCTTGATACTGAGGAAAAACAGAGGCAGTGACACTGGAGGCAGTTTTGGCAATCCCAGTGCCCAAGGGCCTTTTCCTCACTGACAATCATAAACAGCTTGGAAGGAAGCATTTGCAAATAATGACTTAGCAGCAATTCATTCCTTTTTCTAAAGACCAAATGTGCTAACTACAACATAAAAGTATGACACTTGATAACATACTCAGGTATAACTTCCCTCCTTTTGTGCTAGAATGGTATCCTTTTAAATTACTTCGATAGTTAACAATATTTCTTTACATGCCTAAAATCAATTCACAAGGTAATTTGTCACATTAAGAAACAAGCTGGTACAACTTCAATTAGCATGTGCAAGGACAAGGAAACTATGGCCCAGAAATCATTCAAAATTAATTCCTATTCTCTTTGATGACTTTTGCTGACTGGTGTACCTAGCCGTCTCAAATCACACTTCGAAGTTTCCTGGTTGAAGGAAAAGGTTTAGCCTTCTGAACACGGTTTCCACATAATAAATTCAAATTTTCTGTAACAGACATTTTTAAACTAAAATGTCCATATTTCTTTACTATGCTTGTTAAGGATAATTGGGGCCATTGTCCAAACATACCTGGACGGTCACATGTTGCTCATGTCAACTCCAATGATGTAATGGTTTCCATTATACTAATAAAATACTGCCCTCTCACCACACTATTGCAGAAGAGAAACTGTTCTTGGTCCTTGATATTAAAGTAGCTGGATTTCGATTGATAGGGCCAAGGCAATGCACACGTACAATGGGTACACTGTTTGCATGTATATGCACATTTGACTAGTTTGGCTCTGGGAACTTCCTACTTTACAGCTGTGGCTCCAATTCCCATACTTCCTAGCAGGCCTGGCTAATGCTAAATAATGATGGGACTGGCAATTTAGTCATATCTGAAGAACAAAGTTCCCATTCCCCCCTGGGTTGTAATTAGCAGCTATTTGTGGCTGGGCTGTACAAAATAAAGAGGACACAATGTAACACTGGAGAATTTCAAAGCAATCCAAAAAAAGTATATTCAAATTCAAACATTTCAAAGTCATTGTGTTTTAAAATTTGCAGTTTTGTTTTAATCTGTACTTATTTCCCCTTTTCCACTTCCTCCTCAACAAAGCCACTTTATTCTGCCATTGGAACAGACATAATAGGATGGACTGGTGGTAAATTATGTTCCCTTTCCAAATGATCTCATAGATGATAATACTGCATAATGCAATAATACATAATGCATTTGAGGACACTTTGTATCAGGAGAAGACAGTGAGGTATAAATTGTCTCAGATTTTAAATTGACTTAAGAAAAGAAACTCAGATGAATGATTCTTTCCATTCTTTGGAATTCTATAGTTAAATTGGCTAATAACGGAACTGTCTATAAGAAATGTTATTTTGCATTTTTGCCACATAAGAATTTTTATACAAAAGCATAGTAAGTAATCATTCTCACTTAGCAATTTGGTAGAAGGGGTCTCTTCATTCTTGAAATGATCATCTCAGAATTATGATATTTGGTGTTGATAGTCGGATTTTTTTTTCTGGGATCTGAACTACATAAAAGCCTTACTCATTCTTTATGTAAGTATATTGAATCAACAGGTGGAGTGAGCTAGCACTGCCTCTTCAGTCTCTAGTTCGATCCAATTGTTTTCATAACATGGAAAGCAATGAGTCTGACCAAGAGGATTTTCTCTACCTGTGTATGTTCTCCATGTAACCAGGGACCCTGATTTTGGGGGATACGGTTTCCCAATCACATGGGTAGTGTCTCTGTGTATAGGAAACTCTCCTATTCAGATTCCTTACTTTCCACATGAGGAGACTGACAGAACTAAAAATGAAGGAAGTGTGGATACCCTACTCAATACATTTACATAGCAAGTTAGGTTAAACTACATGTGTTAGACTGTGTAAGCATTATGTAACCATATGGCGATGGGCAGGAGTGTCAGATATGTTTTTTGCTTCCATGATATACAGATTGGAGAGGTTAGCCTGCAATAAGTATTGCATGATGCATCTCACACAGAAAGAAAACCAGTATTTCAATAGAACGGTCCATATATCTCTGTATATAAATGTACACTTTCTGTTTCAGTCTAATTAATGTCCAAGTTCTAATCCCATTTATTTCAAACAGTACTTATAAGATGGGTAAGAAATTATGTCTTGAGCCCAAAATCAACAAGTGAGCACAGATGTCCAACGGATACAAACAAACATTCATGCAATGTGTTGTTCCTAACAAATATTTCCCTGTCCCACACATCCAGCTGCCATAACCTCCTTCAATAATGCATCAGGAGCAATGGGGAGTTAGAGGATTACATGTATAAGGATATTAGGTATGTGACAAGAGTGACACTCTTGACAATGACCTTGGATTTCTGCAGTTCCCTAGAAAGTCCAGCATGACAGGACAAAGCCCATCATAAGGCTTCCAGTGCCTGATACAATATTCTTGGTGCTGACAATCAAAACAAAGACTCTTCTGTGGCAGTTCTCACAACGCCTATGCTTCTTCTGTGCAGTATTATGAGATGAAGTTGATTAATGACAGTAATTAAGGTAAAATAACATAATCTTTAAGCTAGAAAGAGCTGCCCACACAACTACCAGTAGATCCATGTTTTATAAACAAAAGCTGAAATGGCAATACTGTGTTCCTGAAGAATACAGTATTTGGGCAATAAACTTTAAACCCATAAATAAGTAATGGAAAGAGGTTTTAAGAGACTACAAGAATAATTTCCTTGCACTTTACACAGCAAAGAAGGGGAGTCTTAATTTGTGCATAGTAAACCTTTAATCAAAAAGTTGCATTATTTTTCATTTCCGTTGCAGGTCAAATAAATATTTTTAGGATTGTTCTTTTTTTTCCCTTTTTTTTAGTTGTAAGACAGTTTTCCAAAATTGAGTAGCTTGACCCAGGCCAGACAGCAATCAGAAGATTAAAAGCATGTGTCTACTGTGTTTCATATATCTAAACAGCATGACAAATGTCAAATACATCTAAATAATCATAAGTAAATCCTGCAGTATTCAGGAAGATTGATTCCCAGGCCTTCATACACAGTTGAAATCTCACACAAGATGGGATGATATTTTTGTCTGTCAGATAATGATTATTTTCATACATCATAACAAACAGGAAGGAAAAATAATTCTAATTTGTCATGGACTAGTCATAGCTTACTCTAGAGTAATCCTATTGTCTTTTTGTGAAGATGTGGAGTAGAGAGGAGGCACCCATTGGGTTTATATGAATAAATACAATAAATATTGAATTCGGGGTTTGCCCGGCCACAGGTTGTGTGCACTTGGATGCTACTCATGCAGGGCAAACAAGGCTTCACACAGAAACATGGCTTATTGTAAGGCTCAAATCTTGAGCTCTTTCATACTGCACATAGAATTACGATCCCACTTCGATTCCCATGGCAGAATCCAGCAGCATCCTAGGATTGGGGAGGCACTACAGCTCTCTGCCTGAAAATTCTAAATGCCCTTTCCTAAACTGCAAATCCCAGGATTCCAAGAGATGCAGCTATGCCAGTTAAAGCGGAATCACGGTTCTACTTTTGTGTAGTGTGAAAGGCCCTCTGGCCAATATTGTCACATCAGTGTCCTAAAACCCCTACCCTGAGCATTTTATATGTGTCTTTCATTTCTATGGCCTGTTAATTTTTTGAAAAGGAAAATAAAAACTTAAAAAATAAGTAAGCATAAGGATTCCTGCTTATTCTATACGGGAATAGTTCATTCCTAGATCAAAACTTGCAACTGATGTGCAAGCACTGATGGCTGACTTGGGACCCATTCACATTATACAATGATAGCACTCTGATTCCACTTTGACTGCCATGGTTCCATCCTACAGAATCCTGAGATTTGGAATTTGAGATGAAGAGTTATCAGACAGAGAGCTCAACTGCCTCACCAAAGAGCAAACCCCAGGATTCCATAGGATGGTGCCATGGCAATTAAAGGAGAGCATCGTATTACCAGTACATATTATGAAGGGGCAGTTGGTGATAGAGAGAGAACTTATAAAGATGAATTCAAAGAACTAAACAGGATCTTCAGTGGGAAAATAAGAAAGTGTTCAGCTGTTAAAAGAAAGTTGGAACTTCCTTGTTAGATGTGATCACTTTACCTACTCCATTTGGGGAAGGCAAGATGAAGCCTGATAAACTGTGTCAAACCTGGCCCTGAGGGACAACTATAGACATTCTGGTGCTTCTAGTCCCCCCAAATTTGGAGGACCATAGTTGTCTACTCCTACTATTTCTTTTTAAAAAATGGAGCCATTACAACAGCTCCAGGTTGAGAACTGCCAGTTTTGAGGCACTGTTCTCACTTTGGCTGTGTTTTTTCCCCTCCATTAATTTAATTTCTATCGCAACTTTACTCAAACATGGGATGAAAGACACCATGGAACATTTTATGCGCAATGCAATTAAAAACTGTTATTGTTACAGGCGAAAAAAGGCTTCCAGTTTGCGACGGAGTGAAGAAGGTCAACTTGGAATCTCTCCGTGGCTCCAGGTTGCAACAGAGACAGCAAAATTGGCTTTCAGTATGCTTGAGGTAGAACTAAAGCCACCAGTAGTGACCCTGGAATTAGGGGTCCCTGGGATTCCTCACATTTGCTGATTAAGGTCTGTAAGAAAGCCACCTGAGAAAAGCAATGTCTGCAAGGACCAGTTGTGGAGACAGAGCTGTAATCTTGGAAGGCAAGTGGAGGGGAGAGAAGTTAGAAGCCACCATACCTCTTACAGTAAGGTGATTGAAATGGTGATTGTGTTGGAAAGAAGCCTTCTTTGACTTCAGTAATCACACTGAATATTGGTGTTTTTGTGGATTTGATAATTGAACAGGTTTAGGAATATAAATAGTTGCTAGAATTGACTTTTGCTTTGTTTTTTACATTATTTTATTTTAATATTTTTTGAGGGAAGGCAAGAGAAGTAGTGGAAGAAGTAGAGGAGTAGAACCATCAATTATTATTTCTTACTTTCTACTTTATGTTTTTCCCTTTAAGGCTTGACTTTTCTATGCCTTCTCCCCCACCCCTGTGTTTTCTCTGCTTTCTCTTGTCCTATAATTGCTAGCGCCTTTCTTTTTTCCTTTTCCTTTTTTCTTTTCAGTATTAGTATTGAAATGGGGGATGTTACTGTGTGGGGGACATGGATAATGTGCTTTTCTTTTCATTTTTATGGGAGGGGTTTGGCATTTTTGTGTTTATGTGCTTGTCTGTCTACTTGTGAAAAATATTTTTTTAAAAAAAAACTCTTGTTATAACTGTTAAAACACAATTAAACTAAATTTCCGTTTAAGAAACTTATGTTAAAAACAATTACAAACAGCATTAAAAACAATTATGCTTTAAAGCATCTTTTAATGTTGTTCTTAAACATAATAAAATAAAAACACTACATGAGCCATGAGCCCTGTTATAGGAGAGGATGCAGGGCTACTGGCTAACAAAGGGATCTCCTGATTCTTCTCAAGAAAAGGAGTGGTGAAAGAAGCAGCATAGTGGATTTGTGAATTATGACCCTCTATGTCAATCTAAGATATAGACGTTTTTACCAAAGAGAAGTCTTACATATAACTCAATCCTGTATGTTTTCATTTAGAGCCCCATTTACATATATGCCTTACTGTGTTCCCTGATCTACTCATATGTAACGGCATAAATAGCGCTCAATTTAGTGAAGCTTAAAGCTGAGTAGACATGGCTCCCTTAATAGTTAGTACTATATAGAAATATGAAACAATGGAGAACCAAAAGACTTTCAGATGCTACAGCCTCTTAAAAAAAAAAACTGAATTTCCACATGCACTTGAGAACTAAACACAGCAGCAAATCTATGCTGTTTGACATCAGTGTCCAAACTGGCCACTAGTCACATTTGTAAGTACTGTATATGGTACAGTGCCATGTATTGGCATTAACAGGAAAAGCTGTATTTAACCCTCTGCAGGTTAATGGGAAATGTCTTTTTGCAATGTTCACAAATAAACAGACCTAGAAGCTTGAAATTTTTCCAATATTGTCACCAGGAGAGTTGTACACCATGTCCCTGAGTTTCAGGCACCTGACATGTACAGATCTTCTTCTCTGTTTGTTTAACATACAATAAATAAGTAAGTAAGTAAGTAAGTAAGTAAGTATAAAAATAAAAATGACTAAGACAAAATTGTATGGAGAAATTTATTATATCCACGGATGTGGCTTTTTTCTGCAAACAAAAGAAGGTAGACAGCTATTCAAAGGACACACTCACTCCAAGTGAATCTGTGTCCTCTAGCTCTGGATGTTAAAATATCATTGAATACTCTTGATTCTCGCACCAGAAATACACAGGTGAACATGGGGTACACACATTCTCACTGGGATCATAAAATGATCCAAATTAGGACACAGCAGATTTTTTTTTTTAATCTGACTGAATGTGGGTTGGTTGAGCTTGTGCACTGTTCTTTTACAAAGCCTCACTGAACAAAACAAGTTTGTACCATATTTGCATTGCAACTGCTTGAGGGTTCTTATCAGCTTTGGGATAATGAACATTGGCCATGACAAATAGCAAGGGGAGAGAAAGAGCAGCAAAGAAAAACAAAAGATGACAATGAGGTTATCTGCAAAACTGCAGATACACAGAATTAGATTTTGGCATAATTAAATCATCCTCCCTCTGTTCAGGTCATTTAAACATTTCTAGTTTGCACCATCTGTTGATGAAGCTCAAAGTGAAAAAGCCTGTTTTGGAACAAAACAATAAAATCTATTTTCTTTCAAAAAGAAGAAACATTTTGTCTCAGAGTAGCTCTTTCCCCCCCTTTTTTGTCTTGGTACATTTCACTCTGAATGAGAGCTTCCAGATTCCAATCAAAAGGATGCCATTGATTCTAGGCTTATGCTTTAAGTGTTGTAGTATAATTATGCTGTTCCAGACTTTAGCATAAATGACCCATTCAAATTAACTCGAGAAGGGTAGCTTTTTTTGGCATCGGAGTCTTAATGGTTTGAAAGCCAGTAAATGTGCAGCTAGGTCTGCATTGTACAGTAGAGATCTAAAGGAATGAACTGTGTCCCCCTACTGTGCCTCCAGCTTCAGTGAGCAACTTAATTATCAAGCCCAACCACATTTGATTTCAAAGTGCATAACAGAGACTCATTGGCTACATATATGCAGTGTAGTTGCTCAATGACTCTGCTATGACATTTCTTTTCTTCTAGTTGTTGTCTAGTGAGAATGGGGGGAACAGGACAATTCTATGTATATTTACTTTGACTAGGGTGAATTTTCAGGAAGCCTCTACAAATGAGTGGATTGGTAAGAAGGAAGTTCAAAATCAAAAGCATCAGATTTGTGCAGAATGCATAGAAGTTACTCAAAATCACAATAACTGGAGTATATTCTGAAGATCAGGAAAGATGCCATTATATCTAAGAAGCATCACCATACTTAATGAGCAGTGTCAAGGATACCATTAAGGAAGAAGAAAAAAAGATTCCTTCAGAAAAAGGAACTGTGGCTCAATAAGAAAACAGAAAAGCAAGCGAGACATAAGGGATGTTTCTCCATCCCCACGCACAAAGGAAGGAGCAAGACTACTTCTAATCCTCTACGAAACCCTCCTATTCTTCCTGATCATTGTGTGGAGATAACCCTCAGTTTTAAAGGCTATGCTGAAAGTCCTCCAAATCTGGCACATTCTACCAAGATAGTAAGGTTTTGCATATGTCCCTAACTCCAGACCACATACCCAGCCTCCTGAGTCCAGCCTAGCTAAGGAAAGGGAAGGTCATCACTTAGAAGGCTGGCCACTAGGTGATGAACTGATCACAGGAACGCTGAACACATTGACGATGTAGTTGTGGTTTTCATCAGTGATGAAAAAACCAGCACTGATGAAATCATATTTTCAAATTAAGATCAACACTTTAAAAACAACAGCAACCACCATCTCAGTATTGTTTTCATACTTAATTTTTTTTAATATTCATTTGCATTGATAGATAACCTTGACCTGACAGTGGTAAACAAAGTTATATTCCATGTTAAACTGCACAGCCATACATAATTCAAAGATGTCAAAAGTGTTTCCTGACACAGCCAACCAAAAAACTTGAATGACTTTGGAAGTACAGCAGTATCTTTTTCCCACATATATTCATTAAAACAATTCTAAATCATAATAAAATTATATTTCTTTCTTTCTTTTCACCATTTGAAGTTTATTAGTTAATTTTTCAATCAAAGCTAATTGACACACCTTATTATACCAGGTCATCATGAGATTCCCTTTAAATCTTTCTAGAACTGAGTAACGACCTACCTAGCAGCTATTGATAAATACCTAAAGGTTTATGAGATACTTTTGCATTGTCTCATCAAAAATAAAACCCAAAGACAACCAATTGTGAGGTCTTTGTAAGCTGTTAGCAACATAGGCTGACATCCTGTTCAGTACTTACTGATAATGCAGACATAGGCCATTTCCGCACGGCAAAGCTCTTCTACATCGTCTTGCTGCAGTCCCGGGTCCAGAAGGAAGCCCATCAGCAACGCTTCCCTCTGCACCCACTTGGTCCATGCAGAAGAGAATGCAATGGTGCCACGTCTTCCTTCCGCAGCACAGCTGGGCCTTTTCCATTGCTGCGCTATGGAAGGAAGCATCACCAAAGTGCTTCCGCATCTTCCACATGGCCAGAAGTGATGGGAGCACTGCGTGATCACAGGTGCGAAACGGATTTCTTCCATTTTGCAAAAACTGCGCAAGCATGACGCTCCGCGACAGGATGTCAGCAGGACCTGCTGACTGCTGCCATCCTGTGGCAAAAACGCAACAGCAACGTTGTGTGGAAAGGGCCATAGTCTCATAAATATTGGTGCAGATGCTCATTAGAGATAGATCCAAGCTACCTGTCTTTAGAGATAGATCCAAGCTACCAGTTCCCCAGCTGAAAGATTTCTGAAATGCTGTAGATCAGGCATTGGGAAATGACGACTGCATCCCTTTTCCGGTCATAAGGTGCTCTGAAACAACAGTCATAAGGTGCTCTGAAACCCTTTGCAGCAGGTCCCCAAAGGGTGCCTCAGTCTGCCTGATCTCAATGCACTCTTCCAACCAGGACAGCACAGCAGACATCATTTCCTAGTCTCTTCAGTTGTAATGTTGAATGGCTGAAGAGCTAGGGTTTTTTGTGGGGGTGGGGTTGGCATTGTCAGACACAGTTATGATGATAGAATTCCATAGTCATACATACGTCTGAGCATGCATGGCCTCAGGAAAAAAAGTATTTCAGAAAAAAACTGAATTCTAGAATTGTTACTTTACTATACAACCACTATAAATGTGGAGAGTATTGCTTTGAGATTTGTTTGTGGTTAAAATTAAACTGCAATTTTAGGGTCAGAACTATGTTCCGTATACACACACACACAGAAAAAAGACAGTGCACTGCCCAGGTGCATATTTGGTTGAGTCACAGAGACTATGAGGAAGAAAAATATGTATATGTACACACACAGAGACATATACATAAATGGTGAGAAATATAGAGATAGGGCCTATTGTGACTATATACTGCCAAGTGATTACATTCATAGAAAGGATTGCTTGTAAAGCAGTTTGAATATGGATTTGAAAAGTATTTTTCTTTTTCAAAAAAATGCTGTATAGTTGAGCCAAATGCTGAATGTTTCTGCAAGCTAGAAGAGAATCAAACTCATTCAGTACCTTAAAATGTATTCTCCTTCGAAGCTTCTTCCCTAAACCATGATGCAGAAATCCCATTATTTAATACTAAGTTGCAAAGCTTCACATCACTGTGGATGAGGCTAGATAATAAGTAACATCGAGCAGTAACATCATTAGAAAAAACGCAGTTTGGCATTTGGAAGGGTGCAATTAAGAAATCACATGAGGATGCAGATTGCCTTATTGACTAAATTTGGTTTTTGAATTCTTAATGCCTTCTGCTCATTATTTTAGGAATGTTTCTTGCAAAATTAGACTGTGCCAGTAATCTTTGGCTGAAAAATATATTCAGAGTTGTAGTTCATTAAGTCAAAACTAGACTGCATTTTTTTTTCTTAAGCACTTTCCTTTTATAGAGTTAAATCCAGAGTTATTACCTGGCCCATTGAAATAAAGGGGCATTGGTATGTGCCACTTCAGTAACTATGATTAACTTCAATAAGTATGTTGAATATGGGAGTGACATTGGAGTTGACTCATCATACACCCATTGAATAATGTCAACCTTATATTTTTTTAACATACATACTGGCATGTGCATTTACCAAATCAGCCAAAATTTCAATTTTTGTATATCTATTTTCATATATAAGTAAACACTACATTTACTGGTTTCCCAAATTTTGTACAGGTTTTTTCCCCTCCTCATTCTGAAAGATCAGATCTACAAAAGGAGTATGCTGGAACCTACAGGTTATAGTGAATACAGAAGAAGGAATTCTTGAAAGCAACTGAACTGAAAAATCAAAGAATATGTTGTAAAAGACTCCCCACTTTGCAGATTGCTTAAATAGTTGGTATACTTTATGTTCTAAAAGACTGACATAAAAGCTTTTGTTAATGGATTTTGTTAGTGATTTAGTACAACGCACTAAAAGCTGTGTTTTATGTCTGTTGTAAGAAATGAATGTTGTCTCATGCAAATGGTCATTCATTAGTTATAAGGAACCTATTAGTAATTTGAAAGGATTTTTTTTCTTTTAAACTTAATTAGCATCACACATTCTGAAGCTTCCTTGTGTCAATTGTTGTAATGATTTGATGTCTATGCTTAGAATGGGCTAATGATAAGTGCCTTAGCTTGAGAGAAATGATGGTAAGGTGAACAAAGAAGGAGTTAATTATCCATACAATTAAAGTGCCCAATACCAGAAATATTATAACACTTCATCACTTCTGCCTTGGATAGTTATGTACCCAAATTATACAAATGCCAGTAGGAAAAAGTAACTGTTAATCTTAGTAGAAATTTAGAAATTATAGATAATAGAAAAATAGGACTTGTGATGCTGACAAAGTAAAAAAGACCTAATGACATGTTATCACATAAAATCTGGGATGAGCACTGAGTCAATTTGTGCTTCCCTCTCTAAGGAAAGATTATATTACAGGAAATGCATGGGCAAGGGGAACCTTCCTTCAAATGTGGTCCCGGAGGTCACCCCAAAAGATCTTCAATGACCATATAATGATTTTCCTACAAATCCCTGGTTCACTCTTGTGCACATAAAATAAAGCATGCCAAAAATGATTTGACATATATTGGTACACTTATACAAAGTTCTAAGCTCCCCTATTATGTCCCTTTTTCTTCACATTAAAGTGTGTCACTGTAGACTTTGCCACGCTAGGTGATGTAATAGCATTACAGCATTATAAAGTGTGTACGTCTGTGTGTATGTGCCTTCGACTTGCCTGCCAACTTATGGAGGTCCCATTAATTTCATAGGGTATTCTTAGGCAAGGAAAACTCAGAAGTAGTTTTGCCTCTTCCTTCCTCTGAAATACAGCCTACAGCACCTGGTATTCCAGGTATTCCGACTCCCCAAGTGCTAAACAGGACTTAATTTACTTAGCTTTTAAGATCAGAAGGGATCTGGTACAGTTGGGGTATTCAGGCCCATAAGTAAGAGCTCTAGAATTTATGTAGGGTAAAATGTATATGTCTGGTTTTCTAGATTGAAATGCATTCCAAGATATAGATCTGACTCCCATTTAGAGCAAACCTGGGAAGCTTCTTTCAGACAAGTTCTTCTGTGCTGTATTTCAGTGTGTGTGTGGGGGGGGGGTAAAAAGTAAGAGCTGATGGAGTAGGACAAGAAATACCAGCATGTTTTAGCTTTACGTTCCCACTGCCACTAACAAAGCTTTAGGAAAATTTCAGCCTTTTACAATGGAGAAAACATCCCATACAAAATCTGAGAAACCAATAAAAGGTAACGTTATCTAGAAATGCTCAGAGAGCTGGATTGAAGTTTCAGGGGGATTTCTTTTTCCACTAGTGAAGTTCTGCATTCTTGTTTTACAGGGAGAGTTATAGCTAGTCGTGTAGAGACGTGGGGGGGCAACTTGCCCTGGGCAGCAATGTTTCTGTGGCATCCCACCCCACAGCCACACCCTTGTGTGCCCTGGCCAAGCCCCCACACACCCTGGTGACACTCCCACGCACCACAGCCATGCCCCTTGTGCCTTAGCTCCGCCTCCATCCCGTCCCCCCTCTACACACTCCACGTTCCTCCACTGGTTATAGCATAGATTTGGAATTCAGTACTAGCAATAGCAAGGCATAAAGAGAGAGTGGACCAACTATGCTTACTCTATAATTATAATACAAAGCCAGAATAATAACACAAGTATTCAAATAGAATTCAAAGCAACAGCATGAAGTGTTCCTTTTTCCTTATGCTTTGTATGCCTGCCCATGTTTTTCTGCTAATATTTCATTCCAGATTTGTAAGACCTAGCTGTGTTTGATGCTTGACCAACAAAATCCCCAATACAAACAAGTAATCATTTATGAGGGCAAAAGTTTGCCGTCTTGAGGAGGAACTTGTAAAAATTCCATTGTGGATGGAATAGAAAATGGATTGAGTCCAGTATTACAAAGAGTACAAATCTATAACCTAGATGATCCTCACAAAAAAGGGAGAGGATATGCATGTCCTTACTTTTACACCACTTATTTAGATTGAAGGAAGCTTTGATACTGGACTATGTTGAGGGAAGTAAGGCTAAGTATTATAGGCTAGATCAGGGTTTCCCGAATGGTGTGTCATGACACAATAGTGTATCACCTATAGTGTGTTGGTGTGCCACCTCCTCAGATGAGAAAGACTCCCCCCGAGCCTGGCCTGCTGCCGTCGCTCTCATTGGGGCCTTCCCCCGGGCACAAGCGACAGCAGGCAGCCAGGACCGGGTGGGAGGGGGCTGCCTTTCTCCCTGCCATCACTCTCGGGGCCTTTCTCTGGCAAGAGAAACCAGCTGGGAGGTGGCTACCTTTCCCCACCCTAGATAGGCCTCTGGGTACTGTGCATGCCTGATCAGTTGCAAAGAGTTGAAATGAATATGAAAAGGCATAAGAGCTCTGTAGGTGTGTACCACAAGGGATTGTTCTCTTCCTTTATCACTGAGAGAATGGAGTGCTGTTATTTTCTTATTTAGTTACTTACACTGCAGCTGAATTACCCCTCAAATGGATAAGTTTCTGATTAAGAAACGAAAAGCTGGTGAAGATGACATCTGCAATGAACAAAATGTAGCAGCTGTAGAGGAAACTTCTCAAGAATCAAGTGCTAAATGGTCTGTATTAGTACGTAAGTCAGTTTACGTTCCGGTTTGCTAGTAAAACTGAATTACTGTGTCACAAAATGATGCATGTCTAAAAAATGTATCACCAACATGAAGAATTTCGAAAGCTTTGGGTTAGATGCTGTTTTTCATACGCGTTTTTACCAAGGTCAGACCCTGGAATAGGGAAATAGAAAGTGTCAGTGTGAAGTGTGTGTGGCAAAGGACACTTACAGGGTTTTAAGAGAGTCAATTCTAAGCAGAAATATTGTGCTAAACTTCTGATTAGACAGACAGCATAACTAGAAGCAAGAAAAAAAATAAACAATAATAAACAACAAACAAGGAAAAACCCAATAATGTAGAAATGAAAAGGACAGTTGACCAGGAACAATTCAGACTTGTGATTACCTAAGTCTTGTTTGATGGCAGATAGATTTACGGGGCCCAGTAAATAAAGATATAAGATCCCCAGATGAAAGGTAGCCAGGTAAAAGTTCCAATTAGTAGATATATGGATGAATAGGAAAGGGAGTACCTAGAAACAGTATCAGACCTACTCCAGACACAGAGCAGTGGGGCAATCTCATGATTGCTTTCAACGGCTTCATATTTAGGTGTTACCAACAGCTGCCTGCTATGTTGTTCCTGTGCTGAAATCATATTGTATAATTATGTTAATAGAGAGAGAGCTACCTTTTTCTAGATAAGTAACTAGGCTATATAACAATGTGTTTCATATATGATAAGTAATACAGAGCTACATACTGTAAAGGAGACTTAATAGTCACCTTAATAAAGCACCAGATTCTGTCTGATCTTGGAAGCTAAGCAAGGTCAGCCCTGGTTAAGTACTTGTATGGTAGACTGCCAACAAATACCAAGTACTGTAGGTTATATTTTAGAGGAAGGAACTGGCAAAACTACACCTGAATATTTCTTGCCTTAGAAAATGCTATGAAAACCATGAGATTGCCATGAGTTAACAGGCAACTTGAAGGCATATATACACATGATAACTATGAACTATTTTTGAGAACCAGCGTACGGTAGTGATTTGAGCATGTGACTATAATTCTGGAGGCCAGGGTCTGAATCCCCACTCATCCATGGAAACCCTCTAGGTCAGTGGTTCTCAACCTGTGGGTCCCCAGATGTTTGTGGACTTCAGGTCCCAGAAGCCCTGAGCATTGACCATAGTGGCTGGGCCTTCTGGGACCTGAAGTCCACAAACATCTGGGGACCCACAGGTTGAGAACCACAGCTCTAGGTAATCTTGGGCAAGTCATACTTTCAGAGGAAACCTCATGACAGGTTTGCCTTAGGGCTGCCATGAGTCAGGAAGGATTTTGCATTTTGTGTGTAATAAAGGGTAGGTTAAGTGCAGAAAATAATTCTGCAGGAATATTATTTTCTGAACCTAAAGCCATGTATACATGTTGTGCAATGATTTGTATACATCTTGTGCAATGATTCTAGTCAGTCCAGGATTCTTCTCATTAAAGTTTCCCAATCCTTGAGAAGAACATTTTTCAATCATTTTTAAAAATAATTTAAAATACTCTTTCTTAGTAAGGATACAATCAAGCCATAATATGTTCCTTTTGGACTTTTGCATGGGATGTATATCATGATATAATTTAGGACACCATTCTTATTGATATTCTCACATAGTCATGGCTGGATCAGACTCAGGGTGTGATGCACTGAGTAGTTCTTACAATAGTAAGATAATAGGAACAGCATATACACAACAATCTTCACGTATACTCAAATATAGGTATTATTGAACTAAGTGGGTCTTACTTCCAGGAAATTGTATATAGGGCTTCAGGCTTATCTGAGTATTTTGATACATCTTTCAGAATCTAGATCCCTTGGCACAAAATATTGAATCCTCTGGTACTATATAACTCCTCTTTCTTTCTTTCTTTCTTTCTTTCTTTTTTCTTTCTTTCTTTTTTCTTTCTCTCTGCACGTAGGACAAGACTGTAAATAATCACTGCAGAAGATCTTGAGTTGATATGTAGTCCTAAGGGAGAGCAAAGGTCTTTATAGCAGGTATAAAGGTTATTCTAACTGGCACATAACTGCAAGCAAGTAATCTGAGTCATTCTAAGGAGCAAAAGTGTCCTGCTTGCTATGTTTCCAAACTATTCCCCTAATATAGTACTCATTCACCAATTTATGGTTCATCACCATAGGGTTGTCATAAATTAGGCCAAGATATTAGGGCACTTCATACTTTCATATTCTGGAAATCACCTGCCAGTACAAAATATCTGTGGATGCCACAAATGTAAAAAGTAGCATTCCAAAATGTACTCAAGGCAAAATGTGCATGAGCAAAAATCTGACACCTGTACTTGCTAAGCTTCAAAGTGTACATAATACGTCATAAGTGAATGATCCTTAAAAGAAGAAACTTTCCAAGTACAAATAGTAATACAATGAAACAAATTAAATGCAATGTTTGTTAAATATAGTGCTGTTTTCAGTCTGAACCCTGATTATAACATGGAACTAGCATGTGCCATGGTTTTGTTTTCTTGAATAACCTTCAGCAGACCTTGGATAACAAAGGAGAAGAAATACTATAAAGAAAACTCATACCAATAATGTTTTTCCTCCCACATTCAGTTTTCTGAATCTCTCCATTAATGCAGAAGGAAGCCGGGGAAAATCACAGCATTTTGAAAGTGTCTCAGAAAGACAGCTTGAGCACACTTCACAGAAGCTGAGAAGACTACAGAAAACAAGAAGGAAACACTAATTTATTGGGACTCAGTGGCTTGAATTCTAAGTAGACATCTAAGAATGGAGAGAGACCTTCTGTTCATAACAGGAGAAATATCCCACAGGAGAACTTTCTAGTAGTATAGAGGGGGAAGGACCCCCCATTTCCCCTCCCTGCTGTATTAATCTGGAAAGTTTTCCCCTTCGGAGTAGATGTTCAGACACAGAAAGAAGAGGACTTAAAAAAGGGGAGGATGAGTGCAAATTTCATCTACCTGCTATGGATTGAGGCAATCATGAATTGATCCTCTAGTCAATGGATGGTTCTGAGACAAAGAGCAAGTACAAGAAAATCTCCCCCTCACTCTGCAAAAAAGAAGTGCAATAAAATCCTAGGACTCTTATAAAAATATTTCGTCCTACAAAATTTTGAGACCAGAGAAAAAAACTAACCAGAAATGTGCAAATGGGGGTGGAGACTGAATCAAAATATCTTTAGAACACTGTAGCGTATTGTGGCACATTTGAAATACAAGCTAATATTCTCATCAGGAATTTTACAATGCATTTTCCATTTGCTAAAACTGATTCATCATTGTCTGACAATAAGCAATAGACTAGAATCATAGAATCATAGAAAAATGGAGCTGGAAGAGACCACAATGGCCATCAAGTCCAACTCCCTGCCATGCAGATATATACCATTAAAACGTTCCCAACAAATGGCTATCCAATCTCTGTTTGAAAATCTCCAAAGAAGAAGGCTCCACCCCACTCTGGGGCAATATATTTTACTGTTACATTCTCTCTACTTAGTTAGGTCTTCTGGAAACTGTAAGGACTACAATGAAGCACTCTGATATTCTTATGAAGATTTCATATTTAGAAGCAATATCCCAGTAGTATAGCAAAGAACTCACAAATAGGAAGGGTGTGCCCATTTTTAGAGGGAATTGTAAAAATGCAAAATCCTTCCTCTCAAATAATTAAGCCCCAGTTTAAATCTTGAAGTGAAAAACATACTTTCAAACTTGGCTACCTAATTAGAATTTATTTCCCATGGAGCTGTCATTTTCAATGGAGATCTACAATCTTACAATATAATGCAATCCCCACATCGAGAATATCTCTGTACAGCCAAAGACAGTGCTTGGGAAGTTACTTTATTTAAAAGAATTATTTCTGTTACTCAATGTAATTTTAAATAGTAACTTGTTACCATTATAAATTAAAGTTTTTACACTAGCTATTTTTCACACATACACACACCAGTAAAAAAAAGGCTATATTATACACACACACACAAAATACACACACACGTGTGTGTGTGTGTGTGTGTGTGTGTGTATAATATAGCCATTTTCTTCCTGGTTTGTGTAAGAGAGAGAGAGAGCATTTCAGGGCAAGTTGCCTCTCAGTGTTATACCAAAAGTAAGGACTATCCATGCCATCCAACATTTCCCAAATGAAAACCAGAACATGTTTGGCCAAGCAAGATCAGAGTTTGGCCAAGATGGCAAAAGCAATTAATAAAGGAAGAACCCACAAACCAGAAGAGATTGAAGCAAAATGCTTTTCCCTTGAGCCTACCAGGAGGGACAAGATTCTCCCCCACTCCTTCATCTCCTCTCTGCTGAGTTAATTGACTACAAACTACTTTTGCACTTTAAGCCCAGTTTGCGTCAACTGAAGTGATAGAAGGAGAGAGAAACTGGGACATTTTAGAGGCAGGTGAAAAAGTGGTAAGACAAAGGATTAATCAGGATTGTCGCTGGCACATCAGGAAAGCTGGAAGGTACAAATTATCTTCTTTCAGAGAACAAAATTAAAAGTATTGACACTCATTTTATTGCTTTCAAAAGGAATGTAATGAATGCCTCATCCTTTGCCCCTAAGAAACACATTCCAGAAGTGAACAACTGTGGGTGGGTGAGGCTGTTTTTGCATGGCAGACAGACTGTGAGAGCACAAAGTTTTGGTAACTTTTCAGTGGTTTGGGGATGTACGATTGCCTGAAAATTGCCAAAGAACGGGACTTTGGAGAGCTCTCAGGGGCTTCTGGGAACCACAAAATGGAAGTGTCAGAACTACATGCAATCCGTAGGCTACTCGTTCCCTAGCTCTGTAGTACAAGAATATTTCTTATGTTTTCCTCCCAAGTTCATTTTAATGCTTCATGATTTACCATTGTTTCTTGTAATACTCCCATGTTAAGACACAAAGGAAGTCCTAACTCTGTAAGAAAAAAAAGCTGTAGAATCAGCAGGAGCATAGAATATGGTTGAGTACAACAGTGGCCAAGAAAACCAGGTGGAGCGGAATGATATAAAGAGTATTTTACTTTCAGAAACTGGAAATTTCTTCTCCTGTGTCCACAGTTTTATGTATATTTGTACAGAGAGTATACATTGTTTACCTAGTGATTTAATCAAAACACACTTATATTCTGAGTGTGATTAAAGGAAAGAGTATTTAACATAAAGTCAACTGTCAAGAGATGAAAATAGAAACTACATATTTTCTACAGGCACAAACATTTTATTGGAAGCAATCCATCTTTTTCATGTACTTATATTCCTAGCAGTTAAAAGATTTTTCAGTTAATCATAATGTAAAGTGTATTCAGCTGGATTTATGACAGATATTAAGAACATCTGCCCCCATATTAGAATCAAATTTCACTCTAAAGCATCAGGACTTTAAAGTGTATTCAGATGAAATGTTGTTGTGTTTTAAAACAAGAAGCTGAAGAATGTGTCAAGACCAGTTATGAAAAATATTGTAAACTCTAGCATTTTATTATAGAGAACACACAAGCTTTCAGAAAGATTTGGTAGCTGCCAGATGGCAATAATAAAGCCTACAGCTAATATTTAGGTGCCTTGTTTTAACAACAAAACAAGACAAAGCTATATGTTACTTTTTAAATTCCTAGAATTTTCACCCCAGAAGCCACAACATTTAACATATGTTCCCAAATAAATGGAAGGTCCTGCCCAAATAATCATATCAAATCCCAAAACTACAGATTCCTTGTGATTGTTTCTCTTGCTTATCAACATGGTCACATTATGAACTTTATTACTTTTATGCTCTTTTAATACTTACAGAGCCAAGTTTGTGCCAAAGCACACCAAGCTTTTACCTAGGCATCTGTTTTCAATGCCAGAGTTCAATGCTGTTACATATTGAGTAATGATAGAAAAAAAGACCCCTGGGTTGATCCACAGTGCATTTTTCTCACTGCCAATGCAAGAAATGTTCATGCACCAGGGGTTAGGGAAGCTGTTTCAAATCAGAGACCCAAAGTTTCCAGACCAATGAGTGAGATAGAATTAAAACCTGATAATGTCTACTCAATAAGAAATCACATTGAGACCAATTAGACTTACCTCCAAGTAGATTGCAGCATTATAATTCAAGCCTATGGTTTGTCTAGACCAGTGGTTCTCAACCTGTGGGTCCCCAGATGTTTTTGGACTTCAGCTCCCAGAAGCCCTGAGCATTGACCATAGTGGTTGGGGCTTCTGGGAGCTGAAGTCCAAAAACATCTGGGGACCCACAGGTTGAGAACCACTGGTCTAGACAGATATTCATGGACCTGCACTATATTGTTCCAGTTTATGCATAAATTACCTAGGAAAAGGTTTCACTGAGTTCACTGCAACCTTCACCTGTGTTTCTAGAAACTCTTAAACCTTACCACAGAGGTGAGAATCATGTATTCTCTGAATGTTGTTGGATTACAACTTCCAGCAGTGATAGCTACCATAGAGAACAGTAGTGAATACTGGGTGTTGTAGTCCAACATGAGGAACCCTTACTTTACCAGCATATCTGCTATTAAAATTGATGTGTGTAACCAGAATAATTTATACTGCAGTAACTCACAAGTAATGATACTAATCAGGAGAGGCTTAAAGTCATGTACAAATATTCTAGTATGCTCCTCTGATTTGTAGAATTCTATTCTTACGTCTT
Organism: Iguana delicatissima; assembly: GCA_948472985.1. Classification (NCBI taxonomy): domain Eukaryota; kingdom Metazoa; phylum Chordata; class Lepidosauria; order Squamata; family Iguanidae; genus Iguana; species Iguana delicatissima. The sequence continues at coordinate 741,834 of CAOKZL010000125.1, read as the reverse complement.
TAATATTCCACCCCCTTGAGTTCCAGTTCTAGGAGGAAAGTTCAGATACAAATAAATACAATCACCTGTGTTATCATCCCTTGACTGAATATGCTCAGACCATTTTTCATTCAATGCTACCTAAGTCCCTAATACTTTGTAACTGACACTAATGACTCCTTTTGGGGCCCTTTCACACTACACACTACACTACTATAGTGGATTCCAGTCTGCCATTGTTGCAACCTATGGAATCCTGGGATCTGCAGTTTAGTGAGGGGCATTCATAATTCCCAACCAGAGAGCTGTCATTCCTCTGACCAAATTACAAACCCCAGAATTCCACAGACCGGAACCACAGCAGGTAATGTGGAATTATAGTATATCATTATACAGTATGGAAGGGCTCCTGGAGTGTCCAGCCAATGCAAAGAACTCCCAGGCAGTGATCATTCTTCAAATATTTTATCTTTTCTGCACTGCCTAGTATATAACTGAACATGGACCACATGTAAGAATATCTGGTTGGGAATTGTGGCTATTTCTGTGTTCAGCCTAGGGAGTGGGGAACTGGGAAAATTCCTACAAATAATTTTACACAGCTAATTTCTCTCACAGACTCACTTTGATGGCTTGTTAATGGTACAGAGTGACTGAACACTGCTCTAATTCAATTCCCCACCAAAACCAAAGGAAGAAATTGGCCTCAGCTTCCAAAACACAGTAGACTCAAGCAGCCTTTGGGATTACAGGAGAAATAAAAGGTAATTGGTATTTGTTGATTCAAGCTCTAGTGGGAACTAGAAGCTATAACACTGCAAAGAGCCATGAGGAATTATCTCTATCATCTCTTAGTCTGTCTGGGCCTCCCACGTCAGAATTTAATCTTCTTATTTGCAAAGACATTTCTGACTAGTTTTGGATGTAGGCCATATTTATTCCTATCAGACAGAACTTCTGGCTCATAAACTGGGGACCACAGCTTAAATATGCATGATAGTAAACTTTTGGGGGAGACATGGCTACTTTTCTTTGGTTCAGATTAGCTATATGGGCTAAGCCTGGAAATTAAGCATAGGCTGTTTAGGAACATTGAAACTGCCTCATAAATTTTCTTATAGAGAAGGAAGAACCTGTCAATGTTGGCTTTTATCTGTTTCTCATTTTTTTTCAATCATTACTTTGTTCTATCCTATGTGTAAACCGTACATTGAAGAAATTGTAAAACCTGCTGCATTTCATGTCAGATGAAACACATATGTAAGACTGGGTCCAAACTATTAAATTCTACACATTTACTCAGGACAAAAAAATAAAATAAAAAAATCACTACCTTAAATGGAACTTAGAAGGAAGTATGATAGGACAAAAGTGACAAAAGTGGGAAAGAATCTTGACAAAAGTGAAAACTACTGAATTACTCCTAGGTAACCGTGTCCATTTCCACACTACATTGTTATAGTGCTATTATTCCCCTTTCAACATCCTGTGGAATCCTGGGGTTTGCAGTTTAGGGAGGGACACTTAGAATTCTCAGCCAGAGAGCTCTTGGACCTCAGTAAACAACAAATCCCAGAATTCCATGGGATGTTGAAAGTGGAATAATAGCACTATAACAGTGTAGTGCAGAAATGGCCTTGGTTATGAAAATGATGATTATTGACTTGGATTATCCTTCACAGTAGGTGCTCTTGTGGCATATCAATTGTTTCTGACTTGACTCAGCATTTTATTAGTCACAAGAGATATTTATTTCAATAATAGACTGATAGTTTGAGTCTATAATGTCCTATTTAAGTGGCAATGAAACCCATGGCTCTGGGATTTATCTTGCTTTAAAGAAAAGAAAGTGTAAGTCACTAACCACTATGGTAGGGAAATAACGCAAGCAGACACCCCAATTTTGCAGTTCAGTGCACACAATTACACAAATGAATGTATATTTAATTCAATGGGGCCTGAAGTGAGCTTGAATCCTATTTTGTATGTTCTAGGCTTATAGGTTAGTTCCTTAAAAGTTAAACTAATTAATTAAAATAAAAACATGAGTGCTTCCACACTTCCCAAACCAAACTTTATTCCTTGGCACAAGTCACTCATAAATGAATGAGTGCTGCCAGACCACTATCCTTATCAAGTTCGCTGTTGACTTTACTTGGGCTCTGCAGAGATGTGTGACTGTGTTTCGATCCCCTTGCAAAGTCTGGAAAAGCATACCACGTTTTTTCCCCCTTCCTTGCACATATTTTATTTATTAAACCTGACTTCAAGCATTATGCTTGATTGTGAAATGTGTCGTAAGCAGATATGGCAGTGTAAACCAAAGATGGGCAACTTGTAGCTTACCAACTGTTCCTGGACTACAACTCTCATTTCATCTCTCAATAGGCAATGATGAGTGAGACTGATGGGAGTTACTTCTGGAAGGCCACTAGTTGCCAACCCGCATTATAAGGGATAAAATCAGATTTCAAGGCTGAAAAAATACACAAGGAAAAATGACTGGTGTGACTAAATTTTGTTGGTTGGATCATTTTAAATACAAACATTGTCATATTTGCAGGCAAAATTATCCAAACCTACAGAAACCCAATTATAACCCCAAATTACAGTTGGACTATAAGTCCCATCAGTCATGATAAGGAGGCAAAGAATATTTTAATGCCTGAAGGGGAAAACAACTAGAAATGGGCTTTTCATACATCCAAAATGGCAGTGAGGAGAATTCTCCTCAAGCCTCTTCCTCATTTTTACCTCCAGTCCTTGAACAGACTTGTCCCCAATTGGGCCTGAGACAACCAGGAACAGATCCTGGAAGGCTACATCCTCCAGATCCTTCGTTGCTTTTCTTTTCATCTGCTCAATGCCATATGGTGTGCATAAGAGAGAAAGTCAGCTAAGGATCTTAGGAGGCTACAATCTCCAGATTCTTGGCTGCCTTCTCACCATGTTGCTTAGGGGGATTCCCCCCCACACACACACAAAAGGGCTAGAGATTTTGTCTCTACGTAAGACCTCTTCAAAAAGCTGCATGGTTTTTGAAGATGAGTGGAAGGGGAAGAAAATGGATTAAATTCTTTCCTCTTTTCTAGAATGAATAATTTAACACAACACTTTCATACAGACCAATCAATTTGCAGTGCACACATAAGCAGATTTTTATCTACACTGCTTAAGGAATCAACATGTTATGATCTGTGTTGATCATATGACTCAGTGATTATGATCTACACAGAAGCAACCATGGATCTTTCTCTGACTAGAATCTCACTATGGCTTTGCAGTCGTTGTCGTCGTCTTCTTCTTCTTCTTCTTCTTCTTCTTCGGTTAGGAATGCTAGGTGGTTATTACTTGGTTAGAGACCATTATAATACCTTATGAATAAATGACTTGAAGTTTGAGTCAGATGTAAAAAACGGACCAAGTCTTAAGAGACATAAAGAAGTTTTTATTCCTCAGATTAGCCCAACTTATTTCCTTCTTAGGTTTGTCACAATTAAAATAGGATGATTTCAGAACTATTCTCACTGAAATTTCATTATGTATTTCACCATGTTTGTTATTTCCTATTGTGCTCCCAAAATGTAACCATTATTCTGGATTTCTTTATTTTGAACTTTCTTATGGAGAATTGTGTCAAATAAAGAGTATGTCTTCTCCCTCCTATATCTACACTACCCATTTAACCAGTCTGAGATAAATAGTGTGCTATGTGAGGAATGACTTTAGGATCATGCCTTACTACAGCAATAGCAATAGTAGTTACATTTCTATACCGCTTATCAGTGCAAACTACTCCCTAAGCGATTTACAATATTTTTAGCTAATTGCCCTCAACAAGCTGGGTACTCATTTTACTGACCTACAGAAGGACGGAAGGCTGAGTCAATCTGGAGCCCTGCGGGATCAAACTCACAATGTTGTGGCTGCAGCACTAGCATTTAACCTCTGCGCCACCAGGGTTCCTACTAAATTTGAGAAAGTTACTTTTTGGATTCCCAGAATTCTCTAGCCACCCTTGCAGCTGAGAAATGATGGGAGCTGTAATCCAAAACACTTTTCCCTGTCAAGCTTTATTCTATCTCCCCTGCCATCTATTTAATTTATTTACAGAATCATAGTATATGTAGTGCTTAGTGTTTTATAGACCTCACAGTGCTGAAGGAACACAGTTGATGTTCCTACAAACTAGAGCCATGCTCTGCTGTTTTTTATCTAGAATAAGTGACATCAAACTTGAAACTGAAAATAAAACATATTTCAAAAGTAATTACTGGAAGTTCATTTTTGTATTTAGCACTAAAGCAACATGAAGAACTTCAAAAAGAAAATGCCCACCTTTCCCACTCTCACCCCCACCCTAGCTCTTTATATGACAATGTACTCAACAAATACTGATCTTGACATTTGCTTAAATTCAGTGTCCAATTCAGGTACACCCAATGTTAGCCCTCACATTTCCAATGCACATATGGGTGCACATTAGGGAAAAAAGAAGAAGAATCTGAGCATTTGCATGATCTGAGTTATATACCTCAGAGCTATATCTGAGTTAATATTCCTTTTTTCCCCCAATTGGTTTTCACCAATGCTTAGGAGTTCACATGATCGTACAGTACAACACCACACTAACACTGCTAATTTCATCATGTTTTATCAGTGTCCATGTGCATGCTGGTAACAGAGAAGGGATAAAAATGCAAAAGACAGAGCTTGGGTGGGGGTGGGGGTGGGAAATACTTTTTGGACCATAGCTCTCAGAATCCCTCGGTTAGCATGGCCACTGGGAGTTGCTAAAAGTAAAGTCCTATAAATGAATTGGACAGTCCAGCATTAAAGCTGATGGTTAGATATTTTGCGAAAGCCACAAATAGGGAAAACACAGGGCACAGCAAACCACGTGAAATATAATGGTACCAGAATGAGGAAGAATACAACATCACTGTAGCAAAGAGCTATATGTGCGATGGATGCATTGTAAAGCTGGCTAATTTGGAAATGATTCTGATCTGAAATAACAGGAATTTTTGCCAAACTCAATGTTTGGCCATCAATTTTGGAAAAGCGTATCGTAGGCAATACTGCATGATTCTGACAATTGTTTATCTTGCTGAGATCCATATTGTAATATCAAATCTATTATACATGGGCTACTTCTTTTATGCTAAAGAGTTCAGTAGCTAGTCATTAGCATTTTACAGAGGAAATCAAATAACTTCAGTTAGGCTTTGGATATTTCCACAGGGAGTAGCAGCAAACTCTGTTACAGCGGTTGTACATCTGTGATGACTGACAGTTTTTCCCAGAGAGAATTATAATTAATATCTTTGTGCTGTTTATCAAAGCTGCGGCAGAAAAATGGGGAGGAGTTGCAGGGAGGAGATTCACCTAGCCAGCATGTTTGCCTTTCTGAAACAAATGCAACATGTATCTTCTGAGATTACCTGTGATGCAAGCCTGGGGCTGCCTTATCAACTGGCTGAGACTATAAAGAAAAGATGTAAGGTCCTATGGTTAATACATAGACCATTTCTGCACTAGGCTGTTACAGTGCTATTATTCCACTTTCAACATCCTATGGATTTCTGGGATTTATAGTTTACTGAAGCCAAAGAGCTCTCTGGCTGAGCATTTTAAATGCCCCTCCCTAAACTGCAAACCCCTGGATTTCATAGGATGTTGCAAGTGGAATAATAGCACTATAACAATGTAGTGTGGAAAGGGTGTTTCATAATTAAACTGCAGAATTTGTATCGCATGAGCTTCTCTCTCACACTACTCTGAACTACTTCTGGAAACTGTTGGAAGACACCAGGTATACAGTTTACAAGCTGAGTACATTTTTTTTTCCAAAAAAGGAACAGTAGATAGATTGATACAACCATTCATCAATTATTACTGTTGAGAGAAATGTGTTTATACTGACCTTTACACTGTAAAGATAATTATGGAGCACATTAATTCTTTATTAATGTATTAGTCCATTGTTTGCTATAACTATCCAATCTGGAAAGAACACACACATGACATAATTTCATCAATATGACCTTATAGAAATAACCGCTATTGCTATTGCTATTGCTATTGCTATTTAGAATCCACAAAATCAGTTACTTGTATCTCATGGTCTCAGGACACCTGGCATTAAGGATGTATCCTGACTATGGACCTTTCTGCACTATACTGTTACAGTGTAGTGTTCTGAGTCTTTTCCTTTCTGTATTGTTGTGATGCCTTTATCTCATGCCTTATCCTCCGAAAGTAGCTGTTTAAAATGTAGGTGTTTTAAGGAAATTAGCTTTAACATAGGATGAGAATAACTATTTATTTATTAGTTTAGTAAAATATTTATATTTCATCATAAAACCATTATAAACAGTGATTTTTTTTAAAAAAAACAATTTAACAGTCTAAAAGCAAATTAAACAAATTAACAAGTCAAAGCAAGTTAATTCATTAAGCATTTGCAGATTTGGATGAAGTAACTAAGGTCATTTCCACCCTGAGGCCCAAGAACTCTCTGGCTGAGAATGCTAAATGCCCCTCCCTGAACTCCAAACCCCAGGATTCCAAAGGATGCTAAAAGTGGAATGATAGCACTATAACAGTGTAGTGCAGAAAGCCCCTAAGTCACAGCTTGCAATTCCAAACACAACTTGTGTGGAACTTTAACAGAATAATTGTTTATTTCTTTGATTTAGAAAAATTACATAATATCTTTGATGCTTTACATTTATGTTTCACAACAGCATTTGTGGGTTGGGTTTCAATAGCTACTCTTGTTTAAGTAATGTGACACAAGCCAGATGCTGTGTACATATTGCAAGGGCAGGCGCTATAACAGAAAATACCAACACTCTCATTATATCCTGTCCAGTATCACCATGAAAACCAGTGTGAAGGTGTTTATATACAAACAGCTATGGAGCGAAGGAAACTTCACTTACATTCTGAAGGTTTTTTAAAGTTACACATACCTAGCTGTGCTGGAGCAGCTGTGCAATAGCAAAGTAACCTGCAAAAAGTAGTGGGATGGATTCAGGTCCCCCAAATCCTAGCCTGAGTTTGGACATAAAGAAGACTGGCACTAGGTCATTTTGCCTATTAGTTCTAATCAGTTCCTAAGGCAGAAGAGGAAAAAATGTTTCATCATTCATATGAAAACATAATGATACAAAATGAGCTTCATGAGAATAATACAAAATGCAATACATTGCTACTCAGTAGCAAAAGGAACTATTGAAAACCTGCATCCCAGAAGTATTCAATCTTCTGTAAAACTGAGCTATTATTAATCACTCACATAACGTATGTGTCTATATGAATGTTTGTATGTTTGCAAAGACAACACAGAAAAAGTATAATATGTAGACTTGTGGACTGTAGTTGCAAAAGATACAACGAAGAAGATAACTTCTGGAGAACTTGACCCTTTAAATCATGCAGACATATTTAACACCAAGAGCACACCTACGGGGTGATTTTACCTCAATTCTGCAAATTCTTTCCATGTTGTTGTCAACCTCAAACATTAAAAGAACTTCAGCTTGAAGAACCAACTTCAACATACAGATTTAAAGTCTCTGTCTTTACATACTCTCTTTACACACGCCTAAGGCCTAAGGCCTTTCCCTTAACTGCAAACTCCAGGATTCCATAGGATGTTGAAAGTGGAATAATAATAGCGCTATAATAGTGTAGTGCGGAAATGGCCTAAGTTATCAAGAAAAAAGTAAGCATTTGAAAAGTCTACCTTTTTTTTCCCTCCACAAATGTCTGTGCTCTTCCTGAGCAATGTTACAGATTATAAAAAGATAAATTTGGAAGAAAAGCATTTTCACCATCTCTGAAACACTTTATGTTACAAACACTTTCCATGGGGTATTTTAAGAATTTCAAAGATTGCTGGTTCTTGCCTATTGTCCCTTAGAAGCTTTTCTGGAGAAACGAGTCAATCTAATGTTGGGGGGTCCTCCTCCCATTCCTCTTTATCTTAGTCTCTGGGGTAACCTTTCTTCCTTGTGTATTTTTTTTTTTAAGAGCACTTTAAAGTGTTCTTTAGTACTCAATTCATTCTTTGCACTTCACTCTCTTCTTGCTGTCTCTCACAGTGACTTGTCTTGCCCTTGACAGATAGACTTCACTAGCTATTTTTAAAAATTCAGCATCAAGATGTTTGCAATGCAATCACAGCAATGCAATCTCACTATTATTTTCACCTTTAGCATGGAGCACCAGTTATTAACTGAAATATGCCAGTGTTTGAAAATACAACACATTTTCCTTTTTCCATGTCTCTGAAAGCTCTAACTCTTCTAACCGTCCTACTCCATTCATAATAACACAAGAAAACTAGACTAGTCATTTGAGTGTTTGGAATGACTTTGACCATATATCTAAATAAATACCACTGAATCTCGCATTGTCATGCATTAAGGTTGGACAGTGGCTTAAGTGTTCATTCAGCTTTGTAAAGTCTAATAGGGGCAATCTATGCTTAGCTGTTTGCTGGAACAAAGGTAGTTTAAGTCAAAGGTGATTCTTTACTAAGGACAGCCAGTCCCACAACATCATTTAAAATTCTGCATGGTTAATACAATTGCCATGTTTCAGTGGAGCACAATGTATTGCATCTAATTCAGTCATGGTCTACTAGCCATGTTCACTGGTGGAGCAGAGTTGCTCTAATCTATTTTCTTCTTCCTTCCAAGAGTCCACTGGTGAATGGACCCTCCAGAGCAGAGACAACAGAAGTCCCACTGTGCAAGTTTTAGTTGTTTCTCTCACTGCACTATTGGCATTCAGTTAAGGAATTTAAGCATTGCTCAGCTGATGTGGATGGAAAAGACACATCTGCTATATACAAGTCAAAGTTTGTCTGTGAGTTTATCTGTTTATCTGTGTCGGGCAGGTGAAGACCTCATATGATTGGCTGAGTGAGGCGAGAAGCCCTCATACGATCGACTGACTGTGAAAATTCTATGGAATCCTGGGGTTGGCAGTTCAATTTAGAATTCTCAGCACAGAGTTCTTGGGCCTCAGGCCGGTTGCTATGGAGATGAGGCCTACCATCAATAAGGATACCAGAGGCACATGTGAGAAAAATTAAAGTGACTTACACAACATAGTTACAAGGTCTTCTCACCTCACACAGTAGATTGTATGGGTTTCATATGTGAGGAATCTTAAAGCTGAAATTCAAAAAAAAAAAAATGCTTCCAGGAAAACATAAAGCCATGGCACAAATTCAACAGAAAGCAAAAAAATCAAAAGCCAGTACATGAATGTCACCAGAGAACACAGATTGGATTGTGGACTATGGGGAAAAGTTACATGTACTGGAATAGGCCAGTTGCTATGGAGGCGATGACTAGCAGTAAGGAGGAGGACAGCACGTTGCCCCAGGAACTCAACCTCTGTATGTTAACAACTCTGAAGACAGATTGGATTGGGGAATATGGGGATAAGTTGCAGGTACTGAAACAGGCCGGTTGCTACAGAGATGAGTCCTAGCAGCAAGGAGGAGAACAGTGTATTATCTCAGGACCCCAAACTGTGTATGTAAATAACTCTGAATACAGATTGCATTGGGAAATATGGGGAAAAGTTACAGATACTGCAGAAGACAGTTTGCTGAATTCTTAAGAGGAAAATAAAATTCTGGGCAATGCCAGGTAAATACTCTAGTCATCAATAATTTTAATTTTCATGAATTTTAATATTGTGAATTTTACTTTTGTTAAATAAGTAGCACACAGCTAGGGATAGTAAGATGAATTGTCCTGGGAAGAAATGCAGCTAAGACTAAGGATTAAATCTTTCACGCTATTCTATGATCCCATTCCTTCCCTTTACTTCTGAATAAAATTATTATTTGTTCATTTCTTCAATTTATACACTGCCTTTCTCTTGGGTTTGGATCCAACACAACTTACAAAAATATAAAACAAGATTACATTAAAAAAATCCCATTCTACAAACATTAAAAAAGAATTAAACATCACTGTCATTAAAACTACAATTAATATATATTTAAGTCATAAATTAATAATAAAATTTTTAATAAAATAATAAAATAAAATACAGTGCACCACTTTAGCCCTACTACTGGCAACATAATATGCACCTCAAAAGACTGCCTAAATAAAAAGTTGTTCTCATATTAGTGGAAAGACAGCAGGGAAAGTACTAGCTGGACATCCCATAGGCCCTTTCCGCACCAGGCAATTAGAACGGGGCAGTGCGTCCTCGCAAGGAGGTCGTCTGCACGTTAGAGTGGACTAGGAACGGACTACTTACCAGAGATCCTCACCTCAGTCCGCTCCAAGACAACCCCAAGTGGTCCTCCAGCGTGTTTTTGAAAGACCGGAAAAAACAGGTTTTTATTTTCCTGGAACGCACCATTGCGTTCCTGCTACCTTGTGCAGATTCGCAGGCCCGCACCAATGCGAGCCTGCGATCTGCGGAGGGTGGGCTTTAGGTGTGGCGAGCTTCAGCAGTTGGTTGGGCATTTTGGAAGCCAGAAGCCACCATTTTGGAAGCCAGAGCAGTGTGGATCTACAGACCTCGCAGTGCTCCGATTCGCCCTGGACCAAGGAGGAGCCCTGCGGAAGGGGTTCAGGGACAGTCCACGTTGCTCCAGACCCCAGAAGAAGCAGTAGGTAATGGTACGGGGCGATTCCTTCGCCTCATGCAGAAAGGGCCATAGAAGAGAGTTCCACAGCCTGGAAGAAACCATGGAGAAAGCCCTCTGCCATGTCTTCACGAATCATGCCAGGGAAGGTAAAAAGTAGAAAATGCATATGATGTAATCCATGTAACATTTAATTGACCCTTCCATTCCATGATTGATATACATACACAGATTAACACAGTATGTAGTGGGAACCAAGACTACACACGCACACACACACACACCATTTCTCAAAATGCCGTACAGAAGCAGAATTTGTACAGGCTTTCTACTATTATACAGGCTACTGATCCAAATCTACTGAAGGGAATGAGCACTGGTACACACTGGAAGTTGCCAGAAGTGGAGTGGAAAGCCATCCTTGCAACTGCGAATGCTTTCTGCCTTCCTCTCATAAATTAGGCTCCAAGAGTGTGATGCATATGATATTTGGCTTCAAAGGTCTTATCTTGGTAGTCCTATTTATGACAGGTTTCAGGTCATTCTAGGAAAACAGATCATTACTAGACAACTCCCATGGATCTAGATATTTTTCAGTCATATATTGTGGGGTTCTGCATATAAATAAAAGGTCTTAAAAGCTGAAACCCACAAAACACACAAAGACTACATGTTTACTCATACAGGCAATCATGTTATCATGTGGCTTAAAGACAGAAATAGCTGCCCTCACAGAGAGCACCAAACCTTGCAGCAATTGCCTTTGTAGTACTTTCTATCCTTTGCTGAAGGTAATAGAGCCCTTGGCAAATCTTTATTTGGCTGGCTATACAGACATCCCTGTCCTTCTACTCAGTGATTAGGATCTGACTTGCTTCTTGGAGCACATAATTCTTCTGACAAACTGTGCTGAAATAATCTTGTAACTACTCAGGCTATCTGAGGTTATATAATCTATACTCTGAAATGCACATTTGCTGGCTTTGTGCTATTTCATGCCATTCTGCGCACTTTCTCTTTCTGTCTGTCTGTCTGTCTGTCTGTCTTGCCATTTCTTCTTCTTTATCATTAGGTTCATTTTTTTTCTACTTACACTATCTATATTTATATCCAGTATCCCTGCTATTTTGCCTATATTATTTTATTTCTGTATGTCCTAAATAATGCTGAAGCCAGAAGCACTCAGTGATAGTAGTAGGGAATGTCATACATATTTTTGTGTCACAGTCCCCAGGCCAAATGGTTTTGCAGCACTTTTTTTTAAATAATGCTTGAAGTTCTACTATGAAAAAAAGTTGAAGCTAATCTGCAAAAGCATGATCAAATTCTCTTGCTAAACTTTAATGTGCATTTCACATGGGCTTACTGAACAATGTCCACAGAGAATCATGATACCTCCCTTTCCCCATGGGGAGAGTCATTTTGATATTGCCTTTGTGTTTTAAACTTGCTTGATTTACCACATTTGTCTTGCAGCTTTTCTTCATCTTTATTTAAAGTTTTAGAAGTGAAAAATAAAAGTAAATTTCTTTGGTCCCTTCAAAGAAAGTGACTTGAAAAGCCTTCCCTTTCAGGGTTGCAGCTTCCTGGCTTGCTGACACCATACTAGTGGGCCAGAATAATCTTAAAATAGAATCTTGAATGCGGCAAACTTTGATCATTCTCATGCTTGGATTCAGTGTTGCAACTGTGTGCTCAAGAGGGGGATTAGTGCTTTGGATAGTCATATGTGGCTCTGATTATTAGAGTATATACTATGTGCTTCTAAGAACAACTTAAGTGGTTGATAGTGCTGAAGCTACTGCTGAAATCACTCAAATGAAAATGTCTAAAGTCAGGATACTTGCTCAAAGGAGTTTTGTTATATTCTGCCTCCCCCTTTTTTTTGTCACATGCAGTTGTATTAATTAAAACTGACAAATTAAAAAGGTGGGGCTGTGACAGTGGTTGGCATGCTGGAGGAGCTGAAGCTTCTGCAAGTGTTTTTCCCAGAGCTTATCTCACTATTTCACCTCATGATGACTTTGCTTTCTTGCAGGCTTTCCATTTTTTTTCCTCCTCTGACCCTAAAGTGATTTCAAACTTATCAGTGTTCAGCAAGAAGGAAGACTGCTGGAGCAGCTTGACATCTGTTTCCATGCCACTAGAGATCATCATGTTCCCATCCTTGATCTCAGGACAATGTTGACATGTGCCAAGATTCAAATGATTGTCAGACCTGACTGTAATCGGTATTTTGTAGAGCTTCACTGAGCTGCTACAGAGATGCAGTCTCGGGAGAACGAGGCCTCGATACACACGAGCTCAGTGACATTTATCCTTTAGGCCAGTACAGCAGGCTTGCAGCTGTTCTTGGCAGGTTTGGCTCATCATAGGAAGCTACCCTAAAGCTAGGTGGAAAACAGAAGGAAGAGAAAATATGAGCTTACTTGTGTTTTCTGGATTCAGAATGTCACAGAGAACAAACTGTCAGGCCTGATTCACTGAGATGGTAGAATATGAGGGCAGATTTGGAGGCGGTACAAATGCAGCACTGTGCTACAAAACAAAATACCACTTAATTCCCACTTAAGCCTTCTACAAAAAGTTTTACCCAACATTTTTTTCACGGCTCCTGCTTTAGCAATCTACAGGTGTGGATGTCATCCATTCAGAGTACAATTTTCATCTTGTGTAATATGTTCATTCATTAATGCAGCCAAAAAAATAAAAATAAAAATGGAGGCAGGTATTGTATGAAAACACAGTTCTTTTGTGGGTCAAAGGGAGAAACCTACAAAGCAGAGCTAAGTTGGATGGCAATTATGTGAATGGAAAAATATTTGCTTAAAAAAAAGTCATAAATCTAAAAATCTAAATGTTTATATACAATTTTTTTTCTCAACTGAAAAATAACAAACCTGAAATTAGTGAAACGGGGAGGGGGGATCATTTATGTTTTTTGCTTCAAATGCCACAGAAAGTAAAATAAATGTTTACTCCATTAACTTCCATCCACATAGGCAGTTGATTGCATTTGAATATGAAAGACAAAAATTATGCTTACTCCAGTGGACCTACAAGATGATATTGGATAAACTAGCCTCGTTGTTTTTACTACATTTTTCCAGTTGTAAAATGGAACCTCATGACTGATTTTCCAAAGCATTACAACACACTCTTTGAATCTGAAGTATTACTACAAGCAAGGAAGATACCACTTTCAATAAATGTGCTATAGTGCTCTTCCAGTCTCTCTCTCTCACTCTCTTTAATGAGAAGTCATGAAATGCAAAATTACAGTTTGGAAAAGGAGACAAAGTTAATGATTAAGGTAGCATCTTAGCCTAAGCTAAGAGTGGTAAATATGTGGCTCTACAATTGTTGTTGGATTATGGCTCCCATCACTCCAAGCCATAGCCAATGATGAGCGATGATAGGAATTGCAGTCCAGCAACATCTGGAAAGCCATAGATTTTCCATCTCTGGATTAAACTGTCTCAAAAGACAGATGTGGACAAAACTGCAGGAACATACACACCATCCAGGGTACAAATGCAATGAAATAATAAACAGAAAATTGTGTATGCATCTGCCCCAAAGGACTATAGTTTGGTAGTACGATATGTTTTATACAAATTTATGACCCAAGCTCATCCCTTGGTATGTTCCATTAAAAATTATGAAGTAGGAAATATGACTACCAGTTAGAAAAAATTATTGGTCACTATTACCAGAGAATATTTTAGACTAGATAGAGTAATAGGCTGACTCAGTATATGCAAGTTTCTTATATGCCATCTTTAAATTCTTCCAATACACTTACAGAGATGAGGGTACTTCAACTTATTTAAGATTCATGGCATTTTCAGAGAAAGAGAGGGAGGGAGGGAGAGAGGGAGGAAGAATACCTAGCCTAAATGCAATTATTAGTCCTATTGCAGTAGATTTCTTGAATTAACAAGAATTAGGTAATTGTTTACTATTAAACAATTACTTCAGTGGGTCTACTCTAGCTGCAGTGAGATTTGAATTTAGATATTTATATATTGCTCTTCTGTCTACCAGAACCCTTAAAGTTATGTACAACAAAATACAGTGAAATCAACAACATCAAAGTAGAGCATAAAAACAATATAGCTATATAATTAGGTAATAATATTGTTGCCCAGGATGTGAACAAAGATGATGATGGTGGTGATGATAATAATAACAACAACAACAACAACAACAATACTCAATAAAATTTTTCATTGAAAGATTTGTTATTTTGTGCCTTCAAACTGACTCTGGCCTATGATGACCCTGGTTTGCCAATGCCCTCTTCTAAGGCTGAGGGAATGTAACTTGCTGAAGACCACCAAGTGGGTTGCCATGGCTGAGTAAGGATTCCAGAGTCCTAGTTCAACACTCAAACCACTATACCATGCTGGAGAGAAAGAATAAAAATGTAATATAATCTGAAGATAACAGAAGAAGAGAAGTAAAGAATAAGTTGCTGAGGAAATAATATGGAAGAAATAATAATGAAACATCAGGAAGCTTGGAGAGCATAGTTGCACTGTAGTTGGATAGGCCAGAAATATGTCACACTTCTCAGGGAGATTGGTTTTAATCAAGTTTAAGATGGCGGCATGATTGCTTCTCAACAGGAACTGAGCAGCATATCTGTCAAGTTCCTAGCTTGCAGTTCCAGTGTTAAGACAGACATAGACATGAAAAGACCATTAAGAATGAACCAGCTCTTTCTAGGCTGAGTTTTAAGAAGACTAGGTGGTAAAGGCATTAACAAGACTGCATCCACCGTAATGGCCATTACTCTCTTAGTAGTCACAAGGGGAAAGTCCCTTTTTTGGAGGATGTAAATAGAGCAGATTTCATAGCTACTCAGGCTGCAGAAAAGAGTGCTTATTCTTTTGACTAATACGCAGATTGGCACAGCACAACAACGATAGCGCATAAAAGGGAACTAGGGAAGGAATGGGAAAAAATCATGATTATTCTGATGCACAGCAAGAATGTCAGAATAGTTTTTGACAGTGCCAATGATAAAAGATTTGTAACATCGTGTCATTTGAGAGAGGGTGTACAATGCCTCGAAAAGGATTCCTCCATCCATCAGGACTAAAACCTTATCTACTTGCAGTAAGAACAACCCTGATAGAAAGAATTTTAAAGGACAGATTTCATTTCATTTCAAAGTAATAAAAATTAAATGAAACTACAGAAAAATCAGCTCCCTTTTTTGTATATACACATTCTGTTGAATATTTTAAAAAGCAAGTGTTTTTTGTCTGTTTCGTGGTTTTGAAAGTTGGATATAAAATAAGAAAATATGATTAAGCAGACAACAGTCTAGTTCCCTTAGCCAGCTGTTTTGACAACCAAGTAATACAAAAAGGTACATGTCGATTTGAGAATCAGAGCAAAATCTGTAGAGCTCAGTCCTGGTTTCTATCTTCAGTCTCAAGGGTCATCCCACACATGAAGTACAGAAACATCAGAAGAAAGTATGCCTGAGCAGAATCAAAGATTTGTAATGCTGTGGTAAGCAGTTGTTCCAGTTCTTTTATCATTGCATGGTTTTGCTTTGCCCTGTGATCCATTTCACCTGGATTCTGTGTTAACAAGGAAGAATTCCTAATCTAAAATTGAAGCATGTGAAATTTCAGGTCATTTTTTCTTCTTCTATAAATTTCATAGCCAGCTCAATGGCTGCTAGTTGCTTACATGTCAACATGACAATTCATTCATTCTGGGTTTTGGTCTAAACTTTAAAGGAGTTATCCATGGTATTAAACATATTTTGGGGCTAGAGTTCAGTACCTTGGACTGCTCCTTTAACACTCCTTAAATGGTGGATTCGCTGCCCCAATGACATGGAAGCCATCAATTCTTGCGGACTTGCCCCAAGACAAAACCCATATATATATATATCTCTATATAGACACACACACACACACACACACACACACACATATCTTGATATGTCCATACATGCAATGGGGCAGTATATCCACCCATTCTTCTTTGTTCATTTTTTATTGATTAGCAGTGTGCCTCTATGTATTGGCAAAGTATTACACAAAAATAATCAGTTTGATATGGACATACATTGTTGTTGTGTGACTTCAATTCATTTCTGATTTATGGCAACCCTAAGCTGAGCCTCTCACAGGGTTTTCTGGGGAATGAGTAAGTTTCTATGGCTCGGTAAGGAATCAATCTCTGGTCTCTGGGTCATAGTGCAACACTCAAACCACTACACTATGCTGGTTCTAAAATTACTTAGAAGCAATTAATTCTTTTCTCTATAAACAAATATGTTAACAACATAAAAGTATGGCATTTTTAATCAAAAATAACTTCCCTCTCTTTGTGCTAGGATGGTAATCTTTTAAGTTACTTTGATAGTTACCAATATTTATTAAGTTCACTTTTTTTTTTTTTTGCAGAGTTGTATCTGTGCATATCCACACATGAGTAACTATGCAGTTGTCTAAAAGTAAATGCTGAACAACAGATTCTATGAACAGAAGCAACTGTACATAAAGGGCCAAGATGAACTAGTTCATTCATGAATTTACACTGTGCAGTTCTAAAGCTGGATTTCTGCTGGGGGAACAATGTAATGTACTAGAAATGAAAAAGAAGCCATTTCCCTTGCCACTGCACCTCCTCCAAAGCCTACTACGGAAGGCTGGGAAACCTTTCTGGGTTGTTGTTTTTTGGGGGGTGGGGAGGGAAAGAGGCAGTTCTGATGTCCTTGGTGTAGGACATTGTTTTATGTTTACTTCTTTCTTTCTTTCTTTCTTTCTTTCTTTCTTTCTTTCTTTCTTTCTTTGTAATGGTATATCAGGAGAGAGTTATTAATCTTTTGTTTTCTACTGGAAAGAATAGGGGATTATGCAAAATGCAAATGCTGGAAAATAAATTCCTATTAAAACTGGTGAAACTATTAAAACTGGTGAAACTTGTGTAGAGTGAAGTCTTCTTGCATAATCTCTGGTTTCAGAGCTGATCTTTCAGCTACAACACCTTCTATTTTTTTTTCTCATCTTAAATGAATATTACAGCCCACCAATGCCACAGAAGTACTTGAGTCAGAATTTACTGTAGTCTGTATTTTTATTTCTCTTCATTTCTGATTTTTCTCCATCTCTCTTTTCTCACACAACTTGTTGTCTACTGGCACTGATACTGAAAATTTTTCAAAAGTAAAACTTTTAAAGGAATGTGGAAGCACAAGATAGCTTTATAGTAGTCTTGTCTGGAAAACAGCATGGCAAATGAAAAAATGAAAGCTTTAAGGATTATAGAAAGCTGAGAAAGCTTTGTAGGATTTTCAATATAGTTCATTGCTAAAAGTCCAAATTTTCTTTAATTAACATCATTGCTAAAATAAGTTAATATATACACAATTATAGCATATCCGGCATTTGTTATATTCACATTTGTTTTGCCTGTGATTCTTTTGTGCTGTTGCTGTTATATATTTTTGTAAAACAGCAGTGACATGAGAGGTTCCTCTAGACACAGTTCATGCAGTTTTGTTTGGGACTGTTTCAAATCAACTTTGAATCAACCTCAAATTAATTTATATGAACCATTTTTCAAGTACATTTATATCCTGACTTTCTTCCATCATGGAATGAAAGGCTGTATACACTGGATTCCTGGATAGTCTTCCATCTGAGTGTTGACAAAATCTATACCTATTTAGCTTCAACAAGAGGGCTGCACTGTGAGCTTTCAGACTGAGCCATACATTTCCCTACAGGACAGGTAGGAAGCACCTGAACATGCACAGGTATATGCACTGCATATCTCATAAAGGACAGTAGTTATCAAGTATCTTGGAATGATGCATGTTTAAACTTAGGCCCTACCTGAAACTAAACTTGTGCAACTTATTGTTGTTGCTGTGTGCTTTCAAGGTGTTTCTGACTTATGACGATCCTAAGGTGATCCTATCATGGGGGTTTCTGGGGCTGAGTATGTGACATGCCCAAGGTCAGCCAGTGAGTTTCCATGGCTGGCCAAGGAACTGAACTCTGGCCTCCAGGATCATAGTCCAATTATCAAACCACTACCCCAAGCTGGTTCTCTTGGGTAATTTAATTGACCATAAAGGATACTGCTTGTGTCAAGGATGTAATTACTCACATGGAAGCCTTCTTTGGAATCATGTCCTACTTCTGATGGTTTTGAACTGAATCTGTGTCTTCACACACTATAACTTTTGCAGACTTGGAGGAAGTTCATCCTCCTCATCCAGCTTAGGAGAAACAAGGTCCCTGTCTGGTATCCCTGAGGGTCTAGTGTCCCTGAGGAAAGCGAGTTCATTACTACCTTCAGACCAGTGCTGGAGCTTGGAATGTGTGGAGTGGGGGCGGGCAGGAGGCGGGGCTATGGCATGACGGGCATGGTAACTGTACATGGGGACATGGCCATGGGCCGGGATGCCCCAAACACATTGCCTCCTGGGGCGAATCACCCCACCCCACCCCCATGTCCCTACACAGCTGCCTCAGACTCATGGGACTTGCATTCATTCTGATGAAAAGAATTCTCTGGTGAAGATTCAATAGGTGCCAATTCTGATTGGTCACAGAGGAAATGCTGATCCACTTTTGCTTTACATTTTAAATTCGGCACCCCTTTTCAGACAGAGGTGGCATCTATGGCAGCTTGAGTGATATCCAATGTGCTCAATGAGTTATTGGTGCTCTAAGACAGTCCATGGTTGTGCATGACCAGAAATACTTCTTGTTGATTGTCTGCAATAGTTAGGGTTTTGGGACCAGAGGGGCTTTGAATAGGGCAGAAAAGCTCAGTTAGGAACCTTTTTGTCTGTACGTGGTCTCCAAAGCAGTGTCATTTCTCTCCTTGGCATCAAAAAAATCTTTTATGGATTTAAGTTTGGGACAGTGATATTCAACTGTTTAAGTCAGGTAAAGGTTTATTTCTGGTGTGTGTGATTTCATCCTTAGCACATGGGGATTGAAGGAATAAGCACAGGCTTGTCACTCTGCTGTGTTAGTAAAGTACATAAAATTGCAAATGCCCTGAGGGAGTAATCTGAAGTGGATTTATCATGATTCTGTGAGGGTCTTCTGCACAGGAAGTAGAAAAGATTGCTTTTGAGACTGACCTGTCTGACCTGCTCTAAGTTGTGAGGACCATGCCATAAAGTGTATACTTGGCTGACTAGGGCATAACGTCTGCATACTTCTTGTAGCACAGTGGCTCCAGCCTAATTCTAGTGGTTTGGAGACCTGCAAATTTATTACCATTGGTTTCCATCCTGTCATGACACAAACCCAATGTTTTGTTAAATAACAAAAGTACTGTGCTTTACTCAAGCTCCTGTGTCTGTCTCTATATTCTGAGCTCGGTCCATAACACTACTGAGGGTTCTCTTTTATAAGAAAACCTTTATCAGTTCTACAAAGCTAACTCCAAGTCAGAGCTTCTACATTATTTCATATGGCAGGCATGATGTTTCCTCCATCTCTCCCTCTATCGCAACTTCCATCTAAGCACCACCTTTCCTCCTCTCTTGTCTTGAGCCAGCCCCATGAATCTTTAGAAATTCTGTGCTGTAGACCATTTCTTCCCTTATATGTTCTTATAAATTAGTACTTTCAGACAGTGGTCATTATAGCTTCATTATAAAAAGGAAAAGGAATAATTATAGATAGGAATCATATAGCCCTTTAGATGCTGTTGGACATGACCAATGGAAAAGAATGTTGGGAATAATGGTCCAAGCATCACCATCTCCTCCATCCCAAACTAAATCAATTTTTTTTCTTTGCTGCTACTAGGGCAGACCCATTGAATATATGTGAATTAGCAGTAATATAAGTTCTATTTAATTCATAGGTTCACCTTAGGGTCTTCATAAGTTGGAAACACTCAAAGGCATACAATGACAACTTCAGTTGGGACTATCAGTTGGCACTATCCCACTCGTTTCAGTTGTGCTACACACAGACTCTCTTAAATGGAAGCAACAGTGGCAACAAAACAATCTTGCTCTTTATTTTGAAGAAAACATTGCTCTACTTTAAGTCTCTTTAGCCAGCAGAG
The DNA here is from genome assembly GCA_948472985.1 of Iguana delicatissima. Lineage (NCBI taxonomy): Eukaryota > Metazoa > Chordata > Lepidosauria > Squamata > Iguanidae > Iguana > Iguana delicatissima. The sequence goes on along the minus strand of CAOKZL010000125.1, from coordinate 721,148 downwards.
TAACCTGTTTGGGAGCACTGCAGCAGTACTCATGTACAGGAAGAGATTATTTCAATTCTAAGCCATTACTAGTACGTGAGCCATATCCAGGCTACTGGGATCTAAATGCAACCTTGTCTTCCAGCCTCATTACAGAGAATGCAACATTAGATTTGTGTTTATATAAAAGTCCCATCAAGGTCTCATTTGTACATGCTGAGCTTTCCTAACCCAAATTATATACACCAAGATAGGGAGCTTTTTGCTGGTAGCTGGCAGCTGTCCAAAGTCTTCAAACAGCAAATGAAGAACAGAAGACACTGAGCTGCATTTTAATTTCCACCCAATTTCAAAACAGGATATTTCCTGTCCTCTACTCAATCAATTCTGAACGAAGGTTTAGCATGTAAATCCTCAGCTCTTATAGGTGCTATCAGCTTTCAATTCAGCTGTTTTCATTGCCTTCTTTTTCTGATATATTTCTGTTCTTCTTTTAAAAGCAATCAGTTGTTCTTTGTTCCTCAAATTATTTGGCCATAAATAATATTACTTTGCATTCCATTTGGTTTTAGTTGGCTTTCCTTAGGCTCAAACAATTGCACCATTTCCCCCCTGCCCCATATCAATTGTGTCTCATTTTCTCTGCATTCTTTTTTAAAAAGATATGGATACATCTGTATTAGTTAATTTCCCATTCCTGATCAGGTGAAATGTGTTGTGTGCGTGCTACAATTCACAGAGAAAGAATGTTTGTGACACTGCTGAGCTATGGATATTCAGTTTATTATCAAAGAATCCTTTATCCCAAATCCAACTCAACTTTCAGACAGGAAACTGAAGAAACTGATATAATTTTGTTCTGTGTAATTTTACCACCCAAAGCCACACTGTCCTTTTCCATGAAACAAAGCCATTAATTGCTGTAAAGATATGTATCAATTGCTGATTTGTGTATTCTCAGGCATTTCCTTAATGCAAATGCATGAACACACACACACACACACACACACACATACAGACTGGGCCATATATATATAGACTGGACCAAAAATGGACCACAGTTGTAAAACAAAACAAAAACTTGATATTGAGGGGAATTTCTTTTGTTCCTAGGCTCTTTACAGTTCTCAGTGTTAGTACTTAAATCTCCCTATCTGCATCAGTTATGATTAGGAAGCTTGAATCCCAGCATGTTATTTTGAACGAGAAAATATCCCACCAGCAAGAAATAAAACAGTTTTTTTTTTCAGGGAAGGGAACATTTTTGTAGCCTCTGCAACTTTACTGTAAGCAGAAGGAAATCAGTAAATGCTAAAATTTTGAGTGGCTATCTCCCATAAGGACCAAAATGTAGTCCTAATAATCTGTGACTGAGATCTACTCATTGCTGGATGAACCAAAAATATAATACTAATTTATTTTCCTGAATGCAGCACCATGTGAACTCAATGAGACCAACCCAATCTTCTAATTACAGAAATTGTTTTTATGTTCCACATTGTATGTTCCCCATTTCAATTCACATCTTCTTATCCTGCTTATGGGGTCACATATCTGCACCATATTGTACAATGAATTTTCATGTAAAGGTTCTCATGTGGAACTTTACACATTTTATTAAACTTGCAGTAACCAATTTTGTTGAAGCACATACTCTTGAAGAAATGCGTGCATTTCACACAGTGGTATAAGAAGAGTCTAACCTAAGAGGATATCATCTGCTTTCCTTTCCATTTTATTTTTTACCCAGGAAATGTTTTTTGCCCTGTTCAGACCCCTTGGACACCTTTCTCTCCTCAGTGTTGAGTACAAAGCAGAGTATATAAGCTGCTCCTAAATATGTTTTTTCCCCTTCCTACCTACTCTTGGATGCTTCCTGTCAATTGAGGAGCTTAGTTGCATTAGACATTCTCTGTTCTTCAGTCCTACCCACTCCAGGCCTAAGGTAGAATGTCATACATAGCATGAGGAGCAAGCAGGTATGAGTCAGGCTGAGCAGTGAGTCATAGTTCCGTTCTTTCTACCAAGCGGTGAGGTATAGATACTGCAATTTTGTGGACGCGAACAATATTGGCTTGCTTTGTTTTCCACAAAAAGAAATGTTTGCTTTGGGTGATGGATGACAAATGCATTTGCTTGTACTCAAGGTGATATCATGACCATGCCACCAGCACTAAAGGAAACTGAAGTTGTTTGTAGATTACAAGTTTAAATGAATATATTGTTTTATTGCCAAAGGGTGGAGGGGAACTGCAGTGATGATGTCTTTCCAAATGCAGGAAGCAGCTTTTTTCCACTTGACAAACACTATAAATAGATTTTTGAATCAAACACAGCTGTGTCTCCATAATCCAAAACCTAAGATAGCCAGTGCTCCTACCTGTCCTATCTGTTCTTGGTATAGCTTAGAATAGCTACATTGACTTTCATCCCTTACCCTGAATGTGAGATTATGTAAACCAGTTGGAAGACCACCTTGAAGCAGGCATTTCAGCTATACTGAGACATCCACTAAGAAGCAATCAGATCAAGTATGGCCTTACATCTAGCTTATTAAAAGGATTTTACATTGCCAAATGAGATCGTATTTCTTTTAGAAAGAACCACCATCTGTAATATCTGTTCATTTTCTACTGTATGCATTTACTGAATGCATTTTTCCAATAATGAAAAGGTGCTTGTGTACATTTTTGCATTATATGAGTTTAGTTACAGGCATTATGCAAATGTACACATGTACATTTGTGAGGAATTTTTCTTCTTCTGAAGAGCATTGTCAAGTCTCATGTCTAGAGAGACAAGATGAACTCTGTTCTATCGATAATCTAGCTGTATAAAATGTGTATTTCTGTGCTAAAGAACATTTGGTCTTTAACAGGGAAATAATGTGTGTTCTGGATATAGGTATAGTGTCTATGTTCATTGAACATTTGAATGCTTGGAGAGCATTACCAAGGACAACAAAATCATGTTAAAGTCGACCCCTCCATTACTGAATGGAAAACCTAATAGTGGTGACTGGTGGCTCCAATGATAGTGGGATAGTAGACCTACTCTAGCCATGAGCTACCCATGGTACTGAAACTACTCTGTGGATTGGTTACAGTACTTTGGACAGTGCATTGAAATATGGACAAGAATATATAGCAAACTGAGTGCACTACTTACCAGCCACCATTAACTCCTAACATCCAATAAGGGATTCCTCCCCTTATTTCTCCAATCCACATTTTTTGCAAATCATTCATGATTTTTTAAGTCCGTCTCACAACTTATTGATTACCTTTTTTCTTATTTTTTTTTTCTTAATATTTTAAATAAAACACATGCTTTAGTGTGTGAGGACAGACATTTTATGGATACCACAGACTTAAAGATGAATAAATGAGTTCTAGAGCAAATCAATCCTGAACTCTCAGTAGAAAACAAAATAATTAAAATTATTAAATGGAGGCAGTTGTAGTTTCACCACATCATGTGATGACATGACTCATTCAGAAAGATGATAATGCTGGCAAAACCTGAAAAGTTGCAAGTGGTAGGAAAAGAGGGCACATTACAGATGGATTGACTCAGATAAGAAAGCCACACCCTTCTGTTTGCAAGAACTGAGCAAGCTTGTTAATGACTATGGAGGTCTTAAAGGTCTTTCATGTCAATGCTAACTTGACAGCACATAAGATCAGCACCATGTCTTAAGAAGTCAGTTGCATAAAGAAAGTGTAGGAAACACTAAAGAAAGCAGGGTGTTTTTTTCCCCCTAATTAAAATGGAAAGTGCCATCTATTGATGTACCCAAGTCTAACCTTAAACCCTTCTTTATGAATTGTTTCATGCAATATGCACAATATCTGCAATTTTTTGGCCCTCAGGCCACACACACACACACACATTGCTCAACATTTATTAAATGGTGAAATCATCTTTAAAGTCATATTGTTCAGTATTTTCAAAACAATTCAAGAGATAAAAAAAAAGTATGCCCATCTCATGTAGAAATCGTACAGGAAAAGTAGGAGTAAGTGAGAATAATGTCAAAGGTCTACATTGTTTAACCTCTACTCATTTTAATGGACCACACTGAGTATAGCTTGGAAAAGTTAGTTTTTGGACCATAGCTCCCAAAAATCTCCCTCCTGCACAGACCAAGATGGATAGGTGATTCTGAGAGTTGTGGTTTCAGGAAAATAGCATCCCCAATAATTGATGTGCAGGGCCTTTGATAGTTTCTTGGAGAACAATAGAGTGGGGCCAGGAAAAAAAATTAGCTGGTATTGGATGGGAAACACTCAATGGGAAAGTCTCTCTATCACTGATCCCAATGAGCGCTCCTTTTGGCAGCCCCATCTGCCCTTCCCCACCCCATAGCCCCTGTCAAATGCGTGATTACCAAATTGTAGAGCCACAGATTCCTTGGTATCTTCATTAGAAGGCTTTCAGCTCTTTTAAAGCCTACTTCACAGTGTTTTGTATTTTGTTTTCTTTTTAAAGAGTAATTGCATGTGATTTTTGTAATTGCTCCAAACTCTGTAATTACAGAAACTACTTTTCCTACTGGGAGAATGGCATAAGAACTGCCAAATCATGGAGTGATAGAAAAACTTGAAATGTACACAAGGTACAAATGGAAAGAAATGGGATATATTTTACATATTTTGTTATAAAGTAATTCAAGTAGAATATGCAAGTATTTTTCAAGCTGAACAACCAGATCTGTATTTCAATGGTTTCATGCAACCTTCTGTCCTCAGAAGGTAGGTGGATTTGCAATAATTATTGATTGTATTGAAGTGGGCATGTTGTCTATTTATAAAAGATTTTCACAGCACTTGTTTTGCTGAATGCCACATCCCATGGAATTACAAAAGAACTTCACACTACCTTTTAATGCTTTTAAATTGTTTTGCCATTGCGTGAATTTTTATCACACTCCTGAAGTCAAGGATGGTTTCTAATGTTTCTAATATAGAAACCAAATTGTTTTCTAATGTAGAAACCAAAATGTTTCTAATATTCTATTTGAACCTTATAATCTGACAGTCATAAGTAAGTTCCATTAAGGTCAATGGGATGTATTCATAGGTAAGTTTGTACACGATCACAGCCTAGCAATTTTCATTTTTCTTGACTGCATTGCTGAAAGAGAGTGACACCCCATTCTTTTCTCACCTATATAAATCTCAGGTATACACATGGAAAGAAAAACAGTTTTCTCCTCTTCTGAGCAATTGTTCCTGCTTCTTGAATTGGTCCCCACTTTTTAACCCCAGACACATTTTCTGATACTCACTGGGACCTCACTTTATTCCGTTTTGCTACTGACAGACTGCTGAACAAGCAGCAGCAGGAGACAAAATGTCTCTTCCCACACTCTGGGTGTTGTGTTGCTCCCTCCACACCCAATTCATCACACAATTCAAGCCAAGCCTACCAGAGACAGCAAAGTTTTTTATAGAGCCATTCTCTCACCTTAACATTTGTATCTTGTGGATTTTAATGGTGTCTTTTTTAATTGTTGTAAGGTCCATTTGTGTCCTGATCTGGGCAAAAGGCAGAGTATAAACAAATATAATAATAACAGTAATAATCAATATTGTTTATGCATATTATCAATATGAGTGTTTGTAAACAAACTAGTGAGAGTCAGCCTGAGCACTGGATTGTGACTCTGGAGACCAGGGTTTGAATCCCTGCTTGGCCATGGAAACCCACCAGGTGACCTTGGGTAAGTCACAGCTCTCAGTCTCAGAAGAAAGCAAAGACAACTCTCCTCTGGACAAATCTTGCCAAGAAAACCTTGTGATAGGATCACCTTAGAGGTGTCAGAACTCAGAAACAACTTGAAGACAGGTTGGAAACAACATAAATACTGGATATGTGCCATGGGATAGCAAAATTCCAGGTTATCTGTCTTTTTCTACTTTATAGGATAATCCTTAGCACTGAACAAACTTATTAACAAGCAAGCCCCATTGAGCATGGTGACATTTTCAGTAAACTTGCATAGAATATGCTGAAAGCTTTTAACTTCATAAATGATGGTGGACACCTGCTGTGTTGCATGAAGTGTGAACTTGAGCTTTGTCACTGGCAGTTAAGTGTCCTACATTGAAATACAATCTAGCCAACCCATCATGAGGGGCTGTATTAGAGATCTGTGTCAATAATAGGGAAAGCATAATTTTGAAGGACAGTCAAGAAGCAGAATTAGACAAGAGGAGAAAGGTTCATATGAAGCCTTTCTGTACCTGCTTAGAAATGGCTGGGAGATCACCAGAGAGGCCAAAGGGCTTACAAGTAAAGGAAACTGCCCTCTCTGAAACTTTGGGCAACCACAGTTGCCAGTCAGAGTTGACAATACTGGGAAGGTTCATCTGTGATTTACCTCTGTAGAAAGCAGCTTACTATGTTCCTCAGGTGAGTAATGCCTTCCTCTTTACCTGTTCTGTACTTTTCCTCTGCCAGCTGGTCAGTTCAGTCATTTGTTCCTTTCATTTTCACTTGTTCTTTCATTTTCATTTTCATTTGTTCTTCTCAGGAGAAAGCATTGGGTGGCATGTGAGTGAGGAAGTATGCAGTGGCAATAAGCATAGAGACAGGAGTAAAAGGTGCAAAAGGGGTGGCAGCATTGTTGCTTCAGTCACCATCATTTGAAAAACTCTTCCAGCAGCCACAGTTTTGAGAGCAGTGTTTCCCTTCTGCTAAGTTCTTCTAAGGCAGTGGTTCTCAACCTGTGGGTCCCCAGATGTTTGTGGACTTCAGCTCCCAGAAGCCCCAGCCACTATGGTCAATGCTCAGGGCTTCTAGGAGCTGAAGTCCACAAACATCTGGGGATCCACAGGTTGAGAACCACTGCTCTAAGGCATTTTGAGCCCCCTAATATTGACTGTCTCTCTTCATATCATATTGGACTAGGGATGGAAATCATACAGTTATTTTTTAAAAATGACCAAAACTATGTTTCTTTTTAATATTTCTTTTTAACATTTCTGGTATTATCTTCTAAGCAGAAAAAGCTGCATAGGAAACAATACAGTTGGGGACATTCTAGACAACATTCACACATAGTTGATTTGAATTGAAAGCAGCATTTTCTGCACAGGAAAGAGGTTTTTCTGCACACGAAAAAATCGTATTTTCATCAGAAATATTATTGGGAAGAAAATTCTATTTTCTGTGCAATGAATTTTCCACAGAATAAGTCTCAAATTGCGAATTGACTTCAAAAACTGCATGGTTTTTGAAGTTTTCCTTACAAAAGGAAGAGAATTGCTAACATTGTTTTTTGCTTCCTTCAAGAAAAAAAAATAGAGGCAAATTACATCCTTCTGCTGGACCCTATTCCTCTTCCAAATAATGGGACAAGTCCAAAAAGTGATCCTTTCAGTAGCCTATAATAATCAGAAGGGATATGTTTCCTTCAGACTCAGTGCCCAAAGGAGCAAAACCAGTGTAGGAGGAAGAGGAATGAGACAGGGATGAAAGACTATCCCACTGTCTTCCTGCTGCCATCCTTGTTCAGCTGCCCTCCTGTCTGATGTTCCTGAATAAAAATATCACTTTCACACCGCCCAGGACTACTGACTGAATGGAATGCATATGATAGGCTTGTGAGGCCTTCTTGGAAGGAAACGTGCACACAGTGCCATCTGTGCATGACACAAATGAGTACATTTGAAAACTGCCTACAAGTGTACAAAACTGCATACAAATATATTTTAAAAAATCATAAAGAATGTGTATATTAGAATGTGCATGACAAATGTGTGCATTCTGAAGAAAGTGCACACAATTTACATTAATTTTCTGGACAAAGCAGGAAGAGGCAGAGAAAGTGTTACAACCTAGTAAGAAATAAGAGAGAACTAAAATGTTTGCGGAAAATTAAGAAACCGAGAGATTTTACATATCCCCAAGTCCTATGCATGTTACTCAGAAAGAAGTCTTATTGATTCAATGGGGTCTATCTTGAGACCAGTTAGTCTAGTACTGAAGCCTAAATCTATGCAGTGAATACTGTTCTGTACTGCATTGGGATACAATTATGGCAAGTAGATCAACAACTTTTCAGATCCTCAACATAAAATTTACTCTTGAATAAGTCTTATGTTAACTCCTTTCAGATATTCATTTATTCAACTTATGAAGGAGGTGGTGGCTTCATAGCAAAAATAGAATGTTTTCACTTTAAAATTTGACATGCAGCAGAGCAGTGGGAACAACTGGGTCAGATCCTGCTTTCATGATGCTGCTGTTCCTCTGTAAAAGAAATATTTGTGAAGAACTAATATCAAGTGGGGAATCAGCATGGTATGGTTACAGCATTGGACTCCTGCTCTGGATGACCAGGATCCAAGTATGCTTTCAGCCATGGATGTTTTGCGAGAATGGATTCCGGTAACAAAGTACCTAAGTAGAAAATGGGGTTTGGCAAATACTGAGTATATATAATATTTAATAGAAACGGTGGTAAAATACGGAGAAATGCAAAAAAAAAGGAAAAAAATTTGGAATGAAGGGAAGTACAGAGGAAAAAAAGGCGGAGACCTTTATTTTATTGGACAGTAAGGGTACGAGTTCAGATTTACGGGAGTTTCTTTCCTTTTTTGGGGGGGGTTAGGGAAATTGTAATTATTATTATTATATTTTTTGTGTATTTGTTTTTTCTTTTTTCCCTCAAGTTTTAGAATATCAAAAAAAGGAGAGAGAATTCAGATAAAAGTATGGAAAATATATACATACAACTAAATGTAATGAAATTGGTGTTTAAAAATGAAGTATTTGAAGGATAGAAAGCAAGCTATTGTTTATTATGATTTATATTTATTATTTATTATTTATTATGACTTACATCTCAATAAAGATAATGGTAAAAAAGAAAAAGAAAACTGCTAGGTGACCCTGGGCAAATCACACTCTGTCCGCCTCAAAGGAAGGCAAAGGCAAACCTCCTTCAAACAAATCTTTCCAAGAAAATGCCAGTTGTCATAAGTTGGTTTGCTTACAGTTGTCATAAGTTGGAAATAACTTAAAGGTAGATAGCAACAACAATGTCATGTGATTTTTTAGGAAATAAAACTTTGAACAACAGGAATGTTTAGGTTTGGATTTTTTTTTAAAAAAAAAATCTTTGCAGTTTGTTCCTTTTTATGAACAGGGCAAGTCATTACAGAACATAGGACAGATAGCAGTAAACAGGAATTGTATCTGAACCATGACTATCTCAGCAACTAGAAATAGCCATCAAACATAATTTGTGCACAGATAAGTTGTGTGGGTACTTCCTGAGAGTTTCGAAGCCAATAATTACACTGATTCCTTCTTTCTTTAATTACAGGAATATTGGGCTCAGTGGGTGGCAGAGATCATCTTCAGCAGCTAATTAGCCTGAGGCCTTCACTGTTTTTAGCTGTAAATGAAAGATTTAGAGGCAGCTTCATCTTCACGCTCTTGACACTGCATTTTGTATAGTTCTCCGTTCATTGGAGTCATGATACAGTTCTTCAGACTGTATGAAAGTTTCTGGGACATTTAATTGAATCTTAGACATATGTGACTTATGATTACGTCGGGATGGGTTCATATGCAGGGCAGGATGATACTACAATACATACCACATATAATACATATACATATTTATGTGGGTTATATCATCAAGTAATGATATAAACCCTAATAGTCTTCCAGTGAAAGGCAAGATCTCAAAGGTCTCCAGAACATAATGTTTGTGAATGTATTAGCTATCTAATAATCTTATTGCAAGTTGCCAAAGGATTTATTTATGCAAATTCAATTAATATTGCTTTTCATAAGCTTCTACTAAAAGATTGTTACTTGTCACTATTAGAAATATTTATTCTATCCCAAATAATGAAATTATCTTAATGATAATTCACAGTGTATTGATAAGAGTCTAATCATAGATCTAAATATCAGTGTACAGCCCTAAATGCACCGTCTGTGTTTTCTCACTGAAGCCTATAATCCTTTGTTTCTCTCTGAGAAATGGTTTGGCCAATATTATCTGGGAAACTAATTAGAATCGAGAACAAGGCTCTGTTGTCATTTTAAAATTGCATGCTCACTTTATATTGACATGAAACACTTTCCCTTTCTGAAGGTGATGATTCTCTTATTCAGCATGGCACTAAAGCCTTTATCTAACAAGGGATAAGCCCTGGAGAAACAACAGCTCCCAGAGTCAAAGTAAAAATATTTTCTAAAATGCCATATTGAATGAGATGGGAAATTAATTTCAAGTGTAGATTTAATGTACAAAATGGCATTTTAAAGAGCTCTCAAACAATTTTCTTCCTATTTTGTTAAGTATAGAGCCAAGAATATATGCTACATAAACAGCCACATTAGCAAGAAAATGGCTATACCCAAGAGAGCAAGCCTTACAAGTCAAAACCACGCAGCAATTTGCTTTTCTGTACCCATGGGTAAAGTTAGCTAATCAAAATGATCCCAAATGCTACACCAGTGCAGCGGAAGTTACTTTTGTATGTATTTCTCTCAAGTCATAATACAGTCAGCCCTCCACATTCATCGGTTTATCATACAGAGATTTGATTATTTGCGGCTTTCTCCAACCCCTGCCCCCCACCCCAAGAACCTATTTTCTGGGAAGACTTTCCTTCTCAGTGGCTCCAATCAGGCTATGCAACCCTTTGAAAGCCCATCAGTCCTCCTACTCTACCAGCCACTGCCTGATCAGCTAAGAACAGCTCATTTTCCAGTTTCTCAGCATCATAACCCCCCAAATGTTCCCACACCCCCACAAGGAGGGAGATATGCAAAAGAGAGAAAGTATAGGGCCACCATGCCACCCCACTCCCTTTCTTTCTCATTTCTCTGAACTGGTTTGGACACTAGTTGCCTGTTCTTCCTACCATGCCTTGGTCCCCTTTCCACAGACATATTTTGATATTTGCATTTTTCTTTTTTTGCAAAACCATCCCAACCCTAGCAAATGTGGAGAGCCAACTGTATTTAAACAGGAATACTATATAGAATAAATTCCCTCTTCCACTTAATGGGGTGCCAGTTTCATAGGAAGTGCTCATATAATCAACCCCACTTATTTGTTTGCAAGCCTTTAATCAAGGATGTTTAACATCTTCTCCATGGTTCCTGTCCACATATGGCACTCAATGGTAACTTCTCTGGTCCTCCCAGATCTCTCAGAAACATGTCACCAACATCCAGCTGCAATATGGGAATTTCCCATTAAAACAAGCATGAAATTCTAATCTAGAAGGGTGCTTTGCAACTTGCCAAAGTGGTTTACAACAAATACTTTCTGATTATTTAAAAACAGTATTAAGAACAAAATATCATAAAAGCAGCCCTATGTCAGACATAGTTTGCTGACAATTTTAGTGGTACTGTGACATCAGTTGAGATGTGGTCTCTACTATGTTTAAAGGAAGAAATTCTGCCCAGTCTTGGTGAAGTTGTCCACTTGTGGTTTAAATGTTATTAAAATCCAGGTCTATGGAAAAGTGGTGTTGGAACTTGTTGGTAGAGCAGGGACTAAGGCCATTTCTGCACTAGACTGTTATAGTGTTATTATTCCACTTTCAACATCTTACAAAATCCTGGGGCTTGCAAACTCAGAATTCCATTGGATGTTGAAAATGAAATAACAGCACTATAACAGTCTAGTACAGAAATTGCCTAAGACAACACAACTGGCTTAGATAAAATAAAATTGCTGCCTAAAAATATTACTTCACAAGAGGACAATAAACTAACTGCTCTTTCACATTTTAAAGTGAAAAAAAGGGAATTAAATAATTGGGAATTATAATCGTAAAGAACAACAGTTTATTATTTCAAAACAACTATTAAAAAGTCCAGAAAGAAAAAGAAATTAAAAAAAAAACTTAGAAAAATGGGAAAAGTTAATTTTACCCTTTTTGGGTAGAATTGTAGTAGTCAAAGCAAATATTTTGTCAAGGCTTTTATTTCTCTTTTAAATGATCCCTATCATAAGAAATAGAATACCTTTCATAAAATGGCAGAGAGAGATTTCTAGGTCTCTCTAGCAGGCAAAGAAACCCAGAATAAAATCTAAAACTGCATGATGCTATGGAAAGGGGAAGCTTGGGAGTTCCTAATGTCAAATTGTATTACAAGGCCTGTTGCTTATGGTTGAAGGAACAGATATTGCTTAGAGATATTAGACTCTTGGAACTTGAAGGTCATAATTTAAAAATTGGTTGGCATTGCTACTATTGGTATGATAAGGTCAGGACACATGTTGAATTTAAAAATAACTGTATTAGAAAGTTTGGGTATAATTATAAACAGAGACTTCCCCCCCAAGACAATAGTACCTACCTCACAACAGGAAGACTTTGTGTTTTTTTAAAAAAATAAATGCTTAAAATTGATGACCTTTTGTATTTTGAACAAGATAGCTGCAACTTTAAATTAAGAGAGATAATTCTTAAGGAAAGCAAATATCTTATTTGGTTTGCTTATATGCAAATTAAGGGCAGATTTAATCAAGACAAGAGAAATGCAGCTATAAAGGTTAAAGAAAATTAGTTTTATTTAGAGTTGTATAACGATGATGATCATGCAATTAAAAAAAGTGTATCAATGCCTTTTTGAAACTAAAGATAGAAGATGAGTCTGTAAAAAAGTACATGATAAGGAGTGCCCAAAATGTCCATATGGATGTGATCCAAAAATATAAAATTTTATTTGTGCAGTAATTTAAAAGAAAACCCTTATGAGATGATATATGGTTGGGTAGGAAATATGGATTAGTTGATATATGATAACAGCAAGAATATTGTTAACTCAAACTTGGAAAGGGACTGAAGCACCAAGGAAGGAAGAATGGATTGTTAAGGTCTCTGAGTTAACCAAAGTGGCCAAATTATCATGGTTTCTAAAGGATCAATTACTTGAAGACTTTCTGAAAGACTGGAAACAGTTTACAGATTTTTTTAGCAATAAGAAATCTAACAACATAACAGTTTGTAGCTATCATTATTAGTAATTTTAGCATGATTATTTAGAAGCATCTGTAATGCTAGAATAACATTTTTCTTATTCTGTTCATTGCAGTCAGGATGTGAGAGGAAGGGCGTGGTCAGAGCCCTACTGTGTATTAGTTGTATGTTTTCCTTTTCCCACCTGCTTCTTTTTCCTCTCTCTCTTTCTTTATTTTTTATTGCATATTATTTTAATTGCAAATTCGATTGTGTCAAAAAATAACAAAAATGTAAAAAGATCACAATTGCTTTGAGCAGAGACAGAACGTTGAAGGTGTATCAAGCTTTGTTAATTTTTTTAAAAAAAAATTATTGTATTTCAGTCAGATAACTAGGGAAATCAAATCTGCATGCATATCAGTACTTTTACAACTTAATGGTTCATAAACAGCCATCCACCTTAGCCCTGTCATGTCAATGTCTTTTTGGTGAGGGTAAAAATGTAAAACAATCCAGCTGAACCATCACATGTCTCTATTTTTCTTCAGAAAAACAAAACAAAAAAAAGACACCCTTGCTTTCCTGTATATGCCTACAAAAGGATATGCTTGCCCCACTAACAACATAATTTAATATAATATAATCATTAATGGAAATTACATTCATAGCATTTTAAAATTATGTTAAAATAACATTTAATTGGCAGTAATTATTTTAATTTTTTAAAAATGTCTCTTATGCATGTCTCCTGTTTTGGGGAAGGAGCATTTATGTTGTCAGCAGAACACCATTTCTGCATATTTTATTAATAAAATTTGTTTTTGTTTTCTTCCACCCATTATAAGCAATTAAGTTGAACTTTAAACAGCATTACATTATCTTCTCAAGTTTTTCAAACCACAGGGATATATGTTTAACCCTTCTGCTGCTGTTCTATCTAACAAAAGCCTTAACCCGGTTAGCTCTTGATGTAATAAGTAGGAGGCAAAACACACACTTGCCAGGTCCTGAGTCTTCAGTGGAGCGCTACACCAACCCGTTGTCCCTCACTTTTACGTACATCTGAGAGTACAATCTTTTGCATATCTACTTGGAAGCATATTCCACTGAATTCAGGGGAACTTGATATCAAATATAGGCATAGGATTGCCACTTAAATGGGGCATAAACGCACAGTTTCTTATTTCCTACAAGCGTGCACATGATGGAAATCTTCAGTCAAATTACAAAACTCATAAATATGGAGGTATTTTCTGGAAAAAAATGTGTAGAACTGGTTATATGTATATTTATATTTTTTTAAAGTTGTAATAGCTGCTTATACACCATTGGTATGTAATTTTTAAATATAGTTTATCCTTCACATTCCCTAGGGTTAGGGGCATAGGACCCTCGCTAAAGTGAAAAATCACAAATATGAAAATGCGTGAGTATGTCTGGGAAGGGAAGGGTAGCTGAGGCATGGGTGGGGAAAGTAGGTACCCAGGGTCCAAACCAGATCAGTGAAAGGGGAAGGTTGGTGTGGTGGCCCTATACTTTCTCTCTCTTGCCCATTTCCTTCCTTGGGTGTGTGTGTGGGGGCATCAGGAGAGAATTTGTGCTGCTGAGAAATCTGAGAAACTTTAGCTGGCCAGGGAGCAGCTGGTGAAGAAAGAGGAGGAGGACTGGAGGTAGGTTTTTAAAGGGTTGCATGGCCTGATCAAAGCCAATGAGAAGGGAGGTTCCCCTGAAAAAGAAGCACTTGGGGTGGGGGAGCAGGGGTTGGAGAACTCACAAATAGTCAAATCCGTGAATGTCAAATCCACAAATGTGGAGGGCCAGCTGTATTATGAAATGAAAGTGAGGATAACCAGCCAGCGTTCCTGCTGAACTTGGAAGCTACAAGACTGGAATGTGTACACAGGGCAGGGAGAGGGGAAATGACAACTGTCACGGGGCAACTGTTCACCAGGCACAACAAGAAGCCTCAAGGGACCCTCTCCTCTAGCATTGCTCTTATCAGAGACAGTCAGCCCTCCATATTTGGGGATTCTGTATCCATGGATTCAACTAACCATGACTTGAAAATATTTTTTAAAAAAATCCAAAAAGCAAAGTTTGATTTTGCCACTTTAATTAAGGGATGTTATTTTACTTTGTCATTGCACATAATGGGAACTGAGCACCTATGAATTTTAGTATTCACAGGGAGTCCTGGAACCAAACACTAGCAGATACCAAGGGCTCACTGATACCAATCCTCCTGGGGGAGTAAGACCCTGAGGCCATTTCCACACGGGGTTTTTTAAATGGAGCAGAGTGTCCTCCAGGGAGGATGTCTGCACCTGGGACCAGACTGGGTCGGACCTACTGAACGTAGATCCACAGTCCAGCCCGCTCCCAAACGACCCCAAGTGGTTGTCCAGCGTACTTTTGAAAGACCGCTAAAAACAGGTCTTTCAAAAGCATGGAGCGCGCCACTATGAGCCTGCTCCCTTATGCAGATTAGCAGGCTCGCACTGGTGCGAGCCTGCGATCTGCCGGGGGCAGGCTTTAGGCTGGCGAGCTTCAGTGGCTGGTCGAGACCCTCAACCAACTGGAAGCTGCCATTTTCGTCCCCGGAGAAGTGTGGAGCGGCGGCCACGCACTGCTCCAGAGAAGCGTGGACTAGGCCAGAGAGCCCGGGCAATTCCCTTGCCCTGTGACTAGCTTTTATTATGCAATCATTATACATTAGTTATTTGCTCTTTATGAACCCTTTACACCACCCAAGCATGTCAGCTACTCATCCCTTTCCTGTAGCAAGTTTGAGTCATTATTTTAGAAGTCAAATATAGATCCCATTGCAATTAGTAAAACATAAATTTAGATATAGTTAGCGTTTAGTTGTCTGCTTCTGGAACATTTGCCATGTCATTAATATGATAAATGGTTAACATATTGAGGAAGAGAGCCAAAACCAATCATGTTTCCATTTTATGATAAAACTCATTCAGTCACTTTGAGTCCCCCTGTATTTATTGTCTCCCATGTGATTTTGTAACATAAAACTGAAAATATCATATTGATGAATGCTGCAGAACCTGACCAATTATTGCAGGCAACTATGATGGAGGATGTCAAGTTAAGTGTTATTTAAGTTTATAAATATGAAGACTAGTGTTCATTAGAACTGTACAATCTCAGCCTTACTATATAACCACTTAAGTGTTAATCAGTCCAAAGATTAGAAGCTTTATTAACAGCAGGGCTCTGCCTTTGCTTCACTGCACAGTCCCTTGAACATGAAACTAGCAGGGCAAGGGGAGGATTATTTCATTTTTCTTTTTGAAAAAAAAAAGCTGCATGTTAGTAATTTCCCCATATCCTTGATATACTTTTGCATGCACTGTATGTATGGCCATACTAGTGATATGACAGATGACAACAGTATGAGAAAGCCCTCTGATCTAATATATTGTGATGACAATGATTTAATGCTTTGGAGAGATTGCATAATTGCCTGCAACTAAAAATATCTTACTAGTTGCAGCTTGCGGAAATAAACAAAGGTATAGGAAATCTCTATTTAACCTTATACAGGAGGCTGTTTGACAAATCTGGGCTAGATAAAATGTTATGAGCTTGGTCCAAGTTTGTAGATAACAATTTCTTTAAAGGCATGGCTACAAAAAGCAACACCGGACTTGAATAGAAACGCAGGCACAATCGCATCATGGCTGATCATTTCTAAGTCTTACTTCTTTCTAATATGAGAAGCAGGTACTCATAGAATCATAGAATCACAGAGTTGGGGCCATCCAGTCCAACCCTCTGCTAGGCAGGAACATACATCAAAGCATTCCCAACAGATGGCCGTCCAGCCTCGGCTTTAAAACCTCCAAAGAAGGAGGCAGCATATTCCACTGCCAGACAGCTCTGACCGTCAGGTGGAATCTCCTTTCCTGCAGCTTGAATCCGTTGCTCCTTGTCCTAGTCTCTGGAGCAGGGGAAAACAAGCCCACTCCCTCTTCAACATGACATCCGTTCAAATATTTAAACATGGCTATCATGTCCCCTCTTAACCTTCTCTTCTGCAGACTAAGCCATTCCTCATAGGGCAGGGCTTCCAGACCCTTCACCATTTTGGTTGCCCTCCTCTGCACACGTTCCAGCTTGTTGATATCCTTCTTGAACTGAAATGCCCAGAACTCGACACAGTATTCCTCATTTCTCCTCTTTAAATAAATAGAAATCACTATGACCTTGGCCAAAACAGGTTTTGTACTACGTGCAGGATGGAATAGCAGCCTTGCATTTAGCTTATCCTTTCATTTGTAAAATAAATAACTCAGATACTGAGGTAAAAACACAGGGTTCCATGTTTTCTCATTTCTCTCACTCAACATTCACCTGAGGTAGCTAATAATGTACAGCAAAAGAAGGGAACCGCAAGAGCAGTCTGATCTTGGGATATAGCTAATCTCTATGACAAAGTTAGGCAAAAGTGCAGGGTGGCACTTGTCCCCCCCCCCATGGACCACATTGGTCAATAAGGCACAGCTGTTCCAGCTCTTCACTAGCGAGGGGTACTAAATAAAAGTGCCATTTGTTTCCTCTTCTTCTCAGGTCATAAGAGCTGCTACGGGAGGGGAGAAGCGAAGACATAATGCTGTTCACATAAATGGCCGAAAGGCCACTTGGAGAGAGAGAAAAAGGTAATTTTGTTGTAGGTTTTTAAGAAGGTAAGTTGCAAAAGCAAACAAGTGCTGGCCCAAGCCACTCTTAGATGATGGGGAGGAAGTAAGATACCACACTGCACCCCTCCAAAAAAAATAAAATAAAAAAAAAATAAAGTGGCTGAGAAGCTGCTCAGAGACCTTGTGGACAGGGACTAGAGATGGGGAATGATGTGTTTTGTGTGTATCTCTGTGTGCTTGCATGTATGTAAGATGTAGATACTGATATTTGTACAACTCATATCTGTCTGTGTGTGAGAGAGACAGACAGATGGATAGAAAGTGTTTGAGTGAGAGAAAATGGTGAGTATATTTATTTATGAAGGGAGAAGATTAGAGTCTGTGCTTACCTTCCAGATCAATGCACTATTTACTCTAACCATATTCATATCTACTCAGAAGTAACTCTCAGTGGGCCTTAACACCAAGTAAACATGTATGAAATTGTAGCTTAAGGGACACTTCACAAAAGACTATTGGAGATGCATTAATTTGTTTATGACAGCCATGTTTCTACATGCGTGCACGCGCACGCACGCACACACACACACACACATATACATACATACATATATTGGGGGGAGATTTTTTTTTAAGCTGACAGTGTTGCTCTTTTGGAGCTGACGGAGGAGCTGGCTGTTGCTTTTGAGGGCATCTACATATTTACAGTAGTGGCTAGGAAAGGAGTAAGTTTGGTTGAAGAAATATGTGACTTCTCCAGACTGTTGCATTGAGACATTTCTGTGAAGAAAGACCTGGAGATGCATGCATAAGGATCTCAGTATCTCAGATGATGATATTAAGTGGTTATGACTTACAAATCAAAATGTAGACATATTTTAGGGAATATTTTATCTCTTTGGCTGCCTAAGTTGATGGAATTTGGAAATGACATTTCTTCTCTAGCCTCTGAAACCATTTTATCTGGTATAAAAATTGATGAAGAAAGTTATCCTACGTGTGAAAAACATGGAATGAAAAATAGATCTCTGCATGCGCCCATTTTCTGGCATGAGTGGTGCAATATGAATATTTTCCTTTCTCAGATCAAAAGCGAAACATTCTTTCATTGCATTTCCTTCCACATTTGTATTTCTGCTGAGATTTGGCACTCATTTTCCATTTCTTTCTGTTTCATAACAGTTCTTGAAAATTTACAAAATATGTCATGGAACAATCTTCTTTCTGCTTCTTTGGGCTTGCTTCAAGAACTTGATTCTTCATATCAGTTGAAGCAACACTGAAGTTATGTGCAAAAATGTCTTCTGATGATCTTAGGGGAAAAAATAGCAACTTCCAATCCATTATGTTTATACATATGGCTGAAGAAATGCTACCAACAAACATGCAAAACATTTCTGCTGCAATCAATGGGTTCTTGGACTGTTTAGAAAGAATCTTTCCATCAACCCTGGCCAAATGTCTCATGCTGGGAAATCTTATAGATCTGATGTGTTGGAAGGAATGGAAATTCAAGACTTTATCTCCAAATTATAAATAGCAAAGGCGTCCCCAGTAATATTGGTATATTCATATGAGCAAGTTTAAAACAACTGAATTTTCTTCAACATTATATTTTTTCCCCCATGCAAAGACATAAACTCACTTCAGAAATTACTTCCCCATCCCCGTCAAAAGAACACGTGAAGGTCAGAAAGGGTTCTGTCCCCATGCTCATCAGCTCCATTCCTTATCTTCACAGACTGAGCAGAATATCAGAAGAGGAAGTCTACAAATACTTTGCCTTCCCTCTATAAGGAGCCCCAGTCAAATCATAAAGTTTGGGAACAGAAACAGGAGTGATGGAATGGGAGCAGGGCCAGCATGTGTGGTCTCCCACACACACAATCCCCTCGTGCATTAAAGAATGTGCAGCGAAATACTCATCATTTGCTTTTTGAAAAAGAAATCTGCCTGTTTAGTGAACATGGCAAAATCATTAGACCATTTTTACACCTGAGAGCAGCTACAAGAATCCAGTGAAACCAGGATATTAAAGTTACAATCCAGGGTTGGTTTTGTTTTTAATCAGACTGTATCTTTCTAGGTCACATATCAGAAATTGAAAAGGCACAGCTGGTTGGAATGCAATATTTGTGATGCCAATGCGTTATGTGTTTTAGCCCATTTTTCTTTTTCAAAATATTATAGTCATCATCCTCCATATCGTGCAAATGTAATAAATGACAGAAGAGAAAGACTGCCAGTAAAATACAGTCAAACTAACTTCTTATACCACAAACTGTATAATGTGAATACATTTTTGCCAAAAAGCAGGATTCTAGCACTAAAAGCTTAAATCCAATGTGACAATTGTGTTAGTGGTGGGATTTTGGGTTTCCCCCTCCCTTTTGCAACATTATCTGGCATCAAAATATGAATTGAAAAGATCTACCAGATCCCTATAGCTTTTTTTTTTTTTTTTTTTTTTTTGAAGGGGAGTGTTGAGAGCTGCAGTGGGAAGAAAATACTTTGTATTCCTGCTGGATTTCATCGTTCTGCTAGCAAACATCGAGCACTGGATACAGTCTCAGTTATAATTTCATGTCAAAGTGTTTGTCCCTAATATTAAATTAAATAAAGACTGCAAACAATGTATTTATGCTAACGTTATGTTTGGCTACCCATTTAAATATTTTCTTATGCTGGAGAAATAAGTATATATGTATTCAACTTATGGTAGGAATAAGAATGTTGCCAAACTTTTCTCTTGACAGCTCTACATGGTATAACAGAGACTGAAGTATATCTGGTTGATTATCTGATTCATCCTCCTTAGGTATTTATCAGAAAATATAGTACACCAGGAAACAGTATCAACCTCCTGACAAAACCGGCCAGCCAAGAAACAAGCAAACAAAACTGTTAACATGATGACAAACACTCAGGAGAAATCATAGTTCAACAGCTGTAGCATTTAATCACTTAGCATTCCAAGAACAAGCCTGAATAAACTAACTTCAAGAAGTTTGGGATTAAATGAGCTTATCCTTGCTAACCATGGTCAAGTTTAGCCACAGTGTCTGGGACCTGGTTGCTGCACTATGCTAGCACAGGTGATAGCAGCAGAAGGGGAAAAAGTCTTATGGGTACAATAGCAATGAAAGAAGGACAGCACTGGAGAAATAGGCTGCTCAGAGCAGGCACATTTGGTCTGTCCGCACTCAGCACGAGTACACAGTCCTGGAAAAAGGTGTACAAGCACCAGTGTCACAATAATCTCTGCTTCATTCACAATTGAATAAAAATATTCTGAGCAGCCCTTGCAGTGAAACACCTCATCAGAAGAGAAGAGAAGAGAAGAATATATAACATGAGAGAGTAGGGTGTTTTCACAATGTGAAATCAACTAAACTGATACGCATGATGTAAACGGTACTTGGGCTTCCTTTTCAATTTCCTATGGGCTGAGTTTATTTTGAAAGCTCTTGAGACTATATATGCTGTGTTCCATAGATGTTATGCAAACTACCCGCGGCTTCCATCTCAGTATGGTAGTGAATCTGCTTGGAGTCTTAGTCTAACTTTAAAGGCACTATCTAACCCAATAAGCTCAGTACCTTGGGTAGTTTCTTTAATGTATAGACTAAAACTGAATTTATTTTGTGGTTAGGATTCAGCATCTTAGATACCACTATTAAAGTTTAGACTCAGAACTGGAAGGGATTCAGCACTATACTGACACACAAGTCATCAGGTGTCGAGATAAATTGCTCACAAGATCATTCATTTGACAATTTAATCTATCATTTTGTACCACTCTATTAAGTATTGGTGTTTGGTTCAATTACAGTGAGGACATGTGATGGTGAATTGCACCATTCATGAAGAAGAAATAAAGGAAAGATTTTAAGTAGCCAAGACAAAGCAAGTGATTTTTAAAAATCACTGGTGGAGGGAGGAAAGAAATGGCAATATTTATGACATTCGTGAGTTGTGGCATAAGATGCAAAGGATCTAACTCAGGAAGGGAAATATATGGCCCATAGGCTTCATGTAGCCCCTGGACCTCACTATTGTGATCCAGAAAGTCCCCCTCAACAATCCATCAAAAAAGTCAGTGCTATTTGTGGGCTGTTTTGGCTCAAAAACAGAAGGGACTCAAACACATGCCAAACAAACAAGCAAACAAACAAAAAATCTCCCACCAATGCCTGGGACCTCCAACCTCCCAAAACCTCTGTTTTCATCCATATCCTTCCAATAGAGTGATGGAGAGTGTTACATTTAAGAAAGACATGGACAAAAATGGAGATGTTTGAGTGTTCTGTGATGGGGTGCAGCAAATGGGATAACATGAGGAAATTGGCCTCTGGCTCCCATGCTGTTATTATCCCTATTTATCTGTTTGAGGATCCCTGTATCTTTTAGCTGATTAAGTTTCCCACTTTCCAATGGAAGGCAATTCATGTAACTATGCTAAAAGCTTCAATTAAAAGATGCCTCAATGATCTCGAGGTTTGCAGATTCCCTAAAAGCCAGGGTAAACAGAAGTGTGGTGGCCATGCTTAAGAAAGAAGAATCATTGCGTGTTGTCCTTCACTGCACTGCAGTCTTGATAGAAGCAGTCTTTATGACATTATTTCCTAACTTATTAAAGATAAAAACAGTGAACCACAAATATCCACAGGATTATTGTCATAAGGATATAGAATTATTAATCAAAGTTTACCAGTTAACTGGGCCATATTTATTTCTGTTAACCATAGGAATCACCTGTAATTTAATTGAATTTTATTCCCAACAGAACAGCACACCTGAATATAGGAACAGGAGAAAATATAAAACGGTCCAGTAGAAGAAGCTCCAGATATTCCTTTGAATTATTAAGCTGCATGGATTCCATTCACCTATACCCTGATTGCTAAAAACGTCTTATTCTCTAAGTCAAAGTTCCATCATTTAATAGGTCTTCTGGCAGAAATAAAAGGTGCCCACATTTTTAGATTTTGCAAAACTTTTTCCCATTGGTCTTATAATCTATGTTCCTATTTCATTAAGGATAGGATCTGACTCACTGTAACCATTATTTTCCCATTCCTTTCTCTGTGCTGAAGTTGAAAGGATGGAATTTGGGGCATTGAGCTGCTGACTTCCTTACCCCAAAGGACAGGTTGCCCTTTGTCCAATACTGCCTAAGGAAATCTCTAAACCCTCCCCCCTCAACACACTTTTAAAGAAAGTAGTTTTTAAAATCTTTCTTATAGGCTTCAGAATCTTTACACTGTTGAAGTTTTTCTTGAATACTAGACTGAATAAAATACCCAGCTTTCTTCTCCTTGAGAGGAAAAAAAAAACCTTTCAGAAGAACACGAGATCCTGGAAATCTTGATGTGTGTGAAATGAATTGTATACACATCCTTCAGTTTTGTGTCCCTCTGTTCCACACTCAACACAAACAGCTCTAGACATTTTTAGCTCAATAAAACACAGGCCAAAGTACAGCTGGATGGGTCCTTTCTATGTACTTGGATTTTAACAACAATGGAATGAAGTTTGGTGACAGATACAGAATGGCTAATATGGTTGAATTAGATACTGACGTGCGGGTGGGCTGCTGCTCTGTCAGTGATAAACTTCAAAACTGCTGCTGGTTATTTAGAAGATGAATAGGGTCAGGCACATAGACCTAGTGCTTCTGATCCTATTAAGATGGTGGAAGATAGGCTCATTTTGGGATTATGTGTATATGTGCCTTAAGTGGCCTGTTGACTTATGGTGACCATAGGAATTCCATATGTGTTTCTTAGGCAAGGAATACTCAGAGGTGGTTTTGCCAGTTCCTTCCTCTGAAATATTAAGGACAAAGAAATCTGTCAATTATATATTTTCCCAGGTTTTCATTTCCTTTTCCCAGCTTTTTACACAATTCTGATGTCATTATGCTTAATTTGAGACAAAGCAGCTACTTCCTTGAGTTGAAGAAATCATATTTCATGGGCATCAGAGAAGTCATTATTATGAAAACACAGAGAGAAAGCACAAAGAAGCTCTTTTGTTGCTCTTTTTTTTTTCCACTCATGAAGCATCTCAAACAATGCTAGTTCTTCAATAAACATTGTTCTTATACAGCTTTAAACTTTTGACTGCAACATTTCCCAAGAAAAACAAAAAGAACAAAGCAGAACAAAAACAAAAAGAAAATAAAAAAAAAATCAAGTGTTCTAAACTCCCTTATGTTAACAGCTTTATTGGAAAGCCTTCTTCATTTTTCTGAAAGAAATCTGACATTGGCAAGACTGAGAGTTGCTGGTCACTTTAGGAGTCTCAAAGTCTCAACTTGAGGCAGCTCCACATATCACAATTTAAGTGCTATTTGTCACACTTTCTTATCCTATTAATGAAAATGCACAAATTGGCTTTGTGACCTACTGCAAATGATAAATTTTCCATCCTGACTAAGGAGATGCATAGCTTGTCAAAAATTGTCAGAGTCACTACCAAGGAAATAAAGTCACAGTACAAACTCTGACATCTACAGTGCTTACCAGGCTGAAAAAAAGTATATAATATACTTCAAATATTCTTTTCTCAGTCATGACAAAAAGCAAAGCAAATATTCAACAACAGAGGACATTATTCTTGTATTCCCCCTCTATTATCATTCCCTGAGAAGGACACTTTGCACATTGAAGTGGACAGCTAAAATATATGAAATTAGATCCAGACCAAGTTTTGACATCGTGAATAGAACTTCTTCCACTCATGGAGTAAAAAACAAACAAAAAAAAAAACCTGACTCCAACCAGTTAAATCTGAATGTGTTTAAAAATACTTCTTATACAAGTGCACTTATTAAAGAGCCTGAGCCTACACTGCAGCAAACTAGTGTCCATGGATCTGGTCTTCTCAAAGAAATGAGACACCAGTCCCAGTCTTGGAGAAAAAGTGGTATATGAGTCAAGTAAATAAATAAATAAGAATAGTATATATTTTTCTCAGCAATTTGTTCAGATTTCTTAAAATCATCCTCTTGCAAGAGCCAGCATGGTGTAGAGGTTTGGGCACTGGACTATGACTTTGGAGACCAGGGTTTGAATCCCCACTTGGCCAAGGAAACCCATTGGATGGCCTTGCGTATACCACACTCTCTCAGCCTCATAGAAAGGTAAAGGCAAACCCTCTCTGAAAAATTTTTGCCAAAAATCCCAGTGATAGGTTCACCTTAGGTTACCATAAATCAGAAGTGATTTGAAGGTGTATATCATCTCAACAACAACAATAGCAGCAACAACAGCTGTACTTGCAAGTTTCACAGCCTTGAAAAAATAATGCCCGAAATCTCCCTTTATGACTGGAGTTATACACTCATGACTGTTTCATATTCATGATCACAAGTTTCACTTGTTTAGGGGTTACATAGGGACCATGAAAGTCCACCAATTTCCACTTAAGAGGAAGCAGCCACTGTGACTAAGGGGAGAATCTGTTCTCAACTTGATTGTTAAGCTGCTGACTGATGATCCCACCTCTCCTTGTGTGACCGATCTCTGGCCTCAGAAGAAACTGCAACGGGGTCCTGCCAGTGGTGGAGCTTGGAGTGTGGGAAGGGGGGTGGAAGGGGGGGTTATGATGTGAGGGGCATGGCCACTGTGTGTGGCGGCATGGCTGCAGTGCATGGGGGCATGGCCAGGGCATGTGGAAGCATGGCTACAGGCTGGGATGCCCCAAAAACATTGCCGCCCTGGGCGAACCGCCCCCCTCCACCCTCCATCCCTACACAACTGGGTCCTGCTTCTGCCTATAGCCCTAGAGATCACTCTCAGGAGGGAGTGGGACCATCCCTCAGCTGCTTCCCAATCAACAGGGGCACACATCTCATTGACTGCAGCGCCTGCTTTGAGATTGGGGGACCGGAACAAGAATTACTGAGTAGCACTCTAACTGCAGTGTTTATGCATATATAAATCCCCCATAGGATTCTAGCCAATATTATATTTTTTTAAAAAAATTTATGGGTTTCCTCATAGGAATTTTTTAATTGATTGTTTTTATTAAAATTTAATACTATTTTAGAAGAGCACTCAGTCCATATGAAATTATGTTCTCTAATACAAAGAGCATATACACTTCATTTTGCTGCATCAGAGTTCTTTCCTGTATACTCAACAAAATGATAAAAGCCACTGAGATGAAAGCTGTATGTGTGAATCAATCTTTTGCCCACATAAGGAATACCTACATAACTGATACCTTGGTATGCTTGGTTTTAAAAAAAAAATCAAGGAAACAGCGTAATCTTATTTTCTTAGTTCACTTCAAAAAGGCTTCATTGTAACCTTGAGAAGAAATCTGCTTTTTTTCTAAAAGTGTTACTTATTTAGCATCTGTGCCTCTGTAAGCCTACAGAAAATTATAGCATTCCACGTATTATCTGGCATTTCACATCTTTAATTTTTGCCTTGTTTCAGATTGTTCTTTTGTAAAGACATTCAGTAATGCTGAATTTCAGAAGACTACTTAGCTCTCTTTTAGATTGAGGTAAACACATTGGTTTACCAAAAGGCAAAACGCAGGAAGGGGGAAGAAATATGCTGCTGCTAAAATCAGTGTGAGAACAAAAAACACTGTAGAATCTTCATCCTTAACCACTTTCCTTAGAAATAATCATCATAAGTTGCTGCCTCATTTAGCATTCCATTTCTATGCAGAATATTTCATAATCACTTTAATTTTGAAACTGAAGAGCTACAGCTATTAAAAGTCAATGTGCTGTCTTGATTGAAGCAAACTACAACTTGAGCAGTCTGATTTTACAAGGCTGTTTCAGCTGACGCATCTCAAGAAATGGCCTGTGTCAACATAGCATTATATGTGGACCTGTGAAGAACAGGTAAAGTACCAGCCTCAGCATGCCTTGGCATACCTCCATGCCACACCAGATTTGCCTTGGTAATGATAGGAGAGAGAAAGAGAGTACTACATTTTACATTCATCTCAGTTTGTAAACTCAAACTTAACCCTTAGTAGGTTTATGATTCCTAAACCACAGATGTCTCCCTACTACTTGTTACCTACCTGCTCCCTAGCATGTTGTAATCCCCTCTTCATTCTTTTAGTTTGTTAAGTTACATTATGTTGTATACCTGATATATAATAATATAGGCCATTTCCTCACTCTACCTGATCCTGTTGTTTTCCTGTCACAATCCTAGCCGTGCTTTTGCTGAGAAGGGAGTGTAATGGGAATGCTTCCCCCCACACTTGGCTGGCTCCCTGCAGAAGGGAGCGTGAGCGACACATGCCTGACTTCTGCAGCATAGCTAGGCTCTTTCCATGCTGCGCTGGGGAAGGAAGCACCTCCATTGTGCTTCCTGTCATTCTGCATGGCAGGTAAGGATGGGAGTGTTGCACAATCACAGGTGCTTAATGGATTTATTCCGTTAAGCAAATGTCCTGCAATTGCGATGGGTGGGGGCCAGATGGCAGTGGGACCACAATGATGTCACTCAGAAGCAGAACCACAGACCACTGCCATCCCATCCCCAATAGTGAGACTGCAACACCATGTGGAAATGGCCATAGTTTAAAAACAAGTCTTAACCCTCCCATCAATGGTCTTGATTCACCTTTTGAGCCCCTAAAAAAGGTCCTTGTATCCTACAGTTGGATTGTGCTATGTCTTAAAACAAGGGTGAGTATCATGAACCCCTCTACATGTTGTTGGATGCCTAGCATTCCTCATCATTGGCAATGCTGGATAGAGATCTGTGCTCTTTTTAGATGGGATTCAGGATGGGACCACCCCTTCTGCCCAATAATCTGCTC
The DNA here is from genome assembly GCA_948472985.1 of Iguana delicatissima. Taxonomy (NCBI): domain Eukaryota; kingdom Metazoa; phylum Chordata; class Lepidosauria; order Squamata; family Iguanidae; genus Iguana; species Iguana delicatissima. Next base: position 693,751 of record CAOKZL010000125.1, on the reverse strand, counting down.
CTAGATTTTCCCGATGACTGGCTGATGTACTGCAAACTATAACTACAAAACCAGCTAAACCTTTACTCACATTTACATTCAGAACAGAGTTTCCATTGCCTGCATGCTGTCAAGAGAAACAGAGGGCCATTGAAATGTAGGGCTTCTCTGATGGACTTAAAGCAGTTTTACCTTTGAGCATTTCATGCATTTATTGATTTGGTACATTCATAGTCTGCCTTGCTAGCCCAATTTCAGATAAGTCTCAAGGGAGCCTAGGGAGATCCAGCTTCTGTATGAGCCCAACAAACATAAAACTCACTGCGTGATCTTGAGCCAGTTAATCAGCCTGAAGTGCCACAAAAACCTGTTGCCTGTGAGTAGACACTGAAAGGAGGAAAGCCAAGTATACTGTATTGAGCTTACTGGAAGAAACATGAGACATGTTTGTTAAAAATAAATAAATAAATAAATAAGAATCGTCAACAAACTAAGCACGGTGACAACGGGAGATGAACAATAGAAACTCTACTCAATAAACCAACAATGAGGCCGAATGCATGTCAAAACATTTTTTTTATTATTATTTTCAGCTGCAGCAGAAAACATGTTATTAAGAAAATGACCAGCCAGATCTCCTGGAGCAACAAGGCCTCAAAGTTGAGAACCATGGCAGTGAAGACTTGTCCTGTGAATCACAAGTCAGGTCATTCACAAAGGCTTCTACACTGATCTGACTTAGATTAGATAGGTGGCTTAATTTTTCAAGACAATTTAATACTGTACTCTTTGTAGTGTATATTTGGACAATAAGTGCTGCAAATAGTGAGTGAACCTGTTCAATTAAGTTTTGTCATTGAACTATGTCTCTTTTCTCTATTTTCTATTTCCTTCTCTCCTTGCCAGGGTGTATACTGTTTCCTTGCCCTTCAAACACCTTGTTTATTAAAAGTTCCTAAAGAATGAAGTTAAAAATGTCTAAGGCACAATGTGTGAATTTCAGTTTAAGGACAGTGATCTAGTGCAAGTGCAGCAATAATTGGTTGGCTGTGAAGATCAGTCAGTGAATTAACACTGGAGAATTCTTGATCAGAAGTGTTTTGAGTGCCTCTGAACAGATGCAGAACTGTTTTCTGCACAACTGAATCACTATATGCTCTCTGTTCCCCACACGTGATCAAGAAGCATAACCTATAAAATCAGTGCCAAGCATGTTTTGCTCATGTGGGACTTACAGAAAGAAATTTGTAGTCAGGGATAGGAAGGCTAGCCATATTTTTTGGCTCCCAGTTCTAACTTCACCAACCCCCTCAAAGTGTGTGATCCACTGAAGCAGGGGGAGCATGAAAAGCAGAATGGAGTGTGAGCATGTGATAGACCAAAAAAAAAAAAAAGATGGTAAGATATGGGGGACATTCCACATAACTACGCAGAGTGTCCAGTCCTATGTGAACAATAATAAACACACTACTGTGTGTTATACATAGCATACAGCATATATAAAGGGGTGAAATGTGATTTATATCTGAGCAGAAATAAGAGGGCATGGGTTTTCTTTCGTTAATGAATTTTTGACAAAACTAATAGCTTCAGTGTCCTCAAGCCACTCATGGAGGGAGAATGAAAGACAGTAGAAAATGGAAACTTAAAGAAAATGTTCAGCTTAATTATCCAAGTGTCTAGCATTGTTTAAGCACCAATAAATAGACTGAGAAGCACAAAGGTATTCACTGCAGCCCATTTCAAATACAATACACAGTATTGTATGTTATACTATAATACACAATAGAAACTTCAATAAAGTATACAGAGCAGGAGAAATGAAGAAACTCATAACTAGCTCCAACCCCCAGAAGACACACAGGTCCATAGGCGTGAAGGGCACACTAGCCATTTAAGCCTAATCAACTTATGTTCTGCAAGGGCTCTGGCTGCTTGAGGGCTAAGCAAACAATTGAGTCCACCACCACATGCTATTTTATACCAGAATTCTTATTTTAGTTCCTTTCCAGTCTTCTTCAATTGTTTCTCAGCTTTTCTTTTCCTAGTTTTCCAGAATAGTATCTTTCACACCGCTTCCCAATACAGCAATTACAGAACAAGAAGATTAGGAGGTATAACAACAGATCCATGGGATACATTTCCTCTGGCCCTAATCCTCCTTTTGCGTATGCCTTCTTGACTTTCTGAATCTGCTAGAAGGACAGTCACCTGCATTACTGAATTCCAGTGTTCTAAAATCAACTACCTTGTTAGGATATGGGACTAATTTCAGCATTAATCGGGGAATTCACTAAACCAATTCATGATTGTAGGAAAACACACACCATTAGTTTAGCGAGCTCTGGTTATGATGTTTCAGTGCAGCAGAGTACAACCAAGAGCAGTGACTTTTCACCACCCTGATCTGATCCCAATTTAAGCAAGAAAGTTATTTGTGGAAACAATTAAATCAAGTGACAAGTGACTTGTTCTGACTTCTCCTGTTTCAGAACTACAGCCAATTGCAATTAAGGTGTCACCAGCAAAAGAAAAGCCTAAATTCACCCACAAAAGAAAAGGCTAGCTTCCACAGTCACTGCTGTCATTTTCCACAATCACTGACACTAATACAAGACCATTGGTACTTGAAGGGAAGAAGGGAGGAATTCTGTACGGGACTGAATGACAAATGTTTAAGGGGCTCCCTCTATACTAGGGTACTCTACTGTATTATCCTTTGGTTCACTGTGCACATAGACACACACAGTGTCAGAAACCATTTCTTTTCATTCACCTCCGTAACAAACATACATAAATCATGCAAAATAAAAGCTCCTACTATCCAGACTGTCTGCCATAAACATGGTGATAAATGCTTTTGATGATAAATGTTTAATATGGAATGAAATGGTCAATTTCTCTAGAAGCAGTTTGCCAATGTATCTTTCACATCACTGAAATGGGACAACTTATCAAAACAAAATGAAAGCAGTGTACTGTAAGACGGGGGAGATGCTTTCCAGAAGAAAGAAACAGATTATTATTATCTCAAAGCATCAGTTTTTGGTCAGTCTGGGGAGTTTCCAGACAAAAGATTTTAAACTGTCCAGTTAAGAAAGCAAACAAGCTGCAGTAGGGCTTCTGTAGTAAGACCAGATATTAAATTTAAAATCATCATCATCATCATCATCTTGCAGCCAGAAGGCACCAGATCCCATTTGACCTTGGAAGCTAAGCAAAGTCAGCCCTGATGAATGCTTGGACTGGGGATCACTGACAAATGCTAGGTGCTGTATAGGTTATATATCAGAGGGAGGAACCAGCAAAATCACTTCTGAGTATTCCTTGCGTAAAAAAACAGTATGAAATTCATGATGTCACTATAGGTTAGCTGGCAACTTGAAGGCACATATACATATACACACACACATGATATAAAGTAATATAGAACTTAAGGAAAGTCGCTATACATAATAATAAAAACATGTAAGAAAAGCAAACTAGCACAGGGAAGGAAAGAATATGCAGAATATGACAAAACAATAGTGAAAAATGGGAGAAGTGGGAGAATGGGAGAAGTGTTATGGACTGACAAGAATATTCACAGTTATTCTGTTATTCAGTTATTCACACTTGTTCTGCACACAATTAGCACATGCTCTTTTTCAGGAGGGGGGCATTGTCTACACAGTAAACAGCATTTTCTGCTCAGAAAATACTATTTATTGCAACCTGGGGAAAAAAGGATGGTAAAATTAATCCTTTTTTTTTTTTTTTGAGAAAAGAATTAGCAAAGAATTATATCCCTAAAATTAGTGCCACTGTGAATATCTTATTCTTAGCCAGGCACAACTGATTCATAGCAGGGACAGCAAATGCATTTTTTTCTCTTTTTAATTAGTAATCTCCACTTTGATGATGAGTCTATTAGTTTTAGTCTATCCATCCCCTTGCCTACAGTTCTGTGCACAGTTAGGCTGCATATATTCTACTGAAGCGAAGGAAACAGGGTGTGACTTTATGGAAGAATTGTTGTTGTGGTGGTGGTGGTGGTGGTGTGCCTTCCAGTCATTTCCAACTTATGGTAACTCTAAGACAAACCTATCATGGCTTTGTCTGGGCTGAGAATGTGTGACAGACCCAGATTCGCCCAGTGGGTTTCCACAGCCAAGTGGGGAATCAAACCCTGGTCTCCAGGGCTATAGTCCAATGCCCACACCACTACGCAACTCTGGCTTTCAAGAATACTTTTATTTAATTCAGTAAAGCTATGGCAATGTAACCTGCTTGCAGATTTTAGTGTGTTTGTGTTCTCTTGGTACTGAACACAAGGCACTGCAACTTGGACCAAGTTGCAGAGTTTCTTCCCCAGTAAAGGCTATTGGTATTAATGCAACAGAGCAGTGCAAAAACAGTTATGAGTGTAGCCACCACTGTGCCACCATCCTTTTCCAGAAGATGCTCAAGGAAACCAACAGAAGCTTGTGCCCTTTCTTGTCCAACTATTTCTACTATTTTTTAGTCTGAAGAGGCTGCAAGTCACTTTTCAAATACACAAAGAACTCAAATCAAGAAATAATACATACACTTTCTTTTACTATAACACTTTAAAACAACAACAAAAAGAAATATGTTTCCAGCCATTCCCAACAGTATTTTCTTTTAAATCCACCTACTCTTCTGACAGAAAATAAAATGTTGGCTTCCTAAAGTTCATGCCACTGACTTCAAAGATCCACTTCATTCACAGCACACTACTGTCAATGAACAGAAATAAACTAGGTGTTGCTATCCTTATATTATTGGTATTACAAGTCAAGCCACACAGACATCTACTATATTACTCAGCCTTCAAAGAGCAGCAAAATAATACTGTATGATGTATTTGTTTTGCATTGGACTAAACCGGTAACATAATGCGCACAGTCTGCTGTATGCAGTGTTGATGTCTCTGTTGAGTTTACACCGGTGCCTCTTTTGACAGCGTATTTATTTCCACATTCAATTTCATGATTATTTTCAGCAAATAAAGTCTAGTCAGGAAACTGCCCTACCCTTTATGGCCCAAAACAAACAGTCTAATTTATTACTTGTTTCTCATTGGCATAATGATGGTTCAAAGAGTTCTGACATAAAACAGTACTGATCTTACTGGAAGCATCCACCATGACAAACTTTATTTTTGACATACTATTTGAATATTAATTCTTCAGGTTCCATCAGGGAGCACATGGCATACTACCATACCAGTTTTAAAAAGGTAATAACATCTTTAATTATTTTGCTATCAGAAAACAAGGAAATCTCTGGTTAGTGACATACCTGGAAGGTTGACAGCTCCCATTCAGTCACCCAGGGAGTTCTCCTGTACCTAGGGCTTTCTCTTGCTTAATGCTATCTTCCTAAGTTTGTCCTACACTTAATCCTATTCTTTGAGAGTTTTTTTTTCCTTAAAAAAAACAGCTTTTTGTTTTGTTTTTTTAACTCCCTGAGCAGAAAAAACTAGACATCGAGGGATTATCTAGGCTGGAACTTTTCTTCCTGACCCCAAAGAGTTCAACAGAAGGAATTTCTTGTATTTGTTGTTAACTATTATCAAGTCAACTTATGGTGATTCTATGAACGACTCTATGAACTCCAAGTTGCCCTATCCTCAACCACCCTACTCAGATCTTGCAGACTCAAGGATGTACATTCTTCGATTGACTCTATCCATCTGTATTGCTCTCTTTCTTGTTTCTATTTTCTTGTTTCTATTTTCTACCTTGTTGTGGTTGCTGTGTGCTTCCGACTTATGGTAACCTTAATGCGAACCTATCATGTGGTCTTCTAGGGCTGAGAGAGTGTAGTGTATCCAAGGTTGAACAAGGAGTTTCCATGGCTGAGTGGAGAATCAAGCCCTGATCTGTATGATCATAATCCAATACTCAAACCACTACTCCATGCTGGCTCTCACCTTCTACCTTACTAAACATCATTGTCTCATGTCATCTCATGATATGGCCAAACTATGACAGCCTCAGTTTAGTCATGGCTTTTAGGAAGATTTCAGGCTTGAAAAATTAACAGAAGCATTGGAGTCTCCAGCTTTGAAAAGGTACACAGGACAGCCCAGAAATAGGGATACTAGTTCAGTGAATACCTAGCAGATGGTTGGTAAACGTGAACTCTTAGTGCACTGATCAGACCCATTTTCAATTGTAAACCCTGTGACTTGTTTCTGCTATGGCTGACATTTGTGAAAAGCAAGCATCACACCATCAGGTGGCTAATTTAAGCATTAACAGCCTCTTGCAGGGAAACCACTCAGACTGTATTCTTATGGCAGAGCTTCTAAATGTAGATTTTACTTGTTAATCCTATAAATGAACAGGCTTTTGTAAAATATTTTGACAAACTGAGGTGGGAAATGCCAAGAAAAATCCAGCAAATTGTATGAGTCACAATTTGCATAAATCCTTTTCAAGCATCTGTTAGTCTTGGACCATATGGATTAAGGCAACATATGAGGATACCTTTTCCAGTCTCAAGTGGTTCAAGAGATTTAAAGAACATAGAAGCTATGGCATCTAATTGATCTGGCTTTTTGTTGCTATCCTCCTGAAGCAGAGCAAGCAGAAGGAAAGCTACATAGAAGAAAATAGGACGAAAAAAGCAAGGTCAAATAAAGGAGGGGGAGGGGAAGCAAATTTATTGTATATATCTTTTACCTTTTACTAAAAAAATAGGATTTGGTTTTTAGTAATATTTGTGTTTTGTATACCTGTCTATGCTGACCTTTCCAGATTTGTTCACCTATTCTCTATTTCTATTTTCCTGAAGGTCAGTCAATTTCAAAATCTACTTTTATGCAATAGCTGCTTCCAGAATCATATTTAGACATTAAATAGCACCTGCACCTACAATGTATGAAGTTCAAAATATCAAATGTACATTTTTTTCCCTTACTAATGCATGTCAAATAAAACTGAAAAATTGTGGCAACATGCATGTTTGATTATATAGTGTTTCAAGACAATTTGAATGTGGACAAAGCAACATGGACATACTTATAGAGTTCAGCTTCAGAAAACAAGAATTCTGGCCCAGAAGAAATATTATGTGGCATTCCTAAACAGTTTAACTATTTTCTTTCATATTCATATCCTGTAAATATAAATGATATGCCATTTATGAACATATGTACTGAACAGTTTGCATTTAAATATAGCTATCAACCCTTACCATTTAATGAAGACTGAAATCTTAATCCTCAAAACAAAATATTAATTCCTTTTTCATGAAAATAAGCCAATATATTTTTCTCTTATTAATGATAGAAAGTTTACACATGCGATGATATAACATTTTAACACAGGCTCTTTCTGGGGTGTGAGTTTGTAACCCAGATATTATATCCTTGAACATTCCTTTGTAGAATATCACAATCGGGCAGGCCTCATATCTTAAAGTATTAAGGAAAAAATATGCCCATTGCAGCTAACACTAAGATAGATGGGAGGTTCAGCTATGGAAAGTTGTCTGAAATTTATGTAACAAATTTTTATATGGCTTATGTGTAGAATTAATTAAATATGTATCAAAAAGCCATTTCTTATGAGAAAACCTTAGAACAACCACGTTTGTAATACCAATGTGAAAAAGGCTGTATCCAATAAAAGCTAAACTATTAAACTATTATATAAATGCTATAGATGAGATCTGGTAACTTGTTTGTATACAGGGAAAGTTGGTAGGTGCATAAAAGATGCCATTGAGCCTAAGAATTTAAAGTAACTTACTAAGATAGAGAAGCTGATGTGCTGGTCTGTATACTCTAAAGATAGAAAGGAAATTTACAATTATTCATTTTGGTGGGAGAGAAAACCACAGTTTCCTGAAAGATGGGAAACCCTTTGGAAAAAATAATTAGATCAACAATAATTTTGTGTAATTTTCTGTTGGTATTCAACATCTCAAAGTGATGCCATGTTCCCTTCTTTTGCTGTATTGGATAGGAAAACTGTCCAGAAAGTATTGCAGAGGAAGATTTGTTTCCTTCTGAAGCAGGAGATGAAAACAAAAGAGTTGAGCATTTACATCCCCAGCACACCCACTGCCAGGCATAATATAATTCAGTTTTGGTCATGCAAGGAAGAGACTCTATTCCACTTAGAATAAGGAAGCATTTTCTCCTGTCTGGTAAAAACTAAATATTACAAAAATGTGACTTGCTACCATTCATATTTCTTCCTTGTATCATGATCAATACATTTAATTAAAGAAAATGTATGATGTGATATCATAATGCTGTTTGCCCCTAATCCTCTTCTTTGGTTGCTACTTTGGAAGGGAGAAAATGATAAGGTGGTAAACTTATAGGATATTTCCTGGTGGTAAATTTATTACCTTATGCACACACATACACACACACACACTCACACACACATATATATACACACAAATTGTATTAATTCTACAGGGGCACTGCTTTTTCATCAGTTCTTCTGCCAATGCAGGCTTGCTTAGGACAGCTTGCATGTGAGTGCTGCTTGCAAAGCAAGCTGAAAAGTGAAAAAAGGCACCACGCCAGCTGAGTGACTTTGCAAGCAGTGCACACACAGTTAGTCCCAGGTAAGCCTCCATAAATCCTTCATGTTCCCTACAGTACAGTACATGGGTTCTGCTTTTCAACCGTTTTCATTTTCTGACAATGCACTTGTCCCTAACCTGTCAGATACGTGGAGGAAGCCTGTAGAGTGGAGTTATGTCCATGTAGAGGAGCGGCGGGGAAAACCTATGGAGAAGAGATATGCCTGTAGAGAGGAGATGTGTCCATTACAAATGGCCTACAATCTGTATCTCCATAAGATAATTGATTTTAAAAAAAAATAGGTGCAGACAGTGTCTTTCTCTGTGAAAGAACTGGAAATATTTACTAATTTCTGGATTCAGTGTAAGAGTACATTTTAATGTATCTCTCACTGATCTCTTCCCTCAGCCAAATCAATTCCCACTAAAACAAAAAAGATCTACATTTTATTCTGTGAACATATTTTCTTCTTTCAATTCAAGCTATATTGGAAGTCAGTTTTAAAATAGCTGAAGCATCAATTAACTGTTCCTTACTTTAAACTCTGCAGGAATCCCTTATTTAAAAGTATCCCTTAGAGACATGAAGTTAAAAAAAAAAATACCCACATGACATCTGCCAGCTACTTGTCTTGAATTTACAGGATTTTAATTGCTGCATGGATGAACAAAAATAAACAGGTTCTACCCAGTATTTAAACAATGATGTCTTAGGCCATTTCCACACAAGCCTGTTATAGTGCTATCATTCCACTTTCAAGGTCATATGGAATCCTGGGGTTTGCAGTTTAGGGAGGATCCTTTGAGGCCCCTCCCTAAACTGCAAACCCCAGGATTCCATACGATGTTGAAAGTGGAATGATAGCACTATAACAGGCTAGTGCGGAAATGGCCATAGACAGAGTATCCAGGGAGTTTTGTGCATATGTGTCTTCAAGTCACCTGTTGACTTATGGTGACCTCATAAATTCCATAGGGTTTTCTTAGGCAAAGAATAGGCAGAGGTGATTTGCCAGTTCCTTCCTCTGAAATATAGCCTACAGTACTGGCATAGCCACAAATAAATCCACTGAAATCACTATTTTAAGTTGTTCAGGACTGACCCATCCCATTCCTTTCTACCCAGATTTCTACGTTCATGAATGTACACACATACACACATACCACCATCACCACCACCACCAACAACAACAACTTTGTTTCCAACAGTAAATACTTCCACTTGATTATTTCTTTATCCTCCCCACTGAATAACCATAAACAAAGAGAAAAAAAAATGGTTCATTGCTATTTTGCTGCCTTTGTTTTGGAAACTGTCATCCATGCATTTGGTGATAACTGCTGCCCATTACAGCAAGTATAATGAAGAATAGAAATAAGCATGCCAAAATGTTTGCCTCTCCAATTGCATGTAATTTGTGGAGTAGAATGGAGTATTTGGCATGCAAGACTATGTGTCAGTAACACTAGTTTTATCTGTCACTGGAGTTAAATAATTATCAGATGGGATAGGCATTTCTGATCAAGGTACATCAAGAAACACAATATCTCCTTTATTTCTTTTTTATTTCCTCATCTGGCATTTGCAAATTCAATGCAAGACAAGGAACCTGTAATGATGGTACATTTTGTTCTCCTCTCCTGAGGAACATGTAAAAGCAGAATGGGAAGAGAACAGATGGTATGCAATGCAAAGTAGCCAGTTTTTTTAAAAAAAAGTGATCATGGAAATGCTAGTAGTGTAGAATCATATCACTGTAGGACAACTGAAGGATACTATTCAGATTTCTGCAAGAATGTCCAGTGCTTTCCTGACGTAACAGCTATTCTGCTTAGAAAACAGCATAATAACTTGAAAACTGTGAGTTGCATTTAATGATTGTGCAAGTTGGCATTGCCACATAGACATGCATATATAACTGTGAGGAAACAATAAATTTGATGATCTACATGCAATTGGATTTTGGTCAATGAGTTTATTGTATGTATAAAATTCATCTGGAAATATTTATACTGAAGAGTGCCATATATGTTCATAAAACATGACTCTGCCCAGCTTCTCTGCTCCTTTTTTGTATTACTTCTCCCCCTGCATCTAGACACTACTACCTGCCCTTTCACCACACTTTTTTTTATTTTGATACTTCAGTTTGCTCAGTAGTAATCCTACTGTGGAAAGATTTATTACAACATATTAATTATGCATTAGAATAATCTTTGATATTTGTAGACACCTATGTACTTCCAAATTATATTTCTGTGACTTGGAATTCAATTGATGGTTAATGTGGTTGGATCATGTTCAGGTTAGCATGTCAATATGTTAATAGAAGAGAAATTCAGGTATTCTCTGATGGTAGTTGGCAAGGGAACAGAATATTGACTAGGTTTTGAAATTGCACAAAGTCCTACATGACACTGAAATTATTTTTTGAAAACAACTGCACCATTCTATGTAAATCCTTAACCTGAATAGCCAACTCTGACTTGAGCCATTTATGAGTTTTCGCAATATAGATAACCACAACCCCACTTCTCCTACTGTTTTCACATATCCTTGGTCCTCTTGTTTCCTGCTGAAACCAATCTCAGTCAGAGAGGCTATTTTCTTGTTATCAGTGCTCTGATCAGAGGCAGAAAGTACTTATAATCTCCCAAGAAAAATGCTCTCACTAGATTTCTAGGCACATTTTGGAGGCCCAAGAGACTTTGATAGTTGAGATAAAGTTTTAATAAGAATCAACATGGTTGGGTGCCTATCAGAAAAAAGATGGACCTCAGGACCTTTTGATGCTACCTATTTCATGTGATAAGGAGGGGGGAAAAAACCCACAAATAAAATGCGGCAGTCTTCATTGCTTGTTTGTAACATGCCCACTAGGAAATCTTAAACACCGCTATAGAATTCACTGTGAATGTGATCCAAGTTCTTTTTCTAAGTTTGAAAGTATGTTTCCTGCCAAGTCAAACAAACATTTCTCCGTGTCTTAGTATTTCTAAATAAATTGCCATGTGTGCCAACCAATTTCCCCATGATCTCTCCTTTCCTGACTGTATTTCTTTCTATGATTAGATAATGAATTTCACTGACACATTATAGCAGGTGTTAGAAAGAAGGTTGAACTTGGAGTATATTGAAGTGTTGAAATCTCACTGTAGCACAGAAGCTGAGCAACTATCATAAGCTTAAACTTTTCTTATAACCTCCTGGGAGGGAAATTCCATAGGAGCCTTCCCTACTCAGTATTATTCCATTGGTGAATATAGTGAGAAATAACCATGCAAAATATTTCACATTCAAGCCCTGTTATCTTCGGAAAGGATTAAGATAAAGTTCTTTCTGGGAGTCACATTAGTTTGTGGGTTTCACTGACCAGGATAGTTTCCAAATGCCTACCCCATGCTCAAGTACAGAAAACTAAAATGAGTCTCCTCATTAGATGAAATCTTTAACAATGAAAACAAATCCAAGGCCATTTCTGCACTCCACTGTTATAGCACTATTATTCCACTTTCAACATCCTGTGGAATCCTGGGGTTTGTAGTTTACTGAGGCCAAAGAGCTCTCTGGCTGAGAATTCTAAACGCCCCTCCCTAAACTCCAAAGCCCAGGATTCCACAGGATTCTGAAAGGGGAATAAAAGCACTGTAACAGTGTAGGCCCAACACTGAGGTTGTTAGATGGATATATCTGGGGGAGGGGGACTGCATTCCCAATTTATTAAGATGAATGTTTTTGGCTTGTAAGACTGAAGATGGTGTCATCTTCCTTAGTCAGCTGTGTCTTCTTCTTCCTGCAAGCCAGTGTGGTTTTCATAGGCCTGTGGAAAGCACAGGAAACCTGGACAAGCAGGTCATGGGTAGAGTGGTGGGGGTAGGGTGGGAGGAGATGTGCAAGAAATTTCACTCAGGTCTGTCCTCTAACTACATATTATGCACTCCCACACTTCCTTCACCTTTACTCTTGTGAGGCATGGGCTCAGATCCAATTTGTTCTAAGTCCTCAATGCTTTTAAGAGCCCTTTGAGGCAAAGTAAACAGGTCATGCCCAACTTCAATAGGAGTGGTACCACTCAACAGCCTCTGCCCATGAGAATTCCTGTTTCTGCCATTCCAGAGCTACCCAGAACATGGGTTGGGATTTGATTCTCAACGGCTATCAGTTGAGTCAAGCAATGTCAGATTCAGAACCATGCTCAGACCTTCTCAGCTGTAATCAATAAAGCCATGGTCATTTCTTACCAATTTAAGTGTGTGGCTGTGTTCTTTTGCTCTGTGTTGATTCTTCACATTGAGACCTAGCTGCCTGCTTCCACACTTTCAAGATCCATTGGAGGATCTTGGTGGTTCAGAAATATAAAACAGGGTCAGCTTAGTGGACTATCATTTCTCCTTTACTGCCAAGTGGCTGGGCAAATCACAGTGGCATTGATTTCAGTCATTGTCATCCTGTGTGTCTTCACCCAGCAAACATGCTAGGGATGGATATTAATAGATTACTGACAGATTGGCCAGTGCTTGCATGCATGCCATATGCAGTACCAAGAATCCAACAGCTGTAACCAATAAAGCTGTGGCCGTTTCAACTCCAAATTATCTCCTGTGTGTGTGTTAAGTTAGGGTCCTTTCATCCAAGAGTTCCTCATCATCATTTGCCCAGCAAATCTGACTGAATTGAACAGCAATTACTAAAGAGATTTTATCTTATTAAAAGAGTGATGAAGATTTATAAGCATTTATTTTTATTGAAAAGTCATGTAAGAGCTTATTCATTTTATTCTTGCAATAGTTCTAAGGAAAGAAACATAGCCATGGACCTAGAGACATTGACCCATCGGGAGATGTGGTGATCCCTCTTCCCCTCCACCCCACTACATACCTTCAAAATCTGTTCCTAAAAGCTGAAGGATGTATCATTCCCTCGCAGTGCCACTGACAGAACTGCTTCTATCAGTGGGTAGACAATATTGGACACTATTGAATCCATGCTACGCTGACTTGTCCAAGAACACCCACAGCTAAAGTGGCAACTGAATCCAATTATCCCCCACTCAAGCCTGACACTGTCCATTTCACGCCACTGGCTTGTCTACCATTAGACTTCATGCCTTTTCAAAAAGTCACAAATTTGTTCACTTTCTTCATGGACCTGTCAGAGAGTATCATATACATCTCTTCAGTAATTATAGTGGCTCCCCCATGACATTTTGCAATTATAATATCTTAGAAATCATCAGCTAATTTAATTCTTTAATTAGAGTTGTTGAGTGTACAGTCAGCCCTTCACATTTGCAGATTTGACATTCATGGATTTGATTATTTGCAAGTTTCTCCAACCCCTGCCCTCCCACCTCAGGTGCTTCTTTTTGGGGGGAAACTTCCCTCTTGGTGGCTCCAATCAGGCCGCACCTCTGGTCCTGCTCTTCCTCTACCAGTCTCTGCCCGGCCAGTTAAGGATGGCTCTCTGCCCAAATTCTCAGCAGTACAAACCCTGTACCCATACTCCACACACACACACACACACACACACACACACACACACACACACACCAAGGAAGGAGATGGGCAAGAGAGAGGAAGTACAGGACCACCATACCAACCATCTCCTTTCCCTGACCTGGTTTAGACCCTGGATGCCCACTTTCCCCACCTCAGCCCCCTTCCCACAGACACACACATTTTGTTATTTGAGAATTTTTCACTTTTGCAAGGGTCCTACGTCCCTAACCCTAGCGAATGTGGAGGGCCAGGTGTAATGTGGTCAGTGTTTCTTAGATTTAAGCATCATGGCCATTTGCTTTGTAAGTTGTGATGAAACACAAAGCCTTCTCCATTTGGTGAAAATGAGAGAAGGAAATAAACTTATGATCCTAGAGGAAATGGAAAAGGGTTCATTTCAAACTGTAACACAAACAATCAGATCATAGGTACTCTATAGAAAGGTATAGTATTTTAATAATTCTGAAGTGATCATGGCACTTTCAGGGTTATGAAAACTGTATATTCAAGGTGTGGCCATACTTATGCAAGTTACAGAATAAATTAACACAGGCTTATCTACATATTTGTAGATATGTAGATATTTATAGTCACTGGGAGATATATTACTAAACCACTGTTAACAAGTATTTTGATAGATTGTTTTTAATAGATTGTTTAATTCTCCTTTTCTGCTGGAACAGAAATAGCAACATAAATCTAATTCTATGAAAATCTGAACAAAATGACAACCTTATCTACTCAAACAAAGGAGTGTGTGATTTAAATATTACTCGCTGTGTAGAAACAGATGTGATTTAGATGCATCATCTCTGCTGCTACATTCTGGCACTTACCGCAGCAAACATACATAGAACTTTACATTTTAGGCAGAAAGATTGTTGAGTTTTGCTACTTTCAGATACTTTGCCCTAGAGTTCTGTATCTGCCACCCCAATATGTCAACAAGGTTGCAAAATACAGGAAAATTTTGAAGTTCAGTAGCATTGGTTACTTCTGTATGTTCTAAGTCTAGACAGGCAAGCCTGGGAGTGTGGGGTTGTAGAGTAAAAGGATTATAGGATGTAAAGCTAGGGCCATATCTATGGTCTTCTCAGCAAACCAACCTGAGAGTACAGTATTCCTTTGTACAATGACTAAAGGCACATTCAGACGTAGTCTTCTAAGCATTCCTGCAGCGCTAGCTCAAACTAGAATCATTGACTTTCTCAGGGTCAGGTAGCCAACTTTATAGTAACTAACCAAATTCAGCTTATTCTCTTCTTTGCTCACTGGACAGTTCATGCCAGTCAGTGGTCTGCCAAGTCAGTGGGAAAGAACAGAAATACATTTGTGGTTTTGTCTAACAAAATTTTACTGACAATAACTGATTTCAGTAAATTACAATGAGATTTAATCTGTACTAATTAGAACAACATTATTATTCATTCATTCCTTCATCCAGCCACGAGAACACTAACAATATACAACATGCCAAATGAGAGTACTATAGCATCTGATAACTAGTACACATTTATATACTGAATACAAATTCAGCTAGGATCCTTTGCAGGCACTGTCTACAGTCTCTGTATTTAGGAAGCAAACAAGATTTCCATCTCTGGGTCAGTCTAAGGAGTGCTCAGAAGAGCTGTCACCCCCACCACACCCCAAGTCCCTAGCCTGGACACTAAAGGTCATTCTAAAGTCTTTCATACTATTTTCAAACCAAAATGCACACTGCTATCCTGAATTATTTGTTTGTTCAAGTCAGTTCCTTCTGTACAATACTCCCAATGTATTATACAAATTAAAACTAAAATAAATGCGATAGAATTCCATTATAAAAACAACACAAAATATCATATACATTAGCCAAAGAATCAGTAAAATCTCCTAGGAGCTATTAAAATCAACATAAAACTGGCTATAAATCATTCTGGAACACCTATAAAGAAGTGTTAGCTCTAAGCATTGATATCAACATTAATGCTGGCCAAGCTTATTGAGAGAGGGCGTTCCATATATAAAATTAATCTGTGCAGTGAATTTCAAGGGAATAATACCCTTTTGCCCTTCTTAACTCAGACAACCCTCTCCTGAGGGACAGCACAAAGTACAACATGTTTCTCTATCTCCTCTCTGTTGTTATTGTCTGTTTGCTAAAATGTTGGGGGGTTTTGTTCCTCTAATGTCCTAGCAAAATTTGGCAGAAAACCACTACAAGCCCTTTGAAACAAGTAAAACGCTTACTTTAAATGGGGTTTTTTCTTGGTCGCTGTCAAACCTAGAGCTTGAAATGTACTGCCAAAATCAGGAAGCACACTTTTCAAGGGTGGATGGACGAGGGCTGCAAAACATGGGCTTTTGAATTGCTTGAGGCCTGGTGGGCATAGGTTGCTCACCCCTCTAGTATATGGGATAATGTACATCATAACTGTACTATTGGCAGAGTATAATTCTGCATGATAATCTCATTGACAGAATGGTATTTCTTATCATTACTACATAAAGTTGCTGTACTGTTTGTGACAGATCTATTCCTTGATTTGTTAAAATGTCCTGAACTAAATACAGATAGTTCACATCAACTTCTCTATTTAGTGTCTGGGAAGGCTTGTAACAGCTGGCCTGTGTTCTTGGACAATGAAGGAAGTACAGAACAACTAGGTCTGAAATTTTCAAAGCATCTGATGAGTTTACATTCTTACTTCTGAGATCTGTAGATCTCTAAACACAACAACACAACACTATCCATAAGTTAAGCAGAGCTAACTTCTCAGTGACTAGTACTTTCAATGTATTAAACGCTATCTTCAATTGAGAAGTGAAACAAACAGACCAGGTATTAATTTAAGCCATGAATTCCCCTTCCCCCATGTTAATATGCATTTGGGCTTGTAAAATGTCTGTGGAAAATAAATATGATCTCATTTTGAATGGAAAGTGCACTCAGTATAGTTTTTCAAAGCATCATCTATCCCTGTGCTAACTTTCTAGCCCAGTATTGATGACATACACACCTGTCTAAATTCCACATATATTAAATTTTGTAATTTTTTATTTCCAGACTGTTTATGTGCTTCCATTTTGTCCTGCAGGATCACACACAGTTCCTACTCACAATATTACATTTCCCATAGCAGTCTTGATTGCTATTCTGATACACAGCCATTAACAGATTGTAACTCAAGATGTGCCATGTAAACATAATGACTAGAGCAGGTAGGCTTTATCAATATTATATATGCCTATGATGTAATGCAAAATGACAATTTGCAATTATAACTTCAAAATGTACATAATTAATACATCAACTGTTTTAAAGCAGCTTGCCTAGTTGAACGTTTCTTCCCTTCTTCTTCCCCCTACATAATGTACTGAAGATTATCATATTTTTTTCACTGCTACAAGATGAAATGTAACAAGTATTTTATGCTCATATCCAAGGCACAATTTCCCCTTCCACTAAGAGCCTCTCTATGTCTCTCTCTCCACCTCTCTCTCCTGTTTTGCATTTGTGCAAAATAGTGCTGGTAATTTTGTATATTTCTTTATGTATTCTATCCACGAACAGCCCATCAAAGAGACAGAGGTGAATGTTCTGCCGTATCTGAAGAGCTATAAACATGTGTATGGAGTCAGAATTTAAAGATCTTCTTGAGGACTTTATACCCTTGGGAAAGACAGCACATCCAATTCATTATTTTCCTCTGACAATGGCATTATTAGGATAGTTTGCCACACTATTTGTGTCTACCATTAACTAAATGTTAAAGTCCATCCTTATTGAGGAAATTGTTCTGTTTAAAAACAGTGATCTAAAAATCAATCTGCCTTTCATCCACCATGAGAAAATCTAGACAGCAGTGAAAAATGCTATTAAAAATGATGACTGTATTTAAAATGTCATTACTTTGCACATCCTTTGGTAACCTACTTACAGACCAAAAAGCCTGAATATGCTGTGCCTATAGTCTAATGAAATGCCCATCATCACTTTGATTTGTTAAGCAGCCCATCTCCTTTCACAGATGAATATTTTGTATATTATTCTATATCAGGCTGGAATGAGATGTTCTGATGAGATCTCCCCCTTCGCCAGTTCCAACCTGAAACAAAACTTCCATGTAGACTAAACAATCTTGCATTTTAACACATCCCCATTCTACATGGTGGTGGGGAAGGAGAAATACACAATGTCATGATCTCAAGACATGGATGAGTTTTACTAGGTTCTTCTAGGCAGAGGTGGAACCAGACATAAAGACGTGGTTTCTGATGGCAGTCGGGCAGTACATAGGTTAATGTCTCATTCCTCCACAGATATGGTTGCTGGAATGGCTCTATTGGAAGGGCAGCTTCTGTTCAACTTCTGTGAAGTTCTCATAGCTTGCTTTTGCTCTGAGGTGAGTGCATAAATTCTGAAGTATGGGTTTCCTCTTAATATTACTGCTCAGTATTCTCCTGATATATTGACAGCAAGGCCACATTCTGAATTTCGTTTATGCACATGCAATGTGTTAAAGACAAAGAGATCTATTACTAGATCAGAAGCAACATATTCAAACCACATGCAAATGCTATACCAAGGCCATGAACCTCAAATGCTAGGATACAATCACTGTTATACAAGCTATGCCTTGCTTCAGAGAACCCTGCTCAAATTACCTCACATTCCTTTTGCAAGGTCCCCAGAGCTACTGGTTACAGGAGAAAGATAAGATGATAATTGGGAGAATGAAAGAAATGGTGTGGTTAACTAAGGTTAAGTACCTTTTACCTCCGAGTTCAAGCACTGCAAAGAATATATGTGTGAATAGAAACTAGTTTCTTTCTACTTGCAGTGCATTTACACTGGTGAGCCTGGCGAGCTCCACTACGTGACAGGAAAAGAACCATGTTCAGAAACTTAACAATATATGTATTACCCATTGCATACATACATGCACACAACTGCATACGGAAACCTGTACACCAGGCTGTTAACTGTCTCACTCTCAGCAGCAGGCACATTGCCTTGCAATACCCACACAGCTCCCTGGCTAAATTCAGCCATAAGCAGTTATTCCCTAGTCTACCAAGCAGTGTCTCAATTCTAATTCCTACCCATATACCTAGACAATATACTTGAGATACAGTAGGAAAGACATACTACAGTACTAAATCTAACTACACAAACAAAAAGCACAAAATGATCCAAAGATGAACTCCAAGTCTCTCCAGAGGAGAGAGTGGAAGGTTGAACAACAAGGGAGTTGACATAGGTTTTACCAGGGGACTTTGAAGGCAAAGTCCAGTTTTACCTTTTCCAATTCAACTATCTAGACTATCAAGTATGGAGGGGAAGGGAGCTGCCACGGTTACCTGCCACAGCATGTTTCTTTTCCTGCTGCAAGACATCAATGGGTACACCTGCAGCAAATGCAAGCTGGTCGGCCTCTTGGAAGAGAAAGTTCAAAAACTGGAGGCATGCATTTCAAATCTTCATATTATTAGGGAGGGAGAAGAGTAGGGCTTGGATAGGGCTTAGAGGACCTTTTTGAAGATGGAGTGCACGAAAGCTAGCGGACAAGAAAATTGGTTCATGAAACTGGGAGACGGATGCTTGGAGGAATGTGACATGCAGGGGTAGAAAGGCAAGTGCCAAAAGGAGACTCTCAAGCTACAGAATCGCTTCCAAGCTCTTGACCTTATTAATGACGAAGTGGAACAGCAGGAAGAGATAATCTAACATCACCCAGAGGAATTCCAACATCAGCAACAAGAACTCCAACACCAGCAGAATGAAATCCAACAGCAGCAGCACCAACAGTCTTAGCATGAACAGAAGGTTCAGGCAGCCATGACAGAATCTGCTCACCGAGTAACCCTGGACAAGCCTCAGTGGCGACGAGTTCTAGTGGTTGGGGACTTCATGCTGAGATGAACGGAACTGACCATTTGCAACCAGGACAGGATCAATCGTGAGGTATGCTGTCTCCCTGGGGCCAAAATCAATGACATAATAGAGACGCTAAAAAGACTGGTCAAGCCCACTGACTGTAACTCCCTCCTTTTGGTTCACATTGTAACCAATGACACGGCAAGGCACAGCTTTCACCGCATTATGAAGGATTAAGAACTTATGGGTAGGAAGCTGAAGGACCTTCATGCACAGGTTGTCATTTCATCTCTCCTCCCTGTGGAAGCACATGGCCTACGAAGGGAAAGAAGGATAGAGAAGATCAACAACTGGCTTCAGAGGTGGTGCTGCCGGGAGCGATTTGGGCTTTTGGATCACAGCCTCCATTTCCATGAAGATGGTCTTCTGGCAAGGGATGGCCTTAACCTCACAACTGTCGGCCAGAATGCTTTTGCAACAGTCTTGCAAAATGGATCAGGAGGCCTTTAAACTGAGTTTGACTGGGAGTGAGACAGTATTATTCTGGGCAAGGATTCAGAGAGTGCTACAAAAAATAGCCCAAATGATATAGATAGGGCAGGCCAAGTAGAACTGGAGACCAACAGGGGGAGGGAAAGTAACTTTAGTACAGGACTTCCAGGAAGGGCACATGGCTCAAGTGTCTCTACACTAATGCACAGAGCATGGGAAATAAGCAAGATGAACTCCAACTCTTAGTACAACAAAATAAATATGATTTAATAAGCATCACTGAAACCTCGTGGGATGAATCTCATGACTGGAATGTAGGAATGGGGGGTCTATTTTTGCAGAAATAGACCAAATAAGAAAGGAGGAGGAGTAGCCTTATATGTCAAGGATGCTTTCACTTGTGAAGAGATCCAGGACTTAAATCTGGAAAGCCAAGTCAAGAGCATATGGGCAAGAATTAAGGGAGCAAGAAACAATAGGGATGTGATTGTGGGGGTTTGCTACAGGCCTCTGGGCCAGCCTGAGGACTTGGATGAGGCCCTCCTGGAGCAGATGACCACACATTCAAAAAGGAGAGATGCAGTGCTAATAGGAGATTTCAATTATCCTGATATTTGTTGGCAGTCAAACTCTGCCAAGACCGCAAGGTCCGACAGGTTCCTCACTTGCCTTGTAGACAATTTCATGATCCAGAAGATGGAAGAGGCAACACGGGGATCAGCTATTTTAGATCTGATTCTGACCAACAGGGATGACCTAATTGATGAGGTGAAAGTGGTGGGATCCTTAGGGCGGAGTGACCATGCTTTTTTGGAGTTTATCATTCAGTGGAAAGGAGAAGCCAAGTGTAGCCAGACATGCATCCTAAACTTTAAAAAAGCTGATTTCTGGAAATTTAGGGAGTTACTTGCTGAAATCCCATGGTCAAGAATACTAAAAGAGAAAGGAGTTCATGACGGATAGGAGTTTCTTAAAAGTGACATACTGAAGACACAGTTGAAAACTGTGCCAATAAGGAGGGAAAATGGCAGGTGTCTAAAGAAACTGGAATGGTTGACTAAAGAACTCTCAGCTGAGTTAAGTGTTAAAAAATATGTACAGGAAAGGGAAGAATGGTGAAACCACCAAAGAGGAATTCAAGCAAATAGCCGGGTTATGTAGGGAGAAGATCAGAAAAGCTACAGCGCAGAAGGAACTCAGGCTTGCCAGAGACATTAAAAACAATAAAAAGGGCTTTTTTAGATATGTCCGCAGCAAAAGGAAAAACAAGGAAATGATAGGGTCGCTGTGTGGAGAAGATGGCCGATTAACAATGGAGGGAAGAGAGAAGGCAGAACTACTCAACACCTTCTTTGCCTCAGTTTTCTCCCAAAAGGATAGAAGTACTCAAACTGGAGGATAGGGAGCAGGTGAGGAAGCGAGGGAAATGCAGCATAGAATAAGTAGAGAAGTAGTACAGGAATATTTGGCTAAACTAGATGAATTCAGTTATCCAAGGCCAGATGAATTACATCCAAGCATATTAAAAGAACTGGCAGAAGTCATTTCTGAACCACTTGCAATAATCTTTGAGAACTCTTGGAGAACAGGAGAAGTCCCAGCAGACTGGAGATGGGCAAATGTCATCCCCATCTTCAAGAAAGGGAAAAAGGAGGACGCAAATAATTATCACCCGGTCAGCATGACATCAATACCAAGAAAGATCCTAGAACAGATCATTAAATAGTCAGTTTGTAATTACTTAGAAAGCAATACCATAATGACTAAAAGTCAACATGGATTTCTCAGAAATAAGTCATGCCAGACTAATCTTATCTCCTTTTATGATGGGGTTAGAAGCTTGATAGATGAAGGGAATGCTGTAGACGTGGCATATCTTGATTTCAGTAAGGCCTTTGACAAAGTTCCTTATGACATTCTTGCAAAGAAGCTAGTAAAATGTGGGCCGGACAGGGCTGCTGTTAGGTGGATTGGTAATTGGTTGACTGACTGAACCCAAAAGGTAGCCACCAATGGCTGCTTTTCATCCTGGAGAGAAGTGACTAGTGGGGTGCCACAGGGTTTTGTCCTGGGCCCAGTGCTATTCAACATCTTCATCAATGACTTGTATGAAGGAGTGGAGGGAATGCTGATCAAATTTGCAGATGATAACAAATTGGGAGGGGTTGCTAATACACCAGAGGACAGGATCAAATTTCAAAATAACCTTATCAGATTTGGCTGCTGGACCAAAGCTAACAAAATGAATTTCAACAGAGAGAAATGTAAGGTCCTACACCTAGGCAGAAAAAAATGGAATGCACAAATTGGGGATGCATGGCTGGAGAGCAGTACATGTGAAAGGGATCTAGGAGTCTTGGTAGATCACAAGCTGAACATGAGTCAGCAGTATGATGAGGCAGCCAAGAAAGCTAACACAATTCTTGGTTGCATCACTAGGAATATGGTGTCTAGACTGAGGGAGGTAATGGTACCACTCTATTCTGCACTGGTAAGGCCTCATTTGGAATACTGTGTCCAGTTCTGGGCACCCCAATTCAAGAAGGATATTGACAAGCTGGAGCGTGTCCAGAGGAGGGCGACCAAAACGATGAAGGGTCTGGAAGCCACGCCCTATGAGAAATGGCTTAGGGAGCTGGGTAAGTTTATTCTGCAGAAGGAAAGTTAAGAGGGGTCATGATAGCCATGTTTAAATATTTGAAGGGATGTCATGTTGAAGAGGGAGCAGGCTTGTTCTCTGCTGCTCCAGAGACTACGACAAGGAGCTATAGATTCAAGCTGCAGGAAAGGAGATTCCGCTTGAACCTCAGGAAGAACTTCCTGATGGTCACAGCTGTCCAGCAGTGGAATATGCTGCCTCAGAATGTAGTACAGTCTCCTTCTTTGGATGTTTTTAAGCAGAGGCTGGATGGCCATCTGTTGGGTATGCTTTGATGAGTGTTCCTGCATAGCAGGGCGTTGGACTCAGTGGCCCCTGGGGTCTCTTCCAACTCTATAATTCTATGATAGTAAAAAGTACATATATTCTATGAAATAGAAAGAATATAACAGGAACTAAATAAGCATGTGGAAGGAAGACTTGGTGCCATTGCATTCTCTTCCAAAGAGACTGAGCGGGTACAGAGGGGAGCATTGCTGACGTACTCCCTTCTAGACCCGAGACTGAAGAAAGATGACACAGAAGAGCGTCATTGTTGGAAATGGCCTCAGTGTCATCATCCTTCTGTCATGAAAATTCTGCCCATTGCAACTATTGGGGCAATTCAATACCACATAACTCCATATTTATTTGGATGAATAAATGTTTCAGATTTGGATTAATAAATATCCATAATTGGATAAGGCACTGATAAATATGCTTAGGCAATTCAGGCACAGAACTATGGCTTAAGAACAAATGGACTGGGTCTAAAGTTCACCTTATCTTCATTCACATTACTGTTTTCTTACAATTCAGAATAGCATTACCCTCAGAGAAAGCTAGCAAGGCATTGTTGAATGTGTGTTCCTGTCACTGTCATTATTATTTAGCTCATCATTATAATCTGGAGAGCGTTTCACCAACTTTTGTTCTTCAACTTAAGCCTTCTTCCTTTGGTCCAGCTACCTGCAGCTTCTGGCAGCATGGTAACAAACCTTGATTCATGGCCCATGTTGTTATTGTGTGCCTTGAAGTCATTTCCAACTTACTGAGATTCTAAGGTGAACCTATCACAGCATTTTCTGAGGTGCTGTGCATGTGAAGCACTGAGTGACTTCCCATGGTTGAGTGGGGAATTGAACCCTGGTCTCTAGAGTTGTAGTCTAATGCTCAAACCACACTGCCATTCTGGCCAACGTTTTAAATCCCCTCTCAGCATTTCTTCCTTAAATTGTCCCCAGTTTCCCTTCTATCATATATTCTGCCCAAGTTGATCCAGTTAATCTGCTTTTATTTCACTCCTAGTCCTGCTGACCCCTTATCATACCGCATATGAAATTTATCCTCTGTATCAAACTTTTCCAGATGGACAGATAGCTACATGATATTCATGATACCTTCTGACATAGAGCTACTTTATGTTTGTTGCTGGCTATCACATATCTTGGATTACTGAAGACACTATTTAGTTGACATCTGCTTTTAATCTCTGTCTATCCACTCCATGACTTTCATATTATGTTGTCCCTCTCAGTACCTTTTCCTCTATCCAGGGCTACCTTTAGGATTTCTTTTTCTGGTCCACTCTCTTACCTCACAGCTGACATATATAAACAAGACTGTAGTTAAAACATGCGGAAAAGGAAAATGAAGCAAATGAAACAGAAAATTAGATAGCCCAGGATCCACTTTGTTGGGGTAACAAGTTTTCCCCATTTACCCTGGTATGCTTTATTATTTAAAAAGTAATCAAAAGGAAATCAACCAGAAATCCAGTACTCAAAGGTTTAACAGCTTCCAGGAAATAACATAGCTGAGTATTGCCAGCAACAAATCAGGCTTTGCATTCATAACTTCCCATTGAACTAACCTCCATTTAGGATCTCAGGCAACAGGGCTAGAAATGTTTCTTTCCTGGGAATCACAGCTTGGGAAAATTGCTTCTTGGTCTACATTTCCCAGAACCCACTGACAATGCTGGTGGTGGATACTGGAAGTTGTTGTCCAAAAGATTGGACCACTGCTGGTTGGGGAATTATGGGAGCTTTGGTATAAAAGGTAACTTTCCTAACTTCTGGCTAAAGTAGACAGTAGTTCTAGCCTATGTGAATCAATCATCTGACTGAAAAGAGGAAACTATTACTTGTGAGAGGGATCCAAAAACAATCAATCAATCAATCAATCAATCAATCAATCAAGCATAAAGTGGTGTTTGAATATTATTACTTATACCAACCAAAATCTTACAGTATATTGTTAACAACTAGATATCAAACATAACATCTTTTTACATGTACAGAAAGAACTCATGTATAAGGCCCTTAGGCCAAAATATCTAGTGCAGCCATCAACTTGATCATTATATCTCAGTATTATAGCTATCATTGTATCTAAACAGGTTTTTTTACTACATTGTTTGTTGATTGCCTATAACCAATAATATTTCTTTGTATAATATTGTGGTCTTATTGCTTTATATTTTTTGATCCTTCCAGTGTGTAGTAGTTTCCTCAGTTCTGAGAGGAAAGTGCTTCTATTTTTTTCCCCAGTCATCTGCCATTTGACTCAACACAAGACAGGTTCAAGCAGCCTAAGGAAGGCTGGAGGTCTGAAGTACAGTCTTTCAAAATATGTGGATGCTTAAACATATGCAGTTGCCACCCTCCCAAAAAGAATGCTCCTTATACTATTTTTTTTGTGAGAACATTGCTGCCACCAGGGTAATTCAGCAAAGCAAATTGCAAGGAGATAAGGGAGGACTGGCCCTTCCCATTCCATGTTTTGATAATATGGTTTGTTAGCTGAGAGTTCTGCTTGACTGCCTCAATTGCAACGTAATATGGATAAACACAGGGAGCACTCTGCAATTTCCTCTCAGACTTATTAAGAGTGATGACTGACTCAGAGCACTGTGGGTGAGAGATGACTGATAACTGTTTTTCTACCATGATATCCACCTATAAGGTTTTTTTTTTAATGAATTTTAACTTTAATAATTTCTTTCTATGGATAGTTAAAAAAAAAATCCCCAGGGATCCATCTTTTTTCTGTTTATGAACAGATGTGAGAAGGAAACATGGTTTATGGCACAGTGGTTCTAAATTAACTCATTTATGAATCTCATTAAGATGCGAGTTAAATTTGATGTCCCCAGACAATTCTGAGGGATTTCACTAGGTCAAGCATTTTATTTCATTAAAAAGAAGGCAAGATTTTTTTAAAAAATAAATAAATAAAAATCCACCCAAGTTCCTATTTTTTTTTAATATTTCATTAAAGCTGCTGCAAAAATGGGTTAGAAGAAGAAGATGACTTATGTTTGCTCTCCTTCATTACTTCCTAACACTTCCTATATTTCATAAGTTCACTAATTCTTCAATGAGAAAGTTAGGGATCCATTTGAATATTGATCCATTTGAATACTAATATAACCCCCTCCCCCCGAAAAAACAGGACAAACAGAATGAACATCTCAGCTGCAGAATGCATTGCAACTTACTTAATTTCCTGAAACAGCGGCCTGTTTGTATGCTTAGTACATCAATGTTGGGCCACTCACAGTTAGTGACAAAAGTCTATGGAAAAAGAACAATCATCATGGAAAGCCAGGAAAAAGCAGAATAAGACTGCAAAACAGAATATTAAAGCCATGCAGAAAGAGAAAGAGGGAGGATGGATGGAGGGATGACTTCAGAGGAGTAAAGTCACAAGAGCAATGCCATATAAGAATGTCCCACAAGCAATTTATTCACTTCATATATTTTTAAATGTGTGTATTCCATCCTACCTCATATGTGTATGGGTTAGCATACAAAAATAACTATGTTTGAAATTATTTAAAACTCTATGAAGCAATTTAATACAATTTAAAATATATAAAACAGTTATACTGTTTAAAACAATTTTAATAGCTTAAAACCATATAATGACTCCAGTAAAGATCTTTAGACCCTAAAGGCTTTGGTACAGATCCCCGCTTTAGCTTAGCACCAAAATAAAGTCAATGTTTGAACCAAACAGGCCTCCAGGGAAAACCACAGCTGAGTACTGATAACAAAAAATTGGGGGATCTCCATATATTGCCCCTCCCGCAGATCTCAATACTCAGGCAGGTATACATAGGGAGAGGTATTCTTCCACTTGCAAGGTCCAGGTCATTTAAGGCATGGGCAGACCAATCTGATCACGAACCACAGGAGAGCTGCAAACAACCAATGTCAGTGTGCTTGTAAAAGTTATTCCATTTGTTTTGGATATTTGCTGCAGAAAGTTACTACATTATCTGAACCAGGCAAGGAGAACTTGGTCCTCTAGAAGTTAATAAACTATCATTCTTATCATAATTCACTATTAGCCTGGCTGGCTAGGCCTTCTGGGAACTGGAGTCAAGCATCTGCATGGAAACAGGTTTTCTAGTACCATTCTCCACCATGTGGGGAGGCTACAAAAGTGATCTGTGTTACAAATTAGTGCCATCTTATTCATAAGGAATTAGACCTTACATCATTTTAGCACATAGCATGGAAAATTTTGACACGAGTATGACCGACTTCTCCAAAGTGCTTACAATAAAACTCTTTACACTTGTGCTAACATACATTATTATTGCTATCAGAGATGGAAACCATCAGGTAAAGTAGAATTCCACAGCCTAGCACTCCCCAGATTTTTTTGGATTGCAACTCTAATTTCTTATTCTAGCCCACAGGAAATAGCCACGTCTCTAAGACCAATGCATTTGTGGGTACTGGTTTGGGATGGCAGGTACAGTAATGCTGCTTTCTTTGCTCTCTGAGTAGTGTCGCTCTCTATTCTCTAAAGGCTACTTCTGTGAATAATCTGAATAGCTGAGCATGAGTTCACTAAGTCAAAAATGTCTTCAGTCAAATAAAATTATCACTATTTTCTGCATGGAACTTTTAATCTTCTATTAAGTAGCATTTAGATTCTCCAGCGATACCATCATCAAATTAAATATATTAATAGACTGATAAACAGTGGAGTAATCAGCTGAAATTACATTTTAATCAAAGGGCAAAGTAGGAAAAGGAATAGACAGAAATCATATTAGATACTTCTAATAGCATTATAATTTTTGATTGTAGTGCTACTACTGTGGTAACCCTAAATTGAAAACTATTAAAACATAATTTTCTGAAGTAACCTAACTCTTATATAATTCATAGGAATGATAGCACAGTTTGTAGAGGAAAGGAATGTTAATTTGTTTCATTTACAAGCAATTTTCTCCAGCCTAATTATAATTTTAAAATATTGGTTCCCTATTTCCATTTCAGATTCAAGGAGTTTTACACACTTAGACTCATACACACACAGAGAAGGGGCCACATTTCAGCAGTACACTGTTATAGTGCTACTATTCCACTTTCAACATCCTGTGGAATCCTGGGATTTGCAGTTTAGGGAGGACTATTTAGAATTCTCAGCCAGAGAGCTCTTTGACCTCAGTAAACTACAAATCCCAGAATTCCACAAGATGTTGAAAGTGGAATAAGAGCTCTATAACACTGTAGTGCAGACATGGCCAGAGTTTCATATTTGCAGCTATCTAATCTTGAAAGTCACTAGGTATGTTGAAAGAACTTATTCTGGATTGCCATTTATTCTATGTAATCATTATTAAATCACTAAAAAAAAAAAATACCCTAGTGTTGCTTTTGTAGAGATCATAATATCACCTAGTAAACATTCAGAATCACTTGAATTCTCTGGGAAAAAAAACAGGTTAAGATTCCTAATAATACAACGTGGGTAAAGCCATGGAATAATATAGCATTGCTGATGTGATGTAGATATACTATAAGCTATAATTCAATATTTTGACTCAACAATATTTGAACTTGTAGTTCATTTTGTGTATATAAAAGCTGCTTCACATGGTGTTATTTCAGAATTTGTTGCCATGGAGTATGGAAGTGGAACTTGGATGTTTGTTGTTAACTGCCATCAAGTCAACCTTGACGTAGGGTGATCTGATGGATGAGACACGTCTAAGTCATTCTATCATCAGCCGCTCTACTGGTTTGCAGATTTAGGGGTGTGTCTTTCTGAACTGAGTCTATCCATCTGTAATACGGTCTTCATCTTTTCCTACTGCCTTCTACCTTACCAAGCAGTATCACTCTTTTATATAGAGTCATGTTTTCTCATGATATGGCCAAAGTACAACAGCCTCAGTTTAGCAATCTTGGCTTCTAGGGGGCGTTCAGGCTCTATTTGTCCTACTTAGATGTAAGGTCATGCAATCTCTATAGCTTTTTCTGTGGGTCTTCAGCTAAGTTGCTACTGTGTGTCTTCAAGTCATTTCTGATTAATGGTAACGCTAAGGTAAACCTATCACAGGCAAACCTATGACGGTTATCTTGGTTGGATTTATTCAAAGGTGGATTCCCATTGCACTCCTCTAAGACTGAAAGAGTTGTCCAAGGTCACCAAATAGGTTTCCATGGTTGAGCAGGGATTTGAACCCTGATTTCCTGAGTTCTCGTCCAACACCCTAACCACTATGCCACCCTAGCTCTCTATACAGCTATGCAGTGAACTAAATTCTAAAACCTGAGGGAAGGGATGGCAAATGTTTGATCCACTGGCCTAATCTGGGATAGAATGCTGTCTGTCCTGGGCCTGTTCTATTTCCATCATCAGGCCTACTTGAATTTACCATTTTGTCCTTTTCACTTCCTTTATTTTCTTTTTCCTCTTTTTTTTTTTTTGATTGCCTCAAACCCTAGTCTATGCTTTTCTAATCATTTTGACTTAACCTGACCTAGTGTGACCTTCCTAGAAGTGTTCCATCTTTCCAGAGCACTTTGGTCTCTTCTGGGTTTTTTGTTTCTTTTTGGAACTGCCGCAGGGCTCTGGTTAATGTTTGCAGTTCAGATGCAGCTTCAGAGTGCCCTGCTCTGTCATGGCTAGATTTTCCAGCTGCTGCTTCTGGTCAGACATGGCTAAAAATCTATAAATGTTGAAATGTCAATGAAGCCATGAAAGAATGATTAAATAGGAAAGACAGGAAGCTATTTTCATAATTCTAAGCAAAAGGTTATTATATATTTTCTCTGGGTTGTGAGGTAAGGGGCTAATTTTTGGCTTTGCTTTTCAGATACTGTCTGAAAGTTTAATATGATTTTTTCTGTATAGAAGTGCACAGAATGGTAAATACAAAGGTTAACTTTTTGTTTTGTCTTTCTTATTTACTTCTGACAGAGGGTTTAAAGAAAACCAGAATATATTTTCAGCCGGAGTGGGAGAAAACAATGTCCCAGATGATCAAGCCACCCCACTGAAGCAATGGTCAACTGCTGTGAGATTTATTTTTTCCCATTTTGGGATTTTTTGGGGAAAAAAATTATATAAAAAAATGGATGTTTGCACAAATTTTTGTATAGAAGATGATGTATTTGATACAAAATATATTACTGTACATTAACTTTTTCGCACAATTGTATTTTGTGCATGCAAGAACTTAAGCAAAACACGAAATGAAAAAAGTGAAAACTCTGGTTCAAGCTGACCTCTCTTCCAATCCTTCTAACCCTCCTGTGTGCTTTTTTTTAAAGTTAGTAAACCAAAAGGACATGTCCTATGTCCCTTTTTTTGAGTAAAACAAATCACTGTGGGATGCAATATTGGTCTGAAAAGTGCAGTGAAAAGACAACAAACATAAAAACAAACAATAGCAATATCTATATGTAAATTAATTGTGGCCTGGCATGAACTTATGGCGTAATGCTATGTGCATGAAGTAGAATGAGTGCAGGCTGTGTGTAGACATGGCCTCAGGTATTCTCTGCTCAATGTTACAGTTTACCTTTTTCCTGAACCGGGCTTGTCATTGAGTACAAACATGAGGTTATAGTTTGTCACAGACTGGTTAGTTAAACAAACCAGTTTCAAAGTCCATGGCATGAAGTTGAATTCTTTTCAAGGGACTGAAATTTGTCATTGATCCACAGCTTCTGGTTCATATGTAAAGACAAAACAAAATTAGAGGAAAGGAAATCTAATATCAGTAAAAATTATTCTTCAATTTGGGCTTGTTGTAGCCCTTATACCTTGGTTTATCTTTAAGTGTTAACAAAGCCCTCGAGTCCTTGATTTGAAACACATAATCACTCGTTTTCTAGAGTCTTTGCTTCATTTCTCAGGCCCATTACTCTATAAACAATTAACCACATTCTGCCCAGAGCTTGGAAAGTTATTTTTGGACTACAGCTCCCAGAATCTTCCAAGTATCATGACCACCATGCTGGCTGGGGGCTTGGGGCAAGTGAAGCCCCAAACTTTTCCAAGCTCTGCTCAGAAAAATGCATTCCCTATTAGCATGGAACAAAAATTAAAGACAGTTTCATGTAGTGATTGAAATGTTGCCATCACATCATAGTTGGGTAGGAAATATGCAGAATTTTTTTAGAATTATGAGTTTTAGAATTATGAGAATGCATACATGAGTGATTGAGGATCCAAGAAGGGGTGTCAGAAAAATAATAATATGATGATGATGATGATCAGTTCAATTCTAGTTTGAAACAGACATAGACAAGAACAACCCAAATGCTTTACTGGCAGAGGGGTGCTCTTGAATGCAGTGTAAGGTTACAATTCTTGGCTTATGAAAGTGGGTAAGACTGTAAAACCAAACCTGTTTGGGTGTTTTATTTTGTTTTAATCCTTGCAAAGAAGCTTATGCTGTAGTGCAATGGCACAGTTGGCCTTCGTTTTTCAAGAAAGTAATTAAAGAAAAAAGAGAGAGAGAGAGATCCCATTACCTTTCTTCAGGTCACTACCATCTGAATTACACTATGAACATCCCAAAGATGAAGGAAACGGCAGAGCCTTTCACTAAAATTTGTTAGACTAGTTTTGGAAGGAAAAAAAAATTAAATAGCAATGCATTTCTCTTAAAGGTCTATATAAATGATTTCTGGAAAAGTGAAAGTTACAGCTCCATGGGGAATTCTGTACAGAATGAAAGGGATTACTTTATAAACTGATTATGTGAGGTGTATGGTACTTTGCCCTGCTGCAAAGCAGCCAGTCATTGAGAGAAGACAGAAAGTACAGTCACACAGCAAAGATCACCTCTCTTCACTTCCATTAGAATTTGACTCACAAAGAACTTTGAACACCTATAGGTCTGAGAAACAGAAAAAGACAGGCATGCAATACTCTTTGGGTCTGTGACTAGACTGCTTAAGGTTGCTTATGCTATAGCAACAATCATTTTTTATTGCACAAAATTGTGGATGGGGGTGTGGTGGTAATGCATATAAAATAAAACACTTTCTAAAAGCACGCTATGCAGTAATAATTGAATATGTTTTCCTAAATACATGAGGTTCAGTGTCTTCAACCCTGTTTCATATCACACAACTTGGGGGAGGGTGTCATGCAGGACATTCAAGGTCATGTATGCATGGATATCACTTACTTCTGTATTCTTAATTTTTTGACACTCAGTGGTTGGCAGATGAATGTGTGCATTGACTTTGTTTATTGCATATGCATTGCATATGACTTAATATGAAAACTGTAGGTGAAAGGATATATCTGTGATAACCCATTTACTTATACATTGCAGCAGCCATGAACAAACATTGCACGATGCTTCACAGTCAAGGATTCCTAACAAATTCGTTTACTCAATAGAAAAAAAATGTCCTACACTGTCTACTTAGTTAAGTAAGTAAGTAACATCTCCTTAACTTAACAGCTTAAATAAGTAACATCTCTTGGCTCAACCTCTCAACCTATTTTACTAGGCAACTGCTGCATCAAGAGACGAAGATGTGCTCAACTGGTGACTGGAGTGCAGGAAAATGATATTGCTGTCTCTGAAGTTAGTGGAGCAGCAAATACACTCCAGGTTACTCCAAACTTTAAAGGAGCTGTCTGAGGTGCGGAAACTATAGATAATATTTTTGAAGTTCAGACTAAAGCCCAAGACAGATTCACCATCCTCTTGACATTACAGCCACCAGCCACTGACCCATCTCAGTCATCATTTTTTTTTCTTAATCTGCCTTTCAAAGGAAGCAAGGAACTGAATAACATGATTCTTTAAGGTTAGCTCCTTTTTTTTTCTTTTTTCATTTATAGAATCATGCTTATAGAATGGATATGAAAGCACTATATTTCAGATTGGTGTTATCTGTATTCATATCTATGTAGGACAAATGCATGTGGAGGTTCCTACCTGGTGAGTCCATGCCCCATTTCTTTTTGTGTATATATGAAGTCTCTACTGAACAGAGTATCTGAATACTTGGATACATTGGGTAAGACTGCAGATCTGCTTTCTACTTATGGAAGAGTTTTGCTTATGGAAATGTCTCTGTCTAATCTTTATGGATTCTTCCCTTCCTGCAACCAAAGTTCATTCCATTCATTGGGTTCCTATTATCCTTTTATGCTGCATTTTTTGGTCGGCTGAATTAGATGTGCTCTACATTACTCTAACCTGGAACAGCCACCATTCCTTAGTTTCATACTAGCAACAGCTAAATATGTGTTGAATGTGAGTGGAAAATGGTGGTGCTGTAGCTAAACAACAGTTAAAGTTATGTGAAAGACTATTGTAAACAAGGTATTGACAGCTGTACTGTCGTCCTGTCAGTGAAATCTTCTAAGCAAATCTGAGTCTCAGCCTTGGGAGAGTTTTTCACTACTGAGTCAGCTATAACCCAATGAATATTTTCATATAAATTCCCTGTTGTAGGGTCCACCTAATTCTTGAAAATAATATCTCCAGCATTACTGATGTTATCATCATATCTGTGCTAGAACTTTAGAAGTGCTAAGAATGTATTCTATAGACTCAGTTGCCGTATTCAAATCTTGCCAATATGTAAAGCACAGTAATGCAAACAATAATGTTTTATTACTTCATATATTCTTAGCTAATTCCCTTACTTTTTGCTTAGGTAAAAATCAGAGCATCCAACTCTTCTGCCAAGCATTTTTTTTAATATATTCACCTGACCATGTGAAACCAAAATGCCTGCCCGACACTGTCATAACGAATTATGATTACAGAATTAAATTCCCGGAGTGCTTCTAGAACTGGTAGAAAGGTTCCAGGAAAAACAGGACATTGTTATGCTGTTGAGTAAGTGCTTAATACCTGGGAAAGATTCTAGTCCACCATAAGCCCAGGGTTATCATTGTTATGCAATTGGAGAAAAACTGCTTGTTTGGGATTATTAATTTTTTTTTCTGTCTCCATATGTGTGTTAATACTAACCAATCAATACTCAGACAATCAGCAATTTAAGCTTCCTATCTGTAAAAGCTTATTAAGCTTCATCAGTTTCATCTCTTGTGCGTCAAACAATTGTGGAAAACAGGCCATTTAAAAAAAGATGACAGCTTTTTCTTATAAGCAATTACAGCAGCAAATTGTAAACCTCTTCGTTTTCCCGTTCTAATGGGATCAAGATTCTCTGAACAATCTGTGCAGTTGGATATGGAAGATACCAAAGTATAGGAAGCTATATAGGACATACTACAAAGCTCACTACCATTTTTGTTAAACATTCTCTAACTATGAGATGTAGACTTCACTTGAGTTTGAACTTGCCTCCATTCATTAGTTCTCTGAGTATAGATCCACTTGGTACTCTCTCAAATCATCACCTCCTTCTCCAGTTTCTAGTTGGAACAATAGGAGAGGTCATACTTTCTTTTCTCCTTTTTATTATATTCTCCAACTGCAATTTCCCCTCCCTTCTGCTTCCTTAATATCCCAAAGCCATGTTGTACAGCCCACAACTCCTTCATCTTTTCCCCTTTGTGGAAAGCTTCCCATAGTTTGTCATTTGTCCAATTTCGTTGTTTTTCTTTTCTTAAAAAAAATTAGAGATTTTTCAGAAAACTTTGATTTTTGCTTTTCTCTTGCTCTCCTCCCCTCTGGAGACCTTGTATGGTTTCTTTACAGCTCTGAGTTAATGATCATTATATTGCTGATGCTTGATTCTTTAATTATTTTTCTTTTGTCAAATTGTGCCAGTTTCAACCAATTTTATAAGACAGGAAGAAGCCAGAAATGACTCCTCTGACAAAACATTTGGATTAAATTCTCTTAGTTGTCTGTGTTTGCCAATGGCCTGTTTTCCAAACATAGAGAAACAGACTTCAGATGTATTTAGAGACATGCATCTGGAGCAAACACAGTAAGCTTGTTTGTATAGCGACATCATAATACTAGTCTTAGCTCAACACTATAGTTATTATTTTCAAGTTCAATAGAAAACAATGCTATGTTGGCTTGCAAATTTGGTTTGTTATTCTCTTTGTCTGGGAAGGAATTATAGTTAAGCAATAAAGCTTCTGAATATTGGGGTTCACTATGGCTCTTTTTGCACCTTACCTTTGTTGCGGTGGTGGGGGGCGGCGCTCGCCTTCCGCAGTGGCTTGCCGGTTGCGCTACTGTCGCACTAGCACCCCGCCCCTTCCTTTCGCAGCACAGCCTGGGAGCTGTAGGCTGTGCTGGGGGAGGAAGTGCGACCGGCCCGGCTCGTTCTACGCACCGCACGCAGGTAAGTGCATGAGGGCCCCGCGAGCATTGCGTGACCGCGCGGTATTTTTGGCTTAGAGCCGAAAACAAAGAATTGCACGCGCACCCCGCTTTAGGCTGGTGAACATCACGTGAATGGGAGTGCGTCGTACGGACCGATGCTCCCATTTACGCGACACTCAAGGGGCCCTTGCGCAAAAGAAACTGTGTGCGAAAAGGGCCTATGTCAGTTGCTATCACATTGTATTGGGAGCCAAATCTAATTAGCAATACAATGGATGCCATTCAAGGGGGCAGTGTGTTTGATACCTGCATACATACTAAATTGGGGATTCACAGGTCAGCACTGATGTAATGATAAAATGATCTTCACTTCCCAGTGGAACCAGAACATGACAGGGAAGCAGTGGATTCTGAGGAAAACTGACTGTTATGGGAAGGGCTGTACATGTTCTTTCTCCTCTCACTTTCAGCTCTAAAAGGCTTTCTTCCTACAGAGAAGGAGCTTCTCAGGCTATCCTTAAGTGGCAGCTGCAGTGTAAGATGCATTTTAATTCAATGTATTTTTCTTGTTCCAAATGCACTTAAAAATGGCCAGAGAAATCACATACAAACACCAAGGTCACAAAGATTAGAATGACCTATCTAGCCACATCTTTATTAAGAACAATGTGGCTAACTGCTGCAACTTCAATAAACAATACCTGTGGATCCTGGATTCCATGCATACTTACAGGTTGCTAGGACTAGTTTTATTGCTTAGATTATTGCTGCTGGTCATAGTAGGGTGGTACAGCACAATCACTCATGCATTGCAGCTACAGACTAATTCAACACACTACTGGATTGGAATTATTGGCTATTTCTGGTGCGGGGGGGATAAAACTAGGAATTTAACACATGTGACTGCACTTAGAAGCATTTCTCCTGGTCATTGTTTCTCCTGGGTTAATATATTTTACATTAAAAAAAAGAAACTATGCTAACAATTGCCAGAATTAATCTCAGATTAATTACCCTGCTCCTCCTAGCAGTGCAAACTTTTTCAGACTGATATTTCTGAATAAAAATGCTGTGACTTGGTTCCTTGGAAGATGGAAATACTATTGGGAAGTTCCCTGGTGTGAAGCTATTTGAGGAATTCTCCAGTTATCATGGTTTTGCATCCCCGTGTTTGTGCGATGAAGGCTCAGCACTTATACAGAAGAGACAAATGATACCGGATCCAGAATAAGGATAGGGGATTTTAAAAGATGAGATACCCAATAAAAGTGGAAGAAGATTGGTCATTTCTTTGCAGAGGCTCTAGAGGAGCATGAGGGATAGGGCAGCTCCGTCTGTGGTAGTAGTTGACTCTAGTTTCCAGAAAGAGAGTGCTGAATTGCTTGCGGTTTGAGGGGGCTTCTCTCATTATCCTCTGGTGCCGAGTGGGACTTGCTTTACAGCTAGAGAGAAAGACACCAGCATTTAAGAACATAGGAAGTTGCCTTATACTAAGTAAGGCTATTGGTCGATCTAGTTCAGCATTCTCAACTCTGCTGGCAACAAAACTCTTCAGGATTTCAGATAGAGTTCTTTACTAGCCCATCCAAGAAATTTGTAGTCATCTCCCATCCAAGCACTAACTAGGCCTGATGCTGTTTATCTTTTGAAACTGGAAATCTGAAAGCTCTATGTGTGTAGAAAATAGTATTTCTATACAGAAATATTGCTTGCTGTGCTGAAAACAGTTTCCTACTTGGAAAATTCTGTTTTCTGTGCAAAAATCCCAGGGTTGGCATCTGAATTAGCAACCTGGAGAGCCAATCCATCATATGGAGTTACAGTATGATGACAAAGATGCTGTTGTGCTCCTCCAAAAGTCTGAACGTCTTTAGATTCTCTGAGCACAACTAAAAGCCCAATATCTGCAATGCCAATTAACAATTCATAGTGTCTTCTAACAAGTATTTCTCACTGCCTAGAAGGGAAAAAAAAGCATTCTCTTGCCTTTTTATTTATTATTGCCTTTTATGGAAACAATATGAACAAGCTGGAAAGGAACTGATCCATCTATAGTTATATAATCCATATCTATGATTAAGTAGCTAGTTACCCCCTAGTTCCTTTCTAAGTTCATGGTGTAGATGTGTCCCCCTTCTTCATGGATGAATAAAGCCTGACTGAAATACAAAATTAAATTGAAATGTCTAAGTGCCACAGTAAATAATAGCCACATGTGAAGTCATTCACAACAGCTGCAGTAATTTAGAAGAGGCAGACTTTTTAAATAACATAAATTAAAAGACTGCTTTAAAGTGGTATGAAAATGTGAGCAGCATGAACAAACAAAAAATTATAATTCCTAAAGCTTTTAATATTTGATCTGGCATTTTCCTGTTGACATTCTGCCTATTTCATTTGTATTTTTCATAGTATTGTTTTCCTCAATAAAATCCTCAAAATATTGCCTTAAAGGCGAAAAGTTTGAGATCCAGCTGTTCCTACAATCATCTTCATCTTTCAAACACTTAGAACATAAATTAGGTTAAAATGATTATTGTGGATTTTAGTGGGCTGGTAGAAACATGCTGTTTCCGAGTATTCCAATTAATTATGTCCCTTTGAATTTTTATAGAGCATGCTGTGGTACAAGTACCCCATATGTTCTAATTAATTGTGTTTTAAAAGGGGGAATGTGCTAACTCAAGAATTTAACTTACATTCAGAAAAATAAGAAATGGAAGTATCACAATAACGTGAGGAGAAATTTTCTGTTTATTTATTTATTTATTTTTAGCAAAATATGCACAAATTCCAATAATGTATTTAAAAAAACCTTACTTTTTTTTGGTCCCACGGAGGAGAAAAAATGGCATCATCAATGATTATGTAAAGAATCACAAATCCATTCTCACATGGCATTTTCAGATGTAGATTTTAATACTTGCTTATTTTATTAAGATTTTTTTTTCCTAAAGAAAGTTAGACCTAGTTTCTTTTGCTAGCAACTGGCTCACATATGAGCAGAGAGTTAGAACTAGGTCTGCATGTTGTTAGTCTGTCATTTTATTTACTGTCTGATTGTGATAAAGGTGGCTAATCACAGTTCTTTTAGCCATTTGGACTAAGGGGGGAAAAAAAACATTATCTATTTGTTCTACAGCAAGCATCCTACCTTCCTATCTTTATCTGTTGTCATAATCTTTATCTGTCTTATATGAATTAGCCATCTTGGAAAATGGTAGCTACAGAATTAATGTCACAGAATGGAAAAATCTATTAAATCTATTAAATGTGTATCAAACATGTGCATGAAGCAAACCTAACTATTAAGATTCTCAACAAATATATATTTTAATGTACGTTTATGGTGAGTTTCCAAGTACATATGGAGTTTGTCTTTAATCCCTGCTGCCTGCTAGAAAGAACAATTTTTGATTGTCTATATCTTGAATGCAAGTAACATTTTTTCTCTTGTTTCAATGACAGTGAGTTAGTTTTCAGTGACTGTTTGTGCATCTTCAAGACTTGTTTTTGCACATTTTTTTTGGCATCCAAAAACCCCCCTACCTAACTGTTGCCTTTCTGCTTCAAAAACAATATTGGTTGGCTTCTTTGTCTCTTAATGGTCAGTTAGCCAAAACTTTGGTCCTTGCTGTGCATGTGTGCTTAGCTTTGCCAAAGGAAAAGATTCCCGTTTTGCACAGAAATAGTTTGTACCAAATGCAGAAAAGGGGAGGCAATTTTCCCTTCTTCTTGAATGCTGGAAATCCCACAGGGGTTTCCAATTTTTGGATGGGCATTCTCGGAATGTGAAGATGGCCTGGCTCAACTAGAATGAAGAAACTGATGAGATTTTTTTTCATATTCCTAATATAATGCCACACTATGTTGTTTCTGTCTCCCTGTTGTGGTAAATGTCAATGAGGACAATTAGTTCTTAAAAGAGCATTAGCAAGACTGCACCCCCCCCCAATGTTAGAAACTTCTATACAAGCATGTATAGAAGTGTTCACTATAGGAGGGCTTTGCTGAGAGCTTACTTTTCAGAATATTTCTTATTCTATTCTGTCTCCAGCATATCTCATAAGATTTGGATACACGAGGATATGAATTAGAGAGGTTGAGAATGACACCTTGCATGAGTCCCTGTCTACCTAACTCTCTTTCTCTCTATTTGAAGTTCAACACACTTTCACTTTTTCCTTTATTTCCTTTATTTTCCTTGACCAGTAGCACAGTTTAGAGATGTAATTCTTCAATAAGTTTCTTCTCAAAGGTATTGATTAGTACCATATTTACCAGTGTATAAGACACACTCGTGTATAAGACGCACTCCATTTATACACCGGCAAATACTTTTTGCTGGTGTATAAGACACAACCCATTTTCAAACAGTATTTTTCAGGAAAAAAGTAAGTCTTATATGACAGCAAATACAGTAATTTCAGCAATTTTCTTCCCGCTGTGAGAAAGTCTTTGAAAACCACACAATTTTTGAAGGCTGCTCACTATTTAGGAACTAATCTGTGCAAAATTCACCCACATCTGTTTTGTATAGAAAACAGCATTTTCTATACAAAGCATTTTCTGCACAGAAGATAATATTTCAATAGAGAAATACTAATCTTTGCTCAGAAAATGCTGTTTCCTGGGCAGAAAATGCTGCTTTCTATACAAATCAAACATACAAATTTTCCACAGAATAAATATCCGATTACAGCATTCTTTATGCAGACAACAGGCTTTTCTATATGGAAAATAATATTTCAAAGAGGAAATAATAGTTCCTACTAGGAAAATGCTACTTTGTTTTATGTGCAACTCAACTGTGGAACAAAGAAAATGATGTAATTGGGGATATAGCAGAAAATGTTGTAACTGCTGAACTACAACTCACATCAACTCTAGTCAACACAGTTAGTAGTTAGAAATGATGAAAAGCGCCATACAGAAACATTTGGAAGGTCACATGTTCTCTAGCCCTGGAGTGGTAGCCTTGTTAATGTGGACTGGGTGTATGTGTGAAAAGTTTTGTTAGCAGCTACAATGTAAATTAAGTTGTCTATAGAGTGGTAAATAATATATAATTGGAAACCTACATTTCTGTTCCATGTATAATTTAAATAGCGTTGGTACAAACTAATGACAGCCTTTTGCTCATTCTCCCACATTTTAATTTCCCCAGTAATAGTCATAAGAGCAGATTTTTACAAATACTGCGCCTTAATCTCACAGGGCTCTGATTGAGATTAATTGGAATATTTTCAATGAATCCTTGTTAAAAGTAGATAGGAAAATATGAAAATCCTTAACCACATAGTACCAATAGGAAATAAGGTATGTTAAAGCTTCTCTACATCCAACACTCTTAGTTTGTTGTTGTTGTTGCATGCCGTCAAGTCATTCCTGGAGATTTAAGGAAACTCGAGTGCAATCCTATAAAGGGAGTTCCTTGGCAAGATTTGTCCAGAGAAGGCTTGCCTCTGCCTTCCTCTGAGGCTGAGGGAATGTGACTTGCCCAAGATCATCCACTGGGTTTCCGTGGCTGAGTGCAAAGTTAATTCATCATCTGTTAAAGTCTGAGTCCAGAAGTTAAATCACTACACCATGTTCTTTATTAAAGAAGGAAGCTAAAATAGGCCATCAGTGTTGCTACATGCCTCCAAGTTGACACTGACTTATGGATACACTATCAAAAAATTTTCTTGGTAAGATTTATACAGAGGTGGTTTTCCATTGCCTTCCTCTCAGGCTGAGAGTGTGTGACTTGTCCAAGATCTTTCAATGGGATTCCATGGCTGATTGAGGATTTGGTTTCCAGAGTCCTAGTCCAACACCTAGACCACTGCACAATTCTGGGTCACTTGGTTCATAGAGACCTTTAAAGTAAGTTAATCAAGTTAATTAATTAAAAAAATCAAAGTCATCTGTTTATATACATTCATACACACGCACACACACGCACACACACACACACATCTACTATATAAAGGTCAAAGTTTGTCTATTGGTGAGTTTGTCTGTTTGTCTGCATCAGGCAGGTGAAGACCTCATATGATTGGCTGTGTGAGGGGAGAAGATCTCATATGATTGGCTGGCTGTGAAGATTCCATGGAATCCTGGGGGTGCCAGATTAGGGAGGGGCCTTTAGATTTCTCAGCCAAGAGCTCTCAGGTCTCAGGCCAGTTGCTATGGAGATGAGGCCCAGCATCGATAAGGATGCCAGAAAACATTTGGGAGGCATATGTGAGAAAAATTAAAGTGACATACACAACATAGTTACCAGGTCTTCTTGCCTCACACAGTAGATTGTATGGGTTTTATATGTGAGGAATATTAAAGTTGAAATTCAAAACAAAAAAAATGCTTCCAGGAAAATGTAAAGCCACTGCACAAATTCAACAGAAAGCAAAAAAATCAAAAGCCAGTACATTAACATCTCCAGAAAACCTAGATTGGATT
The DNA here is from genome assembly GCA_948472985.1 of Iguana delicatissima. NCBI lineage: Eukaryota > Metazoa > Chordata > Lepidosauria > Squamata > Iguanidae > Iguana > Iguana delicatissima. The sequence continues at coordinate 651,742 of CAOKZL010000125.1, read as the reverse complement.
GGGGACTATGGGGAAAAGTTACAGGTACTGGAATAGGCCAATTGCTACGGAGATGATGCCTAGCAGCAAAGAAGAGGACAGTGTATTCCTGCGGGAACCCAAGCTCTGTATGTTAACAACTCTGAATACAAACTCGATTGGGGACTGTGGGGAAAAGTTACAGGTACAGGAATAGGCTGGTTGCTATGGAGACGAGGCATATCAGCAAGAAGGAAGACAGTGTATTTCCTCAGGAACCCAAACGGTGTATGTAAATAACTCTGAATACAGATGGCACTGGGAAATATGGAGAAAAGTTACAGATACTGGAGAAGACAGTTTGCTGAGTTCTTAAGAGGAAAATAAAACCCTGGGCAACTCTGGGTAAATACACTAGTGTGTGTGTGTGTGTGTGTGTGTGTGTGTATTCCAGTGTCAATTTTGTGCTAGTATACGTTAATGTGTTTTGGGGTGGAGCTACCCAAACAACAAACCTGTGCATTATAAACCTAAAAACTTTATGTTTCTGCTTCTTTGTATGTTTGTGTTTTTCAAGTAACATAAAAAAATAGCAGGAGGGAACTATAGATGGAACAAAGGTAAATTGCTGAAATTAATTTGCTACATGAATTTAACAAATGTGGCTTGAAAAATTAAGTCAAGTTGGCTTGAAAAAGGAGTGGTCAAAACACTAGTACATTGGTAATAATTACATAATGCAGAAGTTTTCTCACTGAGTGAGAAAACAGAGAAAGAGAAGAAATAAAATGAATGAGATGCTGGATTGAACGAAGATAAAGGAAGGCTCCAGAGATTGCCACAATTGGTATTTGTGGTAGAAGTCTCATTCTAGAGGTGCATTAATAATTGAAATAAAGGCCATGCTGTTAATTAAATTTGTATGTGAAAATAAATCAGAGAGTGCTGCGTACAGACTTCAGTAAGTATATTTGTGCTGATCCTGATGATATGTAAGCCAATGAGAAAATCTCATTTCAGTGAAGTATGATTTTTTTAAAAAAAGTAAATTTGGCTGCTATTGTGAAATAATTCATTGACTTAAGTGGTTCTGGTTGTTTGAAAATGGCATCCTTGTATCTGCAGTGACAAAGATGCAGGTCAAAGTTTGTTTGTTTTTTAAAGTGTTCCTCCATGTCAAGCCTAATTTTGCCCAGTTCATGGATGAGATTTCCCAAAGGAAAATTTCTGTTTGCTTGAGATAGCTGTGGGAATACACTCATCATTAACACCACACTTTGTCTTATTTGTTGTCACATCAGGAGAATGAGATGTCTGCATGTGCCATTTACATAGGTTTGCTCATTAGAACAAAGTCACCTTTTCTTGGCTGAGCTGCACCCTTCTGTTTAATGAGTACCACCCAAAACAAAGGTTATCCTGATTATACAGAGTAAAATAAATAGGGCATTTTTAACATCTGCTCTGGGTAATCCTCAACAGACAGTCCAGATGTCACCAAGGACAACTGACTTTCAACCAAGGTCAGTAAAAGTTGGGAAGAAGGCACCACTGGTTCCACGTTCCTGTCCAAATCCAACCAAGAGCAGGTTATTTGAGGATTGACGCATATGCAGTTGTTTGCTTTTGAAAAATGACGTGCCTAAAAGCCACTCTAGAAACCATCACTATTTCTGTATTACATGAGAATATGAACCTTCTCCCTTCAAAAAGATATGGCTCTGAAATGGGGAAGTCTGACTTTCAGAAGGAAATGTGAAAAGAATCTATGTATCTTAGTGGGAGACATGCTGGATTTGAGACAGCAGGGCTATTAAGCTGTTAAAGAAAAGAAAGCTATTGCAAAGTTGACTGCATAAACAGAAATGTCTGGGGGTCCCATGGGGAACACCTTTATTCACTCTAAGTTATAAAGGTTGGGGAAATTCACAGAGCATTGGCATTAGCAAAACGAGGGACAGGGTCACCCAGCAGGATCTTTTACTCAACCTTACAGAGTCAGGTCAAACAAAAAGCCAGACAAAGGTATCAAATAAATGAATTTTATTAAATTAATATGGTATCACGCATCGACACACTCACTCACGCATACAAGGCCTATTGAGAAGGAAAACAGATGCAAAATGGATAGGGTATATAGCAAAGGGAATGTAGAGGCGGTGTTACTGCACCTATCCTGAAGTCTTTGGTCCGGGAAGTGGTGAGAAGAATGGAGCTCAGCGAAGAGACAGCTGAGGGGTTCACTCAACTAACAGAGTGCCAGTCTGCTAGCATGGTGGGGAGTTCTCCGAAGAGACCCCCCAAAATTAGGACTATTTATAGGGTAGAACGTACCTCGAGGGCAGGTCCTCTCCCAGGAAGAACAATGGCCAAAACAAAGGAAGGACTGCCATACAATGGCAAGTGGGTTGCGATATTGTTTCAAATAGGGTAGCAGTCAAGTAGGGTTACAGTCAAGTAGGGTTGCAGTATTGGTTTGTGTAGATGACCTCACCTTATAGGATTTTTCCAGAATCAGAGTTGCTCAAAACATGTCAGTCCCCTCAAGTTGGCTACTCTTCACTGAGGATCCTTTGTTTATGTAGATGTGTATAGCCTGAGGTCTTCTTGGGCTACATGACTAATGATTTTTCTGGTCTTGACCTGATTTTGGTGGTTTGACCTCTTTGCCTATGTGTCAATCCAGGCAACCTCTCTGGCATGGCGGGCATGTTTGATATCTAATTTATATCTCTCTGGGAAGGAGTATGCCAGTGGGGTAACAAATCCACTGCTGTTTAGTCAGTTACTTTAAAGACTTCTAGTAATGTGTTATATATGACCTTGCAGCTATAAAGAACTGCTAAAGAAAATCTTTATGCAGAAATTGTTGTTGGGAGGGACCTTGGAGTTCAAATCATTCAGCTCCTTGTTTAGTCTAGGTTCTGCAGACTGCAGTGCAGCTAGAGAATCTCAGATAGATGGCCCACCAGCTTCTATTTAAACTCCTCCTGGAAAGGAATACCTGCCACCTACTGAAATAACTTGTCCCACTGCCAAACAAAGGCTTGCACCAGAGAGATGCTGCCCAGTAATTTCTATGTACTGGTTCTAGTCCTGCCCTCTAGAGCAACAGAGGTCTTCTGGTGGGTGGGTGGGTGGGTGTTTCTCTTATTTGTTGTCTCTAACTTTATTTCACAATAAAAAGTTGCATGAAAAAATAAATATATCGTGCTAGATATCTCCCAAAACTAAAGCACTGTTTTGGAAATACTGATTTTATACTGAACCTTTGTGGACAAGGGTTAAAGAGACTAAAGGATTGGAATGATATATATTAGTTCTTTTCAACTATTGACAAAGAGATGGCCTGTAAATTCAATTCAGTTAGCAGTCAACGAAGAACAGCGACAACAACAAAGGGTTAAACAATGAATCCGTATGCCTAACTCTAGCTTCAAAGCTAGAGTATACCAACTATTATGCTGCTTATTGTTTGTATCTCTCTGATCTGTAACAGGTAAGTGAAATATATTTAAGAAATCATTTGTTTTACAGAGGAAGTTGCACTGAATATTAAATGCCAGCTTTCATGTAACAGCAATACAATACTGATAGATAATTAATCTGAGGAAAAGAAAAAGCTTTTGCTTGCAGAACTTTAAGTCAATGATGATCTACATTTCTTTCAGAATGACAGCTAAATAGAGATAAGCAGTCAACACCTTTTTTAAATCAGTAGTTTATTTCAGTTTTATGTGGGATTTCCTTCTGCTTTCTCTTTTGTTTTGCTTTAATTCTTAAGTCCTGTTATTCAATTCTGGCAGTGTCTTGAGCTTTGGAAATGAAGCCCACAATCATCAAAATCTATTCAAACAACTTCTCCTCTAATCATGCACCCCACATTAAGTATTCAGGAAATATGCCTGATAGATCCTGGAGGAATTGGGGAGGGATCTTAAAACTTGTCCAAACTTGCTGTGCTGATTTTCAAAATGAGCTAGCTGTGCCTATTAAATGACTGATTGCTCCAGCAAAGACTCTGTCTTTTCCTTCTCTTTGTGCTTTTCTGTATGGTTTTTCCTATAATGAGATACAAGGCTGAAAAAAACCATCTTTTTTATTTTACTTTTCATCATGTCTTCCATTCAGCATGAACTTGAAGCCTTCCTATCAATTTTGACTCAGCACTTCTCAACAGTGGCCTAGGATCATATTGTGCAGAATGTCAATTGGTAAACAATAAGTCCGGGCAGAAATGACCTAAATAGAAAATGAGCGGAAGGAAAAGACAGAACATTCTGCTTTTTCTTTTCCAGTTCCAGAATATACGTATCAGTCTCTTTATCTTTTTCCTTTGTTTCTTTCTTATCCTTCACCTTTTTTCTTTAATACAAATTCATTTCCAACAAGTTATTTACATTCATATAAGTACAAGAAATTTCATTTTGAATACCTGGTAAACAGATGCCCTTCATCTTAACAGAAAAGAACCATCTGTAGCCTATACCTCTGGGACACTGCTATAGATGTTTGCTCACATTTTAACTATCATGGCTTGATTCTACCAATGCCTTGGATTTGTAATTTGGGAAGGCACGGCCCTGCATTTGTAGCACCTGAGCAAGTTGTTGATGACAGCCACCATAAGTCAAACCCAACTTTACAGCCATTAACAAAAATAACAATGAAGTACTTAGGATCCTCTGTCTCATGGAGAGCTGTAGTAGTGCTACAGTTAAGGGGGAAGTACATTGGAGCACTCTAGCAGGGACTTCTCAGTATTGACCAAACTACAAATCTGAGGATTCCATTAGCTGCCATTTTTGAGCAAATTAACTGCTTTCTGGGGAAATGGCAGTTAAAGTGGGATCAAACAGCTTTAAGAACACAATGTAGATAGCCTCTGTATGTGATTCTTCCCTGCTTACTCAGCAGAAAGGAGGGACAAAGTCTTCCCAAGCATACTTCTGGGACAAGAACTTTCTCATCCTTTTTGGGACAAAAACAACAACAACCATGCTGCTTAGCATGTGCCAGTTGTGTTTTACATATTTCATGCTCAGAACCAGAAAAAATAAAAAAGATAAAGTAGGTATCAGTACATGGTATCTCACTTAAAATGTTCCATGTTGGAGGTTGTGCTCTAGTCTTTTCTATTTGCTTAATTAAAAATTTACATTCATTAAGACATGACATTTTAGCTGCACAAGCTCCTTTGGGAGCACTTAGAAGATAAAATGAGCTCCTTTTATTATTATACTCAATTGTGGAAATGCTAGAATAAAACATTCTAGATGCATTTACATTTAGATTATATCAGAATGAGATATTCCATAAAAAATGGGGGGAGACTTGCCATTTTTCAGCTGATTCTTATCATCATCTTTTAAAATATAAAGGAACAAAATAAAAAAGAAAAGTGGTAAGGTCTTAATTACAGCTAGTTCCAGCAATTGCAACTGTTTTCAATTTCAGATGCTTGTAAGTCTGATCATATGGGAGAACCTTAGCTGGAATATTTGCAGAATAATCACCATCAGGATGCCACATCTTTCTTTTTTAAGTGACAGTACTTTTTCCAAATTTTTTGTGTCTTCTTAGTAGCATTTTTTTCTACTCATCACATATATTTTTAATGATTTCTAACCCCTTTCATTCTCTCTGTGTGTATGTTGCTGTGCATGTTGTTGTGTTTTAATTCCATTTTGGTTTCAGAAAGATTTCCTTTACCAGTGTCATTTCTTTCTCTATTTCCTCTGCTTATTTTGTTCCTCACTTTTCTGTTATTTCTCTTTGTTCTGCTCTGTGCCTATTGCTGGCTTCTTCAAAAATTGTTGATCGTATTTATACTTGCAGGTACTAGGTTTGATTGAAAAGAAAAAGGCTTCACCAGCCAGAGAACAGCAAGACATCATAATTATGACAGATCAGAATGGCTTCAGATAAGAGAAAAAAAACAATAGCAGAACTTTGAAAAGTTACTTTTTGGGACTACATTGTAGACAGGTGTTCTCAGCTTGCTCTTTTCTATATGAGAAAAAAAAAAGCAAGTTACAGTTGCTGAACTACCTCCTTCCCTTCCTTCCAATATATGTGTGTGTGTGTGTGTGTGTTAAGCTGAAGACAAGACTCAGGAGGAGCTAGGAAGAGCTACCTTGATGGGCAGTAGAAATTGAAACCTATTTTGAATACATTTTAAAGAGTTCATTTATTTAAATATATAAACTAGTCCTATATGGACCTAAAGTCAACTTATGCAGTTTTATATACGTAAGGAAATACGTAAGTCTTAAGGCAGAAAATGATGATTTTCCATTTTCCTTATGGGATGATTGTAGAGAAATCAAAAGAAATGGCTGCTGCTATGAGAAGTAGCTATGTATTTTTTTTTAATCTGAGAATTATTTCTGTAAAACAGAGGTGAGCAATTGCTATAGGAGTGGGAACCATATTTCAGGTTACATATGTGATGGTTTAATTTGTTTTGCAGGAATAATGATGTGAATAATTTAACTAATTGGAGGTAAATTTCCAGAAAATGAAATGGAATTTATTTTGGAACAGCATATGGATCATCCTCGGTAAACTATTTGAGTAAGAGTATTAATTTGGTGACCTAGGGTATGGTGATTTGGTAGTAAATTATTTATCTTATATTGTTTACTGATTCCATTCTCAAAGAAACCACTGAGCAATCTGAGCAATTTTTTCCCACTGCAAGGAAGACTGTTTGCAATCTGAGACAAATTCTCTTCAAAATTTGCACATAGCATTTTCCCCCCAACAAAAGCAGTATTTTCTTCACAGGAAACAGTATTTACTGTGCAGAAAACAGTGCTGAAAACACGAAACACTTCTTGAACATAAAATTCTGTCATTAGGGTCTCATGTACAAAATTTGCACATGATGCTGTTTTCTGCACAAAAATACCACGTACAAATTTTGTGGTACCAAAGAGGTTCTTTTCAGTCCAGGACTCTTATCTTCAGGATTTCCCAAAATTCAAGAAAAACTTCCTAGAATTTTTTTTAAAAATGTTCATGAATATTTTTCCGGACTTGGTGTGTAGTCTATAGTATTTAAGTTCTCCTAATTAGTGCCAAATTCTATGCGTATGTGCCCTCTTTAGGCTTCTTTTTTGGTCACATGTGACTTTCCATTTTTGAACCTCATGAAATATGACAATGAGGCTACAGCTGAGTTTCCATTTCAACAGTTCCTTGGCCAGTATATAAATGATGTGGTAAAGGGATTTATCTCTGAACATTTCCTGACAGAATATTGTGTTCTTCACATTTCCTCTTTCCATTTTTCTTGCATTGTTCAATTACTTTGCAGAGGTTTGGGAAGAGGTACAATTAGGCTTTAATCCAAGAAAGCACTTAAGCACTTAGAGCAACTTCATGCAAGATGTTTTACCTGCATAGGTGTAAAAAGTTATGGGGAAAATGGGTATCCCACAGTGCCTCAAAATCTGCTACACATGAATATGGTTAGAAGCTGCAGTACCATTTCCAAACATTATTTTACTGAAAGTAAAGCAGACAAATCATCCAGTTTTTACTTATGATCCCTACATATTTGTTCCATAAATACATACACATACCTTGAAATGATCTACTCTATCTCTGGCTAAGTAAAACATTGTGCATAATGCAGACCATTTACCATTTCAGAATTCAATTTGCAATTAAAGGCTTTTAACATTATCTTTCAAAGGCTTAACAGTCTTAATTATCAGCAATGGTCCACCCATTAAAAAAGTGCTAAGGACACAGTGATTTGCAGCAACCCCTACCAAGAGAGTGAACCAGACAGACATCAAAGCCTCATGAGAGTGAACTGGCTCATGTTTTAATTCAGATTTTAAAGAACTTCAGGTAAAGTGAATTCTTAATGTGGTATAAATAGCACCACAGTGTCATAAATGGTAAGAACAGAATTCTAGACATGAGTTAGGATAATCCCATTTATGGCATGAAGAACTATTCCCTAGCTCTTCCAGAATCATGTAGAAGTTAAGCCTTCAGAGCACCAAACAGTTGCGCCTTCATCAGCTTCCTTGGGAGACTATTTAATAATTGAACCTATTCATGTGACTGATATACAAGATAGTTATTATCTATATAAGATATTTGGATAATGAAGTCTTGTGAAACACTGATGCATTTCACCTTCAAGAGATGAGTTTCAGTCTTCCTTCTTTTCATTTTCTTTAATTTGTATGCAAGACCAGGTTCCCTGGTTTGTCAGTTTATTAAGGTTTTCTGCAAAGCTTGGAAAGAGTGAGAGTTTCTCCAAGAATTCCCATGAAATGTTAGAAAAATCAAATGCTTGTCAACTCAAACTGAAACAGAAAGGGGCATTTACTTGAAAATTTCCTCACAAAACTTTGGTGGAAAATATGCCCTATCCTTCTTCCTTGTATTGAACTTTTTCTTTTAGAGAATATTCTATATGCTTTCATAACTCTCAGGAAAAAAAAAATGGCTCAGTCAAATGTCTCAGGAAACAATCACTTTCTGCACATGTAGCTTGTCAAATGGATTTGACCTAGAGGATTTTATTTCCTGGAGACAAGAATAATGATTCTTCAAGGTCTAGTCATGGCACCTGTTACTACCAGTCAATTTTTCTTTCTCTTACTACAATGTTCAGTTATGCCTCCTTCTGGCTCTTCTGTTCCTAACACCATCTCCATCAAGTCTTTAAACTGGCTGTCATTTGTGTAACCTGTGAAGTAAACTCCATCTTCTGTTGTCCACTGAACAATACAGCTATGTTGTATAAATTTTAAGGCACAGTGAGCACTAGTCTTAAGTCTAATAAAATTAACTTGATCATCTAAAAATGCAGCTTTTTGAAAGAATGAAGGGAATGTTTGGATCCAGCTATAATAGATGTCAGAAATAGGTTTTAATTAAAATGCAAGTGTGAAAACATTCATTCCAATTAGATAAGCAGACCCATTGCTCTGGGAGTTAGAAGATTAGGTTCCTAAACTAGAGAATAATGCTTCTGGGCAGTCTTGGTTCCCAGCACACATTTCCCTTTTCGATATGTACTTACTTAGGTGTGGATATCCCCATATCCCTGCCAAAGGAATACTCAAGACAGTGGGCAGAACTGAAAATTATAATAATATATTTATGTCTAAATGTATTTCTAAAAACAGCTGCATGAAATCTACAGGACATATAAAATAGAAAAATATAAACACACTGGTAAACAGATATACATGTATTGTTAGGGAGATGCTGGTTTCTTTTTTTAAAAAAATTGAAATAGAACAGTCTTAAGAATCTGCTTAACTGTAGATTAAAAAAGGAAGCTGAATGAATCTTTCTGGCTGTTGTATAATTAAACATGGCATCTTGAGAAGGCCTTCTCTCTCACCAGTCACCAATCTCACCTCCACCTTGGCTAGCTGTGCCTGAGGAAGACTGAACTCAGACAACAACAAAAGATTACAGGCAAGTGAAATCTACATGTGAGAAACCAGTTCCTGAGATATGATGGTCCCAGGCTGTTAAGGGCTTTTAAGGTCAGTTAACATCTGAAACTGAGCTTGGAAACAAACCATAAAATGTTCTTAATATGACCATCCTTTCATCCTCAGTCAAAAAAAAAAAAAAAAGTCTACTACATTCCAAACAAATGAAATTTTTAGGCCGATTTTATGGAAAGCCCTGCATAAAGTGTGCAACGGTAATTTTTGCAAGATTAGACCATTAGAACGTGAATGACAGAAGTTAGGTCTAATTTTTTTATGAAAAAAGTGCAGCTGTAATTGCTAAAAGTTAATGTTGTCCATCAGTGACTGCAATCCAAGGGCTAGGACAGAGCTCCAGCTCTTGCAGACTGTTAACCTCTTGCTTTGTGAAAAGAGTAATCTTGTGAAAAACTGACACTTACTATAGTAAGTGATCCACCAGATGCTTTGGACTTTAAACCCCAAGTATTCTTGACCATCAGTCATGTTAACTGGGGTCTCTACAAGTTGGGTCCAAAACATATAGAGAACCACATATGAAGAATCATTTCTATTGGATCATCAATGTAAGCAATGCACAGTACAGTGGCCTCTGGACTTCCAAGAGGGTTCGGGTCAGAAAACCCTTGTGGAAGTGGGAAAACTATGAATAAGTCCCCTTGTGCTCATGCTCATTCTCTTCCAGGGCTCCCTCATCCCGTTCCCTTGCCTTTTAATCCTGTGTCCCTCTCCTTATTCTCTGTGCCCAGGCAAAAGGCAAGGGAAGGGAAGGGGGAGGTGCACATGGCTCTCTTCCATTCCTTTCCCCTTTTTCTGGGTGTGCCTGCCTTCCTTCTCTGTGCCTGGGCAAAAGACAAGAAAAATCCCCCCATTTCCTTGTCTTTTGCCCAGGTGCAGAGAAAGAAGGCACACACACTGGAGCAAAAGGCAAGGGAATGGGAGGAAAGGTATGGGTCTACATTCCTTCTCCATGCACGGTGCTCCCCTCCCATTCCCTTGCCTTTTACCTAAGTGCAGAGAGGGAAGGCGGATGTGCCCAGGAAAAAGGTAAGAAAAGTGGGGGGAGTTGTGCATACCTGTGCCTCATTCCCTTACTCTTTTGCCCAAGCACAGAGAAGGAATGCATGTGTTCTGGGGGCAAAAGGCAAGGAAATGTCAGAGGGAAGGCACACACACACCTCACAAATAATCAAATTCACAAAAGTCAAAGCCTCAAACGTAGATGAAGAATGTATTTCTGTTTTGGCAGAGTTTTCCTTTCCTGACCTTCCTCCATTTGAGTATTTCCCAGCTACTGGGTTCTTCTCCCTGGGAATCAGATTGATAACCACCATAGTACTGACAGCAATATTAAATTATGTAAAGTTGTGAAAACTGAACAGTGAAGAAAACCAATAAAAAGAAAATCAATTCATTTGAAATGCAGTGTTGGAGAAGAGTTCTACAGATATCCTGGACTGCTAAAAAAAGAAACAGAGAAATGAATAGCTCCAAGACCAAATCAAGCCTGTAGTGTCTTCTTCCCCTACTGAAACTATCTCTTCCTTCCTTTATCCAATTCTTTTGCTTATGCTTCTGTCTTATATAGCCCATTTGGTAAACTGCTCCATCTCAAGAGGTATTTTCCTCAGCTGCTTAAGCATGCTATTTTTGTCCTCTATTAAAGAATCCTTCTCTGGATCCTTCACTTTGCACTATCATCCTGTGTCTCTTCTCCCATTTCTTTTAAAAGCTGTGGAGAGAGCTGCCCTTTCCCAGGTGATGCCTTACCTGACTACACGTGATTTTCCTGACTCATTTCAATTAGGGCTTCATACAGGTCATTCCACCAAAATGGCCTTGACTAACGTAATGAATGATATTCTTATGACAAAGGCACAGTGTCAAACTTCTGTGTTGATTCTGATGGATCTTTCTGCAGCCTTCGAACCATCATATCCCATTATTACTGTTGGCATCACTGAGAATAACAGAGAATGCTCTGTCCTGGTTTAAATCTTCTTTGTGTGATCATTCTTCTTCTATTTCATTTTTGGGGTTCTATGTCAAAAGCTTTCCCTGTAATGGTTGGGATGCCACAAGGATCAGTCTTGGGTCCTCTTCTTTTTCATTATATACACTCCCCCTAGATACCTTATTTCTGAATTGGGTTTTCAGCATGACATTTATGCAGATGACACTCAGATTTTTCAGAGTTTTAAATCAGTTGATGCCACTATGTGGAAGTCAGTGATGTACTGTCTGTCTAAGCTGACCATAGACAAAACAGAGATCTTGGTGTTTCAGCCTGACCATCCCATGGCCTCTGTCCCATGCCCTCCACTAGATTCATAGAGTTGCACAGTGGCTCCTGTTTTGGTTGCCAGGAACCCCAGAGTCCTGCTGGATGATTGCCAATTTCTCCACCCCTTTATCAGAGCAATAGCAAAGGCATGTAATTTCCACCTTTTGAACATCCACAGAATCCAGAAGTTCCTGACCGTCGAGACTGCCCATCTGCTTGTCCAGCCCTTGATCTCACATCTGGATTACCGTTAACAGCTTACTGGCAACTTTCCCTTCCTGCTCCCTTCTTTTTCTGATTTTGTTCACTACAGTGCTGTCTAGGTCGTTTTAACTCTCCCTAAACAGTCCCTGTTTTTTCTCCTTGTAAATCCCTTCACTGACAACCAGTTTGGGCCAGGGCCTGTTCCAGCCTTTGGTTCTAGTATTCAAGGCTTTGTGTTCTAACTTCCCTCAGTACCTAACAGCTCAGATAGTACAATATGCTCTATCCAGGAATTTAAGATCTACAAGCAAAGGATTACTACTTGTTCCACTAACACACACAGCTTTGTCAAGGCTGTGAGCCTTTCAAAATCTGCTCCACATTTGTGGAACATTCTGCCTTTGGACTTCCAGCTGGAGTAGGATTTCACCTGTTATTATAAAGGGCTCTTTGATTCATCATCTTAAGTCACTGAGTTGTGTTTAAGATGCTGAGATGTGTAGTGACTGGTAGACTGTTGGGGATTTCATTCCATGTGTTACTATAGTGTTATGGTTATTGTCTGTGTCCCTCACTGTATATGCTTATGTTCCACCCTTTGGTGAAAAGGGTGTTATAATTTTTTTTTGTTTTTTGTGCCGCCATCATCATCATCATCATCATCACCACCACCACCACCACCATCACCATCATCATCTTGTACTTTGGACATATCTGGCTCTCTCATCCATAGGGCCACCATAAGTCAAAGTTGACTTGACAGCAGTTAACAAAAAAATCTGAGAGATCCAGAAGGAACCATAGGTTAATTTTCACTTGCCCAGCTCCAAATGCAGGTCATTCACACCTTAGACAATCCTGTGAGAAATCAGACTCAAATCTATTTAAATGGATCCAAATCAGCCCAGATCTAAGAGAACATGGATCAGATTTGCTACCATAGCTTTCAGGAACTTGTCCCCAAGTGCTCAGCTTGATACGGAGATTTTAGTTATTTAGACAACTATTTACCAACTTTAAAGGAGATTGTTTTTCTTTTCAACAATTATTGCCTCCCTGCTAAATTCATGAACAGCAAATCCCAATTAAAACATCACTAAAACTTTTTATACCACTGTACAATATGTAGCTTCACTGTAACAAAAGAAATATAAAATAAAGGATGGTAAGATGTATATTTTGAAAAGATTTTGACCTGATTGTGCTATTTCATTTGAGTTATATACATGGAATGACAATGCTCTATTAACCTTTATAAGAAGAGTAGAAACCTCTTGAGATACCTGTGGTATTAACTAGTAACAAGCAATTCTAGGCATTTCCCTGAATAGCCTTGTGCGTAGGTGTTGAGGAAAACCAGCACTGCTTTTTACACCTCTAAGCAAGCAATTTAAAATGAGAAGGTGTTTGTGCATTCAACACACATACAGAAAGAGATAGACTCTTTAATATGCACAGCATAGCAGAAAAATTTAAGTGTTTCTGCCTCATCATTTTGAGGAGGTGAGGACAGGAGGAGGAAGGAGAGGTAAGATGAATACAACTACAGGGATAAAACTCTTCTTCTCCATGTTTTTGATTCTAACACTCTTAGTTTTTTAAAATGTACAAAAATGTGCCCCTCCTACCCATTAGTGGGAAATACAATAGCAAATACCAAGTCAACTCTCCGATGCTGTTACATACATACATTAAAAAGAGGAAGTACACAAGGAGGAAGGAAGAAGTCTAATGGTTGATATATAATGCTGGAACTGTGCAAGTATTCTTATTTCAAAGCTACTGTTCAATATAAGAGAAGTGCTAAATTTCAAACTAACGTCATTATTCCAGGCTGAGGCAATGTGTTTGCCCCATACAAATGTTAAAATCCCCTAACACCAGTCAGCTTTTATGTTGTGAAAAGCCTCTGGTATCACGCTGTGCTAAATTATACGTAGTGACTAAAAAATTACAGCATTATGATTCCAGACTGACATGTCTGGTTTGAGCATTGATTACAAATTGCATTGTGGGTGAAAGACAGAAAACTCTCTTACATATAAGGAGTTTTAATCAGTTCTGAAGCACATATTTTGAAGTCTTCCCCCTTTTCCCACCCCTATTGGCCACAAAATAAAACTTGCACACCAACTCCCTCTGACATACCTTGCAAGCCACACTGAGCTTCTGCTTGCTCTGTTTAATTTGGATTTAGAGATTCCACAATTCTTTCAGCTCTGAGCAATATTTCCTCATTTGTTCTTGTCTGACCCGATTTTTGTTTCCATATTTCCCCTCAAGTCTCAAAGGAAAGCTAAAAATGTCAATAAAAATTAAGTTCTGTCCAATATGAATCCCTACATTCTTTAAGCTGTTCACCTACCCCATTCCTGTAACAATTAAAAGCAGCAATTTGCTATAGTTCTAACTTGAGACACACAATTTTGGGTAGCTGGTTGGAAAAAAAAAATGATGCATCCTTTTGCAACACCCAGAAAACAATAGTTGAAGCACAAAACATATGGTTTGGCTTAATAAATATTCATCTTAATAGCTTGCCTGATTCCAGCTGTGAACTCTGTACTTTAGAAGACAGCTACTCACATAATCTGGAGCATCACTTTTCTACCCTCTTATGTGTTTCTGTAACCTTACACTAAGGATTCCCTGACCCTGGAAGAAAACTGGCAAGCTTGTGTATAAACATACTAGTTCCTTGTTTGGGCTAGGCCTGCCATTAGGCAAAGTGAAGTGTTCACGTTCAGTAGTAGATGCTGGGTTGTGTAGCAGGGAGTAGAGGAGATACCCCCAACCTTAATTCTAAGAATCTGGGCCATTTTCTTCTATTACTGGTGGTAGCTCGGTATGTTATCTTCTCTGTACCCCTGACATGGCAGACATGTTGTTAAAACATATAATATGTGAGTTTTGTGAGTTGTTTTTTTTAAATTATACCACATATTGCTTGAGCTACTTTGTTTTAATATATATTGCAAGCTGCTCTGAGTCCTGTTGTGGGAGGAATGTGTGATGGAAACCAAATCTACTATATAAAAGTCAATGTTTGTCTGTGAGTCTGTCTGTCTGTCTGTGTCAGGCGGGCGAAGACCTCACACGATTGGCTGATGAGGCGAGAAGACCTCATATGATTGGTTGGCTGTGCAGATTCCACGGAATCCTGGGTTTGACAGTTCAGAGATGGGCCTTTAGAATTCTCAGCCAGAGAGCTCTGAGTAGGCCAGTTGCTATGGAGATGAGGCCTAACAGGAAAGGAGGAGGACGCTGTATTTCGCCCAGGAACCCAAACTCTGTATATAAACAACTCTGAATACAAATTTGATTGGGAAATATGGGGAAAGTTACAGGTATGGACAAGGTAGTTAGAGGAATTACAGACACAGGATCTCAACTGCAGCTAATTTCTTATGTAAGGTAAGGCAATTCCTACGGTATTTCTAACAAGTGTTACCTATGAGAAAATAAAATCCTGGGCTACGCTGTGTAAATACGCTAGTAAACTGATAAATATGGAATGGAAACAGGTGCCATTTTGTCTTTTGCCTCAGGAACCAAATGTTGTGACTGGTCATGTTGCATATTGCTAAATACTGTCAAAATCCTTTGTGGCTATACATCTACCATAGATTTGAAGAGATTTACTGAATGATTATCTCAGTTCCTACTTTTTTAAAAAAAACCTACTATGTAAACTGAAAAATCTGATAGAACAAATGATGTACGGACATATCCTTCATCTTTTTTAATCTCTAACCTGCCTCTGTTTCTATATGGTTCATGCTCTCCATCTTCATCTGAATATTCACACACTCATCTTTCTATTCTGAAAACTGCATTGTGATCTCCCCTTGACAAAAATGAACTAAGTATGGGAAAATTGTTATTGTTGTTAATTGCCATCAAGTTCCTGAGAAACCTCCAAGTTACCCTGTTGTCAACAGCTGTGCTCAGGTCTTGCACATTTGTTATCACCACTGCCATCAAGCCTTAGCTGTTTATTTGCCATCTTACTATAGCATGTTATACTGAACAACAGAGTTTGATAGAACTGTGATGAGTTCTTTTCCAAGATTATAATGATTTGATAACTGTTTTCATTTTTGTTGCAAGAAAAATATTGAGACACGCTCTGAGAATGTCTTCAAATGTTTGTTTTCTGATATTGATGAATGAAATATTACATAAGGCTGTGCAAGTAAGTGGTTACTGGGCTTTTAATCAGCCACATGATCCTTAAAAGGCACCGATCCAGATTAGGTTGATTTACACTATCATAGATTGACTTGGGAGTTACTTTCAGCATCCAAGACAGTCTTTCTTATTTATTTATCTGTATATCTGTACACATAGGCATATCTGTATTTGTGTAAATGTTTACTTAGCAAGGTTGTCTCTTGTCATATCCAATGATAAAGTAGCCTGATACATTCTCATGAAAAGTATCTATACTAGCTGGGACATTATTGATATGTACTCAAAGAATCATAGAGCTGGAGGAGATCAAAGGGCCATCAAATCCAACCCCCTGCCATGCAGAATACACAATCAAAGCATTCCCAAGAGATGGCCATCCAGCCGTTGTTGTTGTTTTTTTATTATCATTTTTGTATATTATTTTAATACAAAACAAGAACCTCCAAAAAGGAAATACCAACACAATCAGAGGTAGTGTATTCCACTGCTGAACTGCTCTTACTATCAGCAGGTTCTTCCTAATGTTTAGATGGAATCTCTTTTCCTGAAGTTTGAAGCCATTGCTCTGTGTCCCTAAAGCAGTAGAAAACAAGCTTGCTCCATCTTTCATATGATGTCCCTTCAAATATCTAAACATGACTACCATGTCATCTCTTCACCTTCTCCTCTTCAGCCTAAACATACCAAATTCCCTGAGCCACTTCTCACAGGGTATGGTTTCCATGCCTTTTACAATTTTTGTTGCTCTCCTCTGGTTGCATTCCAGCCTGTCAACATGTTTCTTGAATTGTGGTGCCCAGAACTGGACACAGTATTCCAGGTGTGGTTTGACTAAAGCAGAACAGAGATGTACTATTACTTTCTTTTAACTAGACATTATACTCCTATTGATGCATCCTAAAATCACATTGACTTTTTTAGTTGCTGAATCATACTGCTGATTCATGTTCAGGTTATGGTCTATTAAGACTCTTAAATCCCTTTCATATGTACTGCGGTGAAGCCAGCTGTCACCTATCTTGAATCTGTGCATTTCATTTTTTCCACCCAGGTGCAGAATCTTACATTTCTCACCACTGAAATTCATTTCATTAGCTTTGGCCCAGCTCTCTAATCTGTTAAGATCATTCTGAATTCTGATCCTGTCCTCTGAGATATTAACCCCATCTCTTAATTTTGTGCCATCTGCAAATTTGGCAAGTGAGCATTCTATTCCATCATCCAACTCATTGATAAAGATGTTGAATAGCACTGGGGCCAGGACAGAATCCTGTGCACCCCACTAATCATTTCTCTCCAGGATGAAGAGAAGCCATTGATGAGCACCCTTTTGGTTTAGTTGGTCAACCAGTTACAAATTCACATTACAGTAGCATTGTCTAGCCCATGTTTTATTAGCTTGTTTTCAAGAATATCATGGAAGATTTTCTCAAATGTCTTACTGAAGTTAATATATGCTATATCCACAGCATTCCCTTCACCTACCAACCTTGTAACTCTATTAAAAACAAACAAAGAAAAAATTAGTCTGGCATGACTTGTTTTTGAGAAACCTACATTGACTTTTAGTGACCATGGCATTTCTAAGTGCTTGCAGACAGAATTTTTAATGATCTGCTTGAGAATTTTTTTTCCTGCTAATGATGTCAGGCTGACTGGGTGATAAATGTTTAGGTCCTCATTTTGTCCCCTTTTGAAAATGAGTACAATATTTGCTCTCCTTCTGTCAGTTGGCACTTCTCCCATTCTCCATGAATTCTCAAATATTATTGCCAGTGGTTCTGAAATTACTTTTGCCACATCTTTTAATATCCTTGGATGTAGTTCATCTGATCTTGTAGACTTGAATTCATTTAGAGTAGCCAGGTGTTCCTGTACTACCTCTCTATCTATTCTGTACTGTATTTTCCCTACCATATCACCTGCTCCATTTTCACAAGGTAGAAGACTGAGGCAAACAAGGTGTTCAGTAGTTCTGCCTCTTCTCTATTCCCTGTTAGCATTTCACCTTCTTCTTCCAATTCTATCAGCAATTCTTTATTTTCCATGTTTGTGCTGCATTTTCCCTTTCATCAGAATCCTACTGCAAATAGTTTCACTTAATAAGACCCTACCATTATTTTAATTTTTTTTCCTGGAAAAAGTTATAGGCTCAATAACCTATCTCTTGTATAGTGTCATCATTCAACACAATTCTGAAGTCAGTCCTAAACTGTTTAGGCTGATCTGAAGCACAAAAGTTCTGACAAGTTCTGTCTTTTCAAAAGATTTTCATCAAATGATTTTCAAATCTACTATATAAAAGTCAGTGTTTGTCTGTGACTTTGTGAGTTTGTCTGTTTGTCTGCACCAAGCAGGTGAAGACTTCATGCGATTGGCTGTGTGAGATGAAAAGACCTCATATGATTGGCTGGCTGTGAAGATTCTATGGAATCCTGGGGTTGCCAGATTAGGGAGGGGCCTTTAGAATTCTCAGCAGAGAATTCTTGGGCCTCAAGTTTGTTGCTATGGAGATGAGGCCTACCATCGATAAGGATACCAGAAGACATCTGGGAAGGATATGTGAGAAAAATAAAAGTGACATACACAAAATAGTTACAAGGTCTTCTTGCCTCACGCAGTAGATTGTATGGGTTCCATATGTGAGGAATCTTAAAGCTGAAATTCAAAACAAAAATGCTTCCAGAAAAACGTAAAGCCATTGCACAAATTCAACAGAAAGCACAAAAAAATCAAAAGTCAGTACATCAACTTCGCCAGACAACACAGATAGGATCGGGGACTATGGGGAAAAGTTACAGGTACTGGAGAAGACAGTTTGGTGAGTTCTTAAGAGGAAAATAAAATCCCAAGCAATGCCTTGCAAATACACAAGTGATTTCATAAAAATAAAAAAATCCCAGTGAAATTATTTTTTCATTTTCCTTGCTGCCTTGCCCTGTAATGTTTTGGCATTACAGTAGTGATACTTAAAGCCTCTTCCATGCAAATCTAATATGAAATTATTCTTCAAGTGTAGGTCAAGAGCCATTGTCATGGACATAAATGTTGCTAATCCACTTCTTGCCCTCTTGAGATGTGAAAAAAAAATCTACAAAGGCCATGTTCAGTTGTACATGTTATGTGTCCAAATCTTATCAGGAACAAGGCTACCTGCTATCAACTCTTATATAGAACTTCCAGCTGCAGAGGTAGTACCACAGAGCAGTAGGTGCTGAGACAAGCAGTAAACAACCTTCACAACCAAGCAAGGAGAACCGTGCAACCAGAAGGATCTAGCTGGTGGTGGACATTGTTTGTAAGGGCAAAAAGATTTCATTTTATTTTATCTTGTTTTAAATGGTAACACTGCTGCAATCTTCTTCATTTTAGGAATTTTGTTCACAGAACAATTTTAGTCTGTAGGGTTCTTACAATTTGACAAAAGCATGATCATCAAAAGCCACATGCCACAGAGGAAGGCATTCATGGTACCAATATTATCAGATTTTCTGTTTCTCTGCAGACCCTCTAGTGCATTGTGGTGCCACCCTGCTTTTAGCTGGTTAGAGACTGAGCAAAAATGATGGACCAAAAATGGGAAAGCTGAAAATAGATAGGTAGATTGATAAAGAGTAGGCTGGAGGTAACACAAAGGACCAGAAAGGGTGAATAGGAGCCGAAAAGGTCTGCTCAGAGAAAGAATATTTAACCAAAAAGCAATAGGATTTAAGATCATAGAAGAACTCATTGGATCTCCAGTGATCTTTCTCTGGGACTATACTGCTGGAAAAAAGTCTATGAAAAGCAAAACAGTGATGTTTACAGCTGAGGGTTCAAGCTGGAAATAAATGAATGATTGCCAGGGTACTGAAAAGATGGCGCATGGTGCTGTGAATATGAGTATTACATTATTTTGTTTAGGGCACCAAAATGACCATGATGGACCTAAGTGATTGCTTTTACATTTCACTTGTTGCTCCCCCACCCCCTTTTTTTTTCATTGGCAGTTTCACTTATGCCATGCTTTCCGCATATAACTAGATATTCCACATTTTATTTACATTCTTTAAGCAAAATATCATGTCAGGTTTTCTTTTCCTTTTAAGTTTGGTTAGGTCTCTGTAGAAGTCTTTTTTTTTTCCCTTGCCATACTCATTCAGTTCTTCAGCCTGGCAGAATCTCTTTTGAGAAATCACAGATGTCTCTGACTCTTATCACATATGATTATGACAAAAGGAAAGTAATAACAATTCTTCTTCAAAATAATAGTATACTCCTATAAGATCTAGACACTAGGAATATTTCAAGCAGCCTTTAAAATATCCATGTTTCCAAAATCATGCAAACAAAACAGCCATAATAAAAAAAACAATGCTATGACTGCCATTTCTACAAATCAGTGATGTTGATACAGCTACCTCTAAAACACATTTTCCAGTTACAATGGGCAACCCATGCTTATTTCATGCATTCTCTAGCAACAATGGAAATAAATGACTCAAAAGAAGCCAGTACTGGCATGGACCTCCCTCTACAATGGGAAGGTGGAAAGCAATTTTCTTTGTAGATTTTTCCCTTTTAAAAATAAATTTAATAGAGGCACCATGTTAAAAGAATATACTTTGTCTGAATATAGTGCAATTCCCACTGAAAAAGAAATTCAATGAACTGAAAAATAAGTCAACGAGAAGTATTCTACTCGAAAGAATTCATTGAACGGTAATTCTGCTACTGCAAAAAGAAAAAAAAATCTCCATAAAACACACCTTTTTGCTCCATTAACCCTTATTGAGTTTAAAAAAAAAAAGGATTACAGTGTAATTATCAGAAAACCACCTTCACAACAAAGAAATACTGGGAGAAATGGGCAAATACTGTGAATGAAGAGATGAAGGATTTATTTTTTCCCTTCATGCAAGTCAAATATTTGCATTACCAACCGTAGCTTTGAGAATGTGGCTTTTAGACAGGTACTTTCAAATATAAGTGCTCCATTACAGAAAAAACAGTATAGCAATACAGGCGATATATTTGAGACAGCAGTTCTGTGCACTTTTAAAGTAACTTGTTACTGACCAATTTAAATAACATACTAAATGGTCTACTATACAATCAAATCATGACACACCAGGATTCCTTTAATATAGTATGTATATATACATATGTTTCAGCACAATTTTGTGCATGTTCACTCAGACATATGCCACTCTATGTTAAATGAGTGCATTTATATAGGATGACAGGTTTGAATGTAAATAACCAAACACTTAACACATCCATTTAACTTATGTTGCCTGCAGTGTGCAAAATATAGTGTTGCATGGTAATATGATGCATTGTTAAGCAGTCTAGTTATCAGTCAATGGGAAGAAGAAATGATGTGTGTATGAAAAGATGAAACACTGAGGGAAATATCCCCATTCCTTCTATAAAATAAAGAGTACAGACAAGATCATTATACATGTACTAGAATAGTAATGCAAATTTTCCAAAATGAATCTAATGCATCAAAAACACAGAACTGGATTGAGAAATTATATGATCTCTGTTCATGGAGGAGGGTTGTTCACTTTTCTCTCTTCTTTTACCCAGTATCGTAGGGTGGGTTCCCCCCAAGATACTGGACGAAGTTGGAACAAGAGTTGTTAGGGGAGTTGGAACAAGAGAATGCTGAAGAAGAGAGTAAGCAAAAATCACTTCCTTTTCCTTTCCATTAATCATCGTTTATTCTATAAATGGAAGGAGGTTTCCCATTTCTGGAAAATCTATTCTAGATACCAGCCATGCCAGATACCAATACTGATCACCATTAACAGCTGGAAGCTGAGGTGAATCCATGAGTCCAGAGAAATCTCAAAACTGAATTTTCAGTGGTAGTGTAGCCCCATCCAAGCTTGAACTCTTAATCCTTGGTCTGCCTTTCGATGACCAAGGGAACTTCTATCCTAATTTGATTAAGCTTCAATTTATTTGCAAATATTGAATTAACTATTGACATGGACTAAACTTAAGAATGGTTTGCTGTTGTTGTTGTGTACCTTCAAGTTGTTTCTTGCTTATGCTTCTTCCATAAGCCAACTTAGTCCAGGGTTTAATGCACTGAGGGCCACCCAGTGGATTTCCATGGCTGAGTGGGAAACTGAACCCTGTTTTCCAGGATCATTAACCACTTCACCAGTACAGGACCATTATGATGTGCAATTATTTCCAAGCCTGCATCCAAAGGACCACAGGATTTTCTAAAGAACTCAGTCTCGCAAAAGGACTACGAGGCTTCACCAAAAGGAGTTTCATGGATATGCCAGAAGAGTTCAAAAGTGCTCCACACTCTACAATATGTCCTCAGAAAAGGAGAAGCCATCTGAAGTCTATCACCCCAGACTTAGCATAGTTAATTTTCCTACCTCTAGAATCAATGGAAGGAAAACTTGTGTGTGTGTGTGGGGGGGATACAAGCAAAATTTTTGAAAAAGGAGAGATATGGATTAGAAATGGCAGTTTCTAAGCCATGATTCCTCCCTGCCTCTCCTTCAGTGGATTGTTCTGCCTATATTCTTGGGCCATTTCTCACTATATGTTATAGTGCATTATTCCACCTTCAACATCCTATGGAATCCTGGGGTTTGCAGTTTAAGGAGGGGCATTTAGAAGGCTTCAGTAAACTACAAATCCCAGAATTCCACAGGATGTTGAAAGTGGCATTGTAACAGTGTAGTAAGGAAATGGCCTTGACTTACATGTTAACAACCAAACTTACTGAAGTTAGTCAGAGTGTATAGATGGTAAAATTGAGGACAATTTGTCTTTGTTCAACAGTTATAATACTGTCACTTCAGGATATATGTCTTTACAGAAAATATTTCATTTTCTTTTTAGCACTTTTGAATTTGCATATTTCTGAGATGAATTTTTTCAAAAAAAAGAAGAACAGGAAGGTGCACGTTACTTCCCAGAGATTTAGTCTGCAACTGATCTAAACAATTCTGTGGGTAAACATGCTACAGAAAAATAATTAAAAACATTTTAGGAAACAGTGCCAGAAACAGATTAAAAAGATTTTGAAAGCCAATCAAACTTTTTTGCAGTGGAGTTTACTTCCTACTAGTAAGTAACATGCCACTTAAAATGATTTAGATTCATCCTATTCAGAATCACAACAGAATATAGGTTCCCAGCTCTTGTAGCTGATTGTTTTCCCAAAGCAGTTTCTGCATTGTAAAGCAATTAAAACATGACAGTGACCCTTTAAATGTGTCAGGGCATATTGAAGTAAACATCTGAAAACATTCATGAATAAACTATAAATAAGAGTTTAATTAATCCAACGAAATATTCTAGATATGCAATTCCATTTCGTTATTGGAAACCCCATAGTACAATGGTGTGATTTACTGTTACATATACATGAATTTTACTTTTCTACAGCGATACTTATGTTCCTGGAAATGGGATGTGTTCCTATTTGCTCAGAAGCTTGGAATGTAAGCACATCAAGGCTGGCAGGCAGTTGTCCAAGGTTTAGCTCAGCCTGGTAAAGATGATCCTCTGTTGAGAAGAGGCAGCCAAACAGCCTTGTCAAAATTATCTAGTGTCAAACCTGGTTAAGGTCTGAGAAAACAATATAAAGAGGGAACACAAAAGTCAATCTAAGGACACTAACAGGTGTTCAGGATGCAGAATGGCCAAGGAAGGGAGCAAGAAGAGCAGTCAAGAAAGTTCAAGATTATGCTCTGAGTTTCTAACAAAGTCAACAGGGCAAGTTAGTGTGAGGTACCAGAGCTCATAAAGACATTGCTCTAGCAGGATGCAAGAGACTGTGGTAGGGGAAGGTCTATTGAACTCTTGAGTATGCTGAGAACATGGCACATGACCCTTTGGATTCCATTCGATGGTGTTCTTTGAGTCCCCTGACTGTTTAGAGCATAAATAATCACAAAAGTCTTGCAAATTGCTTGGGAAGCACCTCTGCCCTTCAGTTTCTTCTTCCCAAGGCACTTAATGAAAGAGGAACAAAATATAGAAACGAAGAAATGGTAACAGGAGCATAAATGAGGAAAATAGCTTCAGTTACTCACCACAGATTATAAGACTGTGGATTTTTTAGAATCCCATCCATGACAGAAATAGATGTCTAATTGGCTGCTTGTCTTCTTTGCTTGCCTGAATGTAAGTGAGGTTAGGGGAAGGGGGAACCAGAAGTGTCAGTTAAGATTTCCTAGCATTGCAACATAGGATTGAGGTGAGTTAAGATCTCCTAAACTTCCAGCAAATCATGACCAGGGCCTTGTGTCTCCTCAAAGTGGCTTGAAAAGGTTTAAGCAGGAATACTCCCTTTCATGTGTGACCCTGTTCAAATCCAGTTACCTCCAGACCAGCCACGGTATTGAAACCTTGCTATGCTATGTTTCACATTTTACATATAACTGGAATCAAGAACTGGGAAACTTCTTCAGTACCCGTAAGGGAATGAAACAGGACACTTCCTTCTCCTACATCATTCTGTTTGCCACTCTCATTTCTCAATCTCATTCTGTTAAAAAAGATCTCCTGATGAATGAGTTCCAATTGCACTGCCTGTTCCTCTTATCCATCTTGCAACTCCTTTTGTGCCCATATTTCTCTGACATTCAACTCTAGAAACTTCCATCTGAATAATTTTAATGATAGCTGAAGGTGCTCTTTCATATGATGGTATTATCTAATTAACACCTTCCTGAGTTTGGTGAAAGCTACATCGCTTTCAGCACTATATCTAACACATATTCAAGGTGAAGCGATAGATGAAGGATGCTAGAATAAGTTGAACTAGCAACACTCGCATATTACTTCCCTCCGGTTCTTTGCAAGATTTTTTTTCTCTTCCATACATCTTTCTTTCCAGTGACTGCTTATCCTGCTCTGACGGAAATTTAGTTTTTCCTTTTCAATTGGCTGTAGTCCCCAGTAAATCTAACTGCTAATAAAAAGGGGGAAAGCAGCCAAAAATATAAGAAATAGCAGCCAAAATGGTTTTAATTTTAATCTATTATTTCCAGTTCTTGTAGAGTTGAATAATGAGAATTTGCCTTGACTTTTATGCACGTATCATTTGCACGTATTCTGTAGTGCCAGATCCAAAGCCGCTGCTCAAATTCTCCTTGTATCCAAATATGTCTTGCATAATATGCTGGCTTTTTTCAATTGTCACCATATTTTGTTATTCTTTTTTTCTGTATTCTTCCCATATTCCTCTTTCAATACTACATGTCATCTCACATGCATATACATCTCAATCTATTTCAGGCAAATATGAAAGTGCAATATTGTGCACAAGATTAAAGACTAAATTACTTCAACTGCTAAGCAACTGGACTTTTTCAAGTGAGGGAGAAATTATTCCAGTAATTACCTCATTAGATTCCATAATCTCCTGTCAAAATTTGAGCATCTCACAGATATATGCAGCTTCAGGCTAAATACTTTCTGAAAGAGGGAGAATAAATATTATAGAAATGCTTCTTAGTTTGTATGCTTTAGCATCATTAAACAATCACTTAGCGCCATGGTTAGCACAATGCTTTATAAATGAAGATGACCAAACTATGCTGTTATCATTCTCACAGCCTGGTACAGTATGATTATTTGGGCTGACCATCTGTATCATCCTACCAGATGAAAATATGTTTACTGTACATCCTGCAGTGTATAGAAATATGCATGATAAATGCTTATGTGTATTGTTTGCATTCTTATAGACTGCATAAACATACATCTATTTGTCTTCCCCAGATGTTGATTAAAGGTGGCTTCAAAAATCTGTTGACCTTTTTTTTTCAGTCTTCAAATTCTGACCACCACCAATGACAACAGTGAAACTTCAGTGAACTAAAGGTTCCATAATTTATTACTCGTACATGCTGGATTTGTTTTTGCCATATTTCAGCACTCTCTATAAGTGACATTTTTCAGACTGATGATGCATTTTAATGAGGACATGTTCCTATATACAGAGAAAGTACTCAGCACTTGAGGCACTTCACTGGGCATGGATGACGATCTTTTTCCCAAAATTAGGTTGCTTGTTCTATATGAACCAATATGAGATTTTTCCCAGATGAAAATAGCATGCTGAGATGTGCATATCAAAATAAAGAAAAAAGTAAGTGCAATGAAGATGGAAGAGCACTTATGTATGATAAAGAAGACCATAGGATCCTGTTCAGTGTCTCTCAGAAACAATGGCAAATCCAAAATTCCTGGTCAAAGGACTGATGCTTACAAATGAAAATCAGCATGGTATAGTGATTTGAAAGATGGACTATGAGCCTGGAGACCAGGGTTCAGTTCCCTGTTCAGCCATGGAAACCCACTCAGTGACCCTGAGTGTGCCACATACTCTAACCCCAGAAAACTCTATGATAGGTTTGCCTTCTGACCATAATGCAGAAACAACTTAAAGGCATACAACAATACAACTCTATAAATAGTTTCTGCACTTAACATACAACATTTTTCTTTCAGGTTTACATTCAGCAAGGAAAAAAGCGCAATCAGGGTCATTCCTGCATGTCGACTTTTGTTCTCAGTGGAAGTGCCCCAAAACTAGACAGATACTCAGAAGGATTTCCAAATCTGTGTGCAGTTTAAGATGCAGGTCTCAGTTACTAAGAGAAGGATGAAAAGCTTTGAAGCCAGAGTACCAAGGGCAGAGATAGAAAAACAGAAACAACCACATTTTTCACCAATCTTGTAACATTTGTATAGCAATGCCAACCTCTCTCTCAACCACTGTCAAAACACCAGTGCCTTTTGCTATTGATAAGGAGGACTTTTACATCCTGCAGTAGGAGTTGCTTTGTTCATGAGACCATTTTTGCAGTACAGATTGCCCTGGTTTTCTGTATATAGACACAGTAGTCCGCACCACCACTGAAGTCAGTGAATTTATGGTAAGACAGCATAGCCCACTGTCCCATATATAATATACGTTAGCCTTCTCCTGTTAAGCTAGAGAAAAAAAATCCAAGGATAATGAAAATGTGAAGAGGTGGGTGTGGGAAAACTGTACTTTGGAAAAACAGCCCAAGTAGTAGCCTTATTGCCTGTATATTAGAAATTTGATTAATAATAAAATTTTTGAATTATGGTACCCTAAACAGCAATTGCCAAATTGCACTTATGCTGTAACCAAACACCTTGGTGGGATCAGAAGTCTGGTGGCTATCCATAAGAATATAGGAGTTCTGCAGTTTGCAAAAAAGAAAAACAAGAGCCTTCAAAGCTTAGATATTGTGTGATATATAGCTTGATCCACAGAATGCTCTGCAAGAAGCAAATCAGATCTGATCTTCTTCTTCTTTCATCAATAGCTTCTTTCCTCCCAGAAAGAGGAAACTTTCATATGTTTTTAATATGCAATGTGTTTTCCTAAATGGATAATGACAATTATATACTGCATCCTCATTATTCTGCCCAACACAACTTTTGAAGGCATTCTGCATTCAGATGTGCTCATATCCCTGAGTAGAAGTCCTACAATGTCATCAAAGCAAAAAAACAACAACAACACATAAGTGGTCCACTTTTAGTTGCTCACTTACATGACTAGTTTTGACAGAACGTTGATGTCACTACATATGCCACTTAAAGCAATGGAGTGCCATTGCTGTGCATTTCATTTAGGCTTACAAGTTGGATTAATGAGCAAATGAAATGCACATGGAATTCTGTTCATGCATTCTGACATCATTCTCAAATATGTGCGGGGAAAATGTAGTCACACAGTTGCCCTATTTGTTTGTTTGTTTATTACTAATTTACTGAGCAACATGTGTAGAGCTTCACTGAAACCAGTTTCACTGAAGCCTTCCACAGTGAAAGGAGAAATCAGGCCTATTCAAGCTGATGTATACACTGAACTGATCAGCTTGTGCATGCCAAATATAACAGGTCACCAAGTTTAAAAGTAAAATGTTACTCATGATCCTCAGTAGGATCAGTAAAGACTCTTAATAAATTGATGTATGTATTCAGCTATGTATTGATCCATATGCAACTAGGTATTGATCTAGCTATGTATCTAAAATTGTTCAGAGATGCAAACACATACACAATTGTTATTAGTAGCTGTGTTGCTTGCAGTTCTTTGAAACACTGGACACCCTCAATATTTTTTTTGACAATGCTGAGTGGGAAGTGCCAAAGTGCTCTCACGGGGGTGTTTAAAAATAGCTAGAAGAATAGGAAGAAAAAAGAAGGCGTGAAGCCCCAGCAGTAATGGATGGGCAAGAAATACTTCTGCTGCCTCTATCCTCATTACCACAGCTGTCTCTTCAGCTACACCACTGCTATAACATCATCAGCTAAAGATTCAACTTCAGCTCATTAGACCAGTTACAGGGACCCGACTACAGGTTTGCTTTAGGGTCACCGTAAGTCAGAAATGAATTAAAGGCACACTACAACAATAATTTTTTACTTTGATGAACTGAAAATGGACATTATTAATAGCTGTTCTGTTGTGTGCCTTCAAGTTGTTTCCAACTCATGGCAACCCTAAGCCAAACCTGTTATAGGGTTTCTGGGGCTGAAAGTGTGTCACATGTCCAAAGTCACCCAATAGATTTCCATGGCTGAGTGCAGAATCAAATTCTGGTCTTCAGGGTCATAGTCCAATGCTCAAACTTTGTTGGCATGTTTTAGCAAGTAAAATAATTATATTGATGTTACACTTTTTTGCACTTTCCTCCATACCCAACAACTGTTCAAATATTTGTTATACAAAGCACAGAGGGTTTTTTTTTCCTCCTAGAAAACTGAACTGAAGTAGCTATTTTACATCTTCACTCCTTAGATATATTATATTAATGAGCCAGCTAGAATTCCTCCATTAGATTGCCCCCCTTGTTTTATATGGAAATCATACTATAAAATTCTAAGAATAATAATTTTATGTGCATGGAAATGATTAGATGTAAAACAAACAACAAAGCTGAGGTCTTTGGTAGCTGGAAATATAAAATGGTATTAGCATCTAAGCAATTTGTTTTATGTTGAATATAAAACTATCAAACCTGTAATTAGACAGCATCAATTGCAATTTTTGGGGGAGGACAATGTTTTAGCCATTTGTGATGTTTCATCTTGTTTTCCAATTTACCTTGTAATTCAATTGTTTTCTTGAAACTGCATTTGTGACGGTAAAGGGCCGTAACTACAACAGAACAGGTAAAAAAAATTAAAAATATTAAGACTAGATTTGATTGCTCCCCAGTACATGCTTCCTTTTTTAACTTGTGTTATCAGGTAAATCCAGATTTTCTTTCTTTCTTTCTTTCTTTCTTTCTTTCTTTCTTTCTTTCTTTCTTTCTTTCTTTAAAAATGTACTGTTAAGTATGTGTATATTTTTAAATGACTGACAAGATTCAGCCTATTCTTCCTTCCTCCTCCTGAGTGGGTGAAAAGGCTTTTATAGGCTTCCCTCAATTGCCAATACAGAGATTCAGAGAGAAAAACATGCATAAAATGTACTGTACCTTTTGGCTCACCTTTACAAAAAACTGGGAAATAACATTGCTCAGACATCAAATCTATTTAGATATGATGCCCTGGAGATTCCAGTTGTTCAGTATGTGTTTGTGGTGACACATTAGGAATGAAAGGACAACATGCAGGCATACCTTGGTTAACAAATCCTCTGACAGTGAACTTTCCTTTTACAAATATTTTCACACCCACTTAGCCCTCTCCATTTCCTTTTCATCCTCTGTCTAGCTGGCACAGCAGCTTTGGTATTAGGAGGATGGTGAAGTTGGCTTAGAGAAACTCTGCAACAAACAAAGATCAAGTTAGGAGACAATGCTTCTCTTCCAGCCCATCCTACTGTAGCCATGTGAGCCTGCATTCAACAGGCAAAGTAAACACCAGTTGACTCCAGAATCCCTTATGGGGCACGTGGGAATAGCAAAACAGAGATAAAAGAGACTGCAGATAAGCCTGCCTCAGTTGGTGCTTTCAATATGTTAAAAATAATGGATATTTAAGTTCACCACTGAAGTGGAAACCATAAGAAAAGTGGAGGCTGGTGATAGAAAGTAATCTGCAGATACATTCTGGAAGAAGCCTTCAAGTAGTCCCTGGGAGGTTCAGAATGTTGTTGGTTTTGTTTACTTATGTAATACTTATCTAAACTTATTTTCAAAATTATTTCATTTGTACACATTATTAGTTTTCAACAAAAATTTTGCAGAAACCGGTTGAAGTGATCTCCTTTTCTGTGGTGAGGAACCTATCCCTACTCTTTCAATGTTATTTTTGCCTCTGTTAAAGGATGAACGGTGATGAATACATCAACTTCATTCACTGAGGCATACATGTACTTACATGTTTTAGGATTCAGTCTGGGGATTCAAAACAGAGCTGGCTAACTCTGGCTCCAACAGATTCCCATAATTGGAATAAGAGAGTCATTTTACAAGCGATAGTAAATTGCATTTCTTATTTAAAGCTGTTGATATTTGTGTAATGGTGAAACTACTCTAATTATTATCTCTTCTGAGTAAGAACAACAACAGAATCATACCTCTGTGTATGGGAGGGTTAGAATTGTTTTTAATTTATTTTGATCACCATTTGTAAAAATCTACACATTTCTTGATATTTACATTAGAAATAACTTGATTTTTTTTTAATGTGTGTATGTTGTGTGAAATATAAAAATGGTTAAAGGGACTTGTGGGAAATCTTAAAGATGAATCCTAAGACTGAATACGCTGCTTCAACACCAGATGCTGTGAGGTGCAGAATGCCAAAAAAGTATGGGAGGATGGAATGCTGTACAATTTGCCTTGTATTGCCCATTCCTAGTCTAACCTTCTGCCCAAAGGTGAAGTGGAAGAAGCTGCCATACCACCACATTGAAGATTCAACTGATTAGTCTGTTGGATGGTGATGATCATGGTAGTTGTAGTGGTAGTGATGAAGGTGATTGTTATTGATATACATAGCAAGATACACAGGTGCACAGTTGTCATCTTGTCCTTTGCCTTAGCAGCAAAATGTCTTGAGTTGGCTCGAAATATATAACCTGGTTGTAAGACATGCTATACAACCTATACCATATGGAACAAGGGTGAGAATTCAGTGACCCTTCAGATTTTTTTGGACTGAAACTCACTACATCCTTAGTATAGCCAATGGTGAGGAATGCTATGATCTGCAGTCCAACAAGGTTTGGAGTCACTGAATTCTCACCCTGTATGTAGAAGGAGGTCATAAATCTTTTTGCTTCAAAATTTTAGGGCCTACTGAGTTGTTTCATATATAGACTTCATGAGAGAGTTTACATAGAAGTCTTTGTTCTTGCTTTTCATGCCACGTGAATGCCACTTGCAAATATGGAATAATACCTTTCTTCAGCTCACATATGTATATAAGTTAACAGACAAGCACCAGAGCTAAGAATGCATTTTTCAAGAAGTAATCTGAAACTTTCTTTTTTCATATGTCTTCAGGTACAATACCAAATATCTGAAACAGCATTTCATTTCAATCTCTACTGCTCAATAGGATGAGACACACAACATTTCCTAAATAACACATTGTGCATAAGTTCTTTTGTCCTGATTATTTCCCTGTCCGCAGTGGAACACCTTTTCACTGGCTAATACCAGCACCTACTGTACACTAATAAAACATCTAAATCTTTATTTTAAATTGCAGTACCACTTTAAAAAGAGCAAGTTCACATTTCTTTGAGAAAGCTATCTGTTTGTGAATGACAATGGTTCTCATCAGTAATTTTGAGAGGAAAAACAGTCATTACTCTTTAACACATCTTCAGAGACTGAGAAAAAAGAATCACATCCAACTGATATTTAAATAGACTGAATTCTTTATGCCACAATGTCTAAAGGCCAAACATGTCATTATTATAATAAAAGCATTTGTAACAGGCTCAATAGTAACTGAGGCCCAAGGTGAAGTGGCATTATCTCAAGCAATAGCCTTTCAACATATCATTTCACCACAAAATAGAATTGACATCAGTATATCTACCTACCACAAATAGTGTAATCATCTGTTTGTAGCAACAAAGTCAAAGCAGACACCAGAAATAACTTTTATCCTTGTGTCCTTTCAAAATGTTGTAACAATAGCTATCTAATATGGTAACATAATCAGGCACAGACAATATTTGCTAGAATGGAATATTCAACTACGGATTTGAATTATGCACCAGGCATATTAGGTTCAGAGAGACAACATGGTACAACAAGTTGAGAATTGCACTAGGACTCTGGGAGCCATTCAGTCATGGAAACCCACTGGGTGACTTTGGGCAAGTCATGCTTCACAGCCTCAGAGAAAGGCAATGACAAACTCACTGTGAACAAACTTTGCCAAGAAAATCCCATAATAGGTTCACCATAGGGTTGTCATAAGCCAAAAACAACTTGAAGGCACACAACAGCAACATATTAGTTTAAATCTTAATGAGTCTGATGAGCCGTTCAGATAGGGTCTGACCCCAAACAAATAGCTTAAGGAAAACAAAACTGTTTGCACCATTTTTATACAAAATGGTTTTTTTCCCCACAAAGTGCAACAAAAACAGGAGGAAAAGCAGTCTCATAAGGGGCAAAAAAAATCTTGGAGCAAATGACATTCTTTCAATCACGTGTCTCAGTGTGTCAAGAGATCCATTCTCACTGATATTTTTTACATTCCTATTATGGCCCTTTCCACACCAGGCAATTAGAACGGGGCAGTGTGTCCTCATAGGGAGGTTGTCTGCACCTTGGAGCAGACTAGGAGTAGACTACTTACTGGAGATCCGCACCTCAGTCCGCTCCAAGACGACCCCAAGTGGTCCTCCAGCGTGTTTTCAAAAGACCGCAAAAAACAGGTCTTTATTTTCCTGGAACACGCCATTGCATTCCTGCTCCCTTGTGCGGATTCGCAGGCTCGCACCAATGTGAGCCTGTGATCTGCGGAGAGCGGGCTATAGGCGTGGTGAGCTTCAGCGGTTGGTCGGGACCCACAACCAACCAGAAGCCGCCATTTTGGAAGCCGGAAGCCGCCATTTTGGAAGCTGGAAGCTGCCATTTTGGAAGCCGGAAGCTGCCATTTTGGAAGCTGGAGCAGTGCAGATCTACAGACTTCGCACTGCTCCAATTTGCCCTGGACCAAGGAGGAGCCCTGAGGAAAGGCTTCAGGGACAGTCCACGTTGCTTCGGACTCCAGAAGAAGCGGTAGGTAACGGCACGGAGCGATTCCCTCGCCTCATGCAGAAAGGGCCTAAATCCCTATATTTTCAATTGCTGGACTTGCAAATATTCAAGTACAACATTTCAGCTGTCAAGGCACTGAAACCATTTTTGGTTTTTTGGTTTTGGAATAGGAATTGGTACATTTCCACTCACTTTTTCCCATTACAATCCTATGTTTTGTTTTGTTCCATGTTAAATTCTAGTTCAACTATTAGAATGTCTAGAATTAACCCCATGTAATACCTAGCCTTGTCTCAACTCAGTAAACAGTCTTCACGGAAAGGTTCAGAAAGCATTAATTAAATGTTAAGTTTAGAAAATAGACAATCTTCTTGCCAGAACTTGAGATGAACCGACAATTTGACTTTTTTGAACCCCTCTTGCCGCTCCCAGCTTTCTTCACACATAATCGATTCTCATACTCTGTCTTGTACCAGCCTCTTGAATGACGTTGGTTCTCAGGCTTCAACCAACTTCCCACTCCCATCACCTAAATATTGAAGGGAACACAGATGTGAAGGAAATACAGTAAAATGGTTACACTCACGCTAGCGGAGAGAGTGGTGCCCTCTGACATCCTGGGATATGAGCACTTAACAATTTTCTGAAGCTTTTTGCTTAATTCAGCTTTTTGACATAATATGACAGCTTGAAACTTGACCCAATCAAGGCCTTATCAACCAGATCTGGGGACAGTAGAGAACAGAACAAACCATTTTCAAGGAAGACAGATATTATTGAGAACAATGGTGTTTAACAGATGCAAAAGACAAATTAAACTGGAAGAAACATTCACTACATTTCTTCTGTAACAATGTCACAGGTGTGACAAACTTAAATCCCAGAGTGCTGTCAGGAGGCTGATATTTCTTTGGCACCTGTGCTATCCTTGCCCACAGGTGTAAGGTAGGGTGGAGCTCCAAGACTGGGGATTTTCTCCAACCTTTTTAGAATTGGCCATGCTAAAGAAACAAAAACAGCTAGTAAGAAGTCACTCCTTTTCCCCAGCAGTAGCAGAGGGGGAATGAAAAACACAATTAAATTTCTATCCAGAAGGACTATATCTCTTGAATGCTGTATGCAGAGTGAAAGTATCCAGTGAACCAGTTGCTGCGCTCTACCTGATATTCTTGGCTATGGTGTATGCAACAATGCAACCCTTTCATGTTACCGTCACACCCGACAGTAAGTGTAGCCTAGCAACATTTGGATGACGATAACTTCCCACGTGTAGTGCTCTCACATAGTGAAGAAATTGTCATGGGGAAAGAAGTATATGAAGTTTTTGTAGAAGACATGTCACTGACATGAAAGGATTACAAACTCCAAAATTTGGCAAGAACTTCAGATGAGGAATTAAGAAATCATTGCTATTCCAGACGAAAGCAGGTGAGATGGCTTGACATTGGGGAAAATCTTGTGCTTTAGACATGTGGCATTAAAATATGGCTTGATCTAGCATTCCTGCTGCCAGTGGTAAATGCTGTAGAAAGAAGAATGCAAGGTGGACTTAAAATAATTTGAGAACCTCATGTTTTAGAAATTATGTTTTAGGCATCATGGGAAATGTTACTGGAGAACAAGAATATAAATCAGATGAAAGAGAAGCAGAGAAACATGAAGAAGCAGGGAGGGGAGGAATGTCCTTTCTGTAGTTTTTTTTAGGTATCACACAGAGACAGGCAAGTGAAGTGGAGTACCTCCCCCCTTTATTCTCTATTGGTGGTCTAGTGTGAGTGAGAAGACTGATACTCCCTGTGTAGCAGCTTAAGCAGAACAGCAAGAGGGAAAAGAACACTCACTGCCAGGGTAAAGGACCTTGACTGTAAACAAGGAAAGTTCTAATCTTACAGACAGCTAAATGTTCTATGATGTTTTGCTGGCTCATAAAATTACAGCAAATGTTTTCTTACAGTCTTTTTCCTCCCGTACTGACATTAGTAGGGTGGGGAGACATGAGGGAAGAAACTAAAGCAGAATGCTACGAAGATTATTATTTAGACACATGTAGGTGACTTCTCTTTAAATCACTTTTGAAGGAAAAACGAAACAGAAAACAAGAGCCAGAAAACCCCACTTAGATTAATTGGAATAAAATGTCTTGTGAGGGAAGAATTGATTGTTCCGTCGTGAAAAGAGACTATAAAAGCAGCAAATAGAATCAGGGTGGCATCTAATGAGTTTCCAAACGAAGTCCAGAAACAACAAGAAGAAAACTTAATTACACTATGCATATATTTAAACATCATCTGAGCTACATTTGAGCAAGCCTTCTTTCTGACAAAACACATATAAGTTGGGCATTGTCTTCTGCAAAAGACTCACAGCTGCAGGCTGTGGAGAACAAAGGTGGTATCCCTATCGTCTTTTGTCAACAGAAGAAATGCTTTGCAATTTAAGGGTCGCTACCCCACAAAAGAACATTCCAATATCACATCTGGCAACATTAGTGTGAAGATTAGCACTTCACACTCTGAATGGGCATCACAAAGTCACCTTCTGAAGGTGTCATAATGTGGTACGTTATTCTGCCACCTCTGAAATGCTTCCTCTCTACACTTTTATGGATTTGGGCGGGGGGGAATGCGTACTCTTCCCTGCTTGACAACACTAGTGAGGGATGGCTGCCTACCTGCAGTGATAGCTACAGCATATGAACATGTCAGAAGGTAGTATTGTCAGGGATGAGAAGATTTTTTTGAAGACAGAGATAGAATATAATCAAAGGAACCATAAGCTACAGTACTAAAATGTGAACATATGGCCTTCAAGGACAAGGAAGGAAAAGAAAAAGAAATCAAGTAAAATTAAAAAAGCATAAAATGTGATCTTTATATCTTACGTTAGAGCATATCCAACAAATAATGGTATAACACAGCAAGGGTCATATTAGAAATGATAATAAATATTACTTCCCTCATTATTATTATTATTATTTTTTAAGTAGCAGCTGCAGTCTGCCTCCTGATGAAGTAGATTAGGGATCATGGTGTGGAAAGAGAGGGGGTTTAATTTTTTTTCTCCATGTTATTTTTCTGTTGAAAATCTTCCCAGGGCTTCTAATTTTACCTAAGGGTGCAACTGCAGCCAGTGACACTTTCAGGGACATATGGCAACTACAGAGAGATTTATTGCAGGAAAATTAGAGAGTGGGGAAAACTTCACAGTAGGAACATTTGCAAAAGTTTATTTCTCCTGCCTTAACATGCCTTTGTTCCGATCCTGCATTGCCACTTATGATCCATTGTTCTTTTTTAAAATAGAACACATAGACCCACATGAACAAATTCGGGAGGCGGGGTGAGATTTCACATCCTGTCCAAATATGGCTTTAACCCTACCACTTTCTATTCATTGGAATGTTTTGAGATTGCTTTACCATTACAGTGAAAGGGACCAGTGCTACCATTGTGCCCTTAGATAAAATGGGTTAATGACTCCTGATGGAAGCTAAGTGTTAGGATAGTTTGGAGGATGCAGAAATATTCTGTAATTAGAAAATCCTAATGTCTGCGTAGCTTGTTAACTGAGCAAGCCAGGAAGGAAGGCTTATGTCAGTATGGAAGAACTATTTTCAACACAAGAAAAGGAAGTTACAGGGGAAAATGTTGTACTGTGTTGGTGCTTCTCTGGGGATCTAGTGGGGAGCACTGCATTCACTATTTGTTGAAATGCTTAAGGATTTCCTATCTATGTTCTCCCTGCATATTTTAAAGTAAATCCATAATACTGCAGTGCTGGCCCTGGAATATATCATTGGTTGTGGAAGCAGGGAGTGTATGCAGTGATGCCACAAGTTGACACTAGGAATCAATTTTTCTGGTGAAAGTTTTACTACTGGCTACCATTCTTTTTCCAGCAGCAGAAGCATTTGCTGAGCTACCATCAGTTGTTTGCTTCTGCCATTGTAAGTTCGTCTTCATCTTGCATCTGTAATAGCTATTGAGGTGGAAACTTCTGATACTCCAGTAGCCCAAACTGATACAGAGATGGTCAAGAATGACTGTGATTGTAGCCCTGCACTGCTTAGTGGGATGCATTAGTTTTGCTTCCCACCATGCCTCCCAATTTCATCTAAAGGCACCTGTCAGTGAAAAGGTGGTGTCACTGTACCAAGGGAAACAAGCAGAGGAAATAAACTTTAATGGAAGTAGAGAAGAAAGAAGTCAAATGGACAAAAGTTCCAATAACTCGTCTACTTAAATATTCACTTGTGCCTTGGAGAAAAGCAAGAAAGACATTAATAGTTTCCTCTAGGGAGGTGAAAAGTCATGCAGAATACAGCTTCCCTACAGTACTGTTAAGGTGTTTTAGGTTGAACCAGTATTCCCAGCATAACTATTGGTACTGCTGGGAATGTACAGCTGAGTCATGAAAAATAACATTGCCCTGGGCTAAGCTTAAGAAAACCCTAGATATGAGTTACTTGTACATCTTTCCTTAAAAAGAATTATTTGCCCCCTTTTTATAAAAGTTACAGGAGCTTAATTTGCTGCTGTGAATAGGCACACTTAAAAAAAAAAGCTAGCACAGAGAAAGTGCAATTTAGCTAGCAATTAATCCTTAATGTGATCTAATTATTCCTGACATTTGGGCATCAGGCACTATACTTCAGGGGCCATATTCTTCTCTTGCACTGTAGGTAGAAGGTTGCATTGAATTCAAGTAAACGAACCGCTGCCATCAGCTTTCAGTTAAATTAACTTCCTCCCTACAAACCTGATCTGGAAACAAAAGAGGCATAAGATAATTAACCATGGCTAAAGTGGAAGAAAAGCTGACGTTCCCCAATGGCCATACTTTGCTGTTGATGCAAAATAAGGTACAGTTTAAATCCTTCCTTTCCAAATGTGCAGCTGTACATTTTATTCCCAAAGATAGATAAATTGTAGGGGATAAGCATACCTGACAAGTCACGGAGACCTGTATTGGCACAATTCTAGACTTCATTTAGGGATTTGAGTAGTTCTCATTTCTTCTTGCAGTGGTTGCATTTTAGTGGTGGGGGAGGTGACCTTCATAGGTGTGCTCTCAACCAGGTTGGGGAGAAGATGGTTTAAAAAATAGACTTATTTTTAGTTTCACTCAAGGGTGAAATTCACCTTCTTGAAAAAGGCCAGCAGAAAGTTTGTGCTTAAGTGTACCTCAGTGCATCATAACCCTTTTGCTGAAGAACTGCAACAGAAATACTTTTAGCTGTTAATACAAGGGTCTGTGCTGTGCACACATAGATGTATTGAAAAATTAGATACAAAAGGCAGATGAAAGTATAGAAATTTGTGTTGATGAGAGCCATAAATCTTCTCAAGCATAAAACAAACATAAATGCACACTTAGGGTTTAAGTAACTAGGTCTGACTGTAAAGCAAGAATTTTCGCTTGGTGTTCAGTAGCTCACCAATACTACATATCTTTATTTTATTTTATTTTTGTATTTTATTTTTTTTTAACCCAGGACTAATTGCACTTAGTGATTTCTTCCCATCATCCTACTGAAATTCTTGTTAAAGCTTCCTTCCAGATTTTACAGAAACAAGCAAATCATACCACTTGTATTGTCACAAAATAGTTTTTAAGCTTTCCTAATAATGTCTTGTTTGAAGAGTATCTACAAATCTCTACAAATCTGCATTATTTTTATATCAGCATATTTGTTAGTCCCTTCTCCATTTTTTAGAACTATGTAGCTTGGTGAGGATGCTGGAGTTCTGCACACCCCTGTGCTTTCATAGCCCTTGCATCAGTACCACCTGGAGTTCAGCAAAATGACTTTCTAGCTCTACCTCATATGCCATATAAACCAGGGTAGAATGCTTTGATTTCAGTTCCAGGATATTCACTGAACCTAGGAAACTACATTCAGCAAACATTACTTGAACTCATGGTTCTTTCCCTATATGAATGCATTTAGCTTTTACACAGTGTAAATTTTCTATAGTGATTTCCAACAAGTTTTATAGCCAAATGTTATTTCTATAAAAGAGAAAAAAAAGATTTCCTTGGTTCTCACTGTGCAAATAGAGATCAGTTTTCATTCTTTAGGAGATCAGTTTGGTAAAATGTACAGTGGTAAAGAGCCAAGAATAGAGAGCCAACAGTGGTGTAATGGTCTGAGTGTTAGATTAGGACTTGGACCAGGACTTTGGAAGACCAGAGTTCAAAACTCCATTTGGAGGTTAGTACAGGCTTTGGTGGGTAGGAATTTTGTTTCTTCCTTGTTCTTCATAGAGTGGAAGCTGTTTTGTCTACCTGCGCTGATTCATCATGGTGCTATGGGAAAAGTGCCTTTGGGTGGTATTTTAAAATGAGATATTGTCATGAGTACAATTTCATAGAAACATAGAATAATAGAGTTAGAAGACACCACAAGGGCCATCCAGTCCAACCCCCTTCCATGTAGGAACACACATCAAAGCACTCCCAATAGATGGCCATTCAGCCTCTGTTCAAAAACCTCCAAAGAAGGAGACTCCACCACACTCTGGGGCAGCATATTCCACTGCCAGACAGCTCTGACCATCAGAAAGTTCTCCCTGAGGTTCAGGTGGAATCTCTTTTCCTGTAGTTTGAATCCATTGCTCCTTGTCCTAGTTTCCGGAGCTGTGGAAAACAAGCCCATTCCTTCTTAAGTAAATTATGTTAAAAGTTATTCATTTATATAAATTATTAATTAAATTAACATTTAATTGTGATGATTAGTATTTGGTCTCTTTTTGCAGGTTAGTAAGAGAAAGTGAAATTGTGGTCAACAATCAGTGAGCGCCCATGACCACCTTTATATGAAAAGAAGTTCTCTGGACTTTTTCATGGGACTTGAGGACAGGAAAGGGAACAATGTTTGGGAATGGATTTGGTCATTTTAAAAGTCTGTTTGAATAAAAAGGGTTTTGCCTATTGATGGAAGGACAGCAAGGAGGGGCCCATTCTGACCTCCCTCAGAAGGGAGTTCCAAAATCTAGGGGCAGCCATCAAGAAGGCCCTATCTTGTATCCCCACTAATTGTACCTTTTATGGGGGTGGCACTGAGAGAAGCATCTCCCCTGAAAATCTCAGGGACCGTATAGACTCATATGAGAAGTAGATTAGACCTGATCCATGTAGTACTTTCTAAGTCATAACCAGCACCTGGAATTGTGCCTGAAAACAGTGGAGCTATTGTATCAGGGGAGGTATGTGGCCCCTAGTTAACATTCTGGCTGCAAATCTTTGTATTAGCTGAAGCTTCCAAACAGCCTTCAATGCCAGCTCCATATAGAGTGCATTATAGCATTCCAAATTAGATGTAACTAAGGCATGTACCACTGTGGCAAGATTTGGTGTCTCAACGAATGGGTGCAGTTGGCACACAAGCTTTAGAGACAGGTTCATTAAGCTGTGATGAAAAATACACCCAAACTGCAGACTTCAGAGAGAATGTAACTCCATCTAACACAGGCTACATTTCTTTTCCCTGACCACCTTTCCAACTGAGCAGGAGCGCCTATGTCTTGTCTGGATCAAATTTCAATTTATTTGCCCTCATCCAGTCTATAAATGATGACACATACCAGTTTAGAACTGAGATAGCCTCCATAGATTTAGGTGGAAAGGAGAAGTAGAGTTGGATGTCATCTCCATACTGATGGCACTGCACTCCCAAACTCTGGATGACCTCTACCAGCGGTGTTAAGTATATAACATGGGGAATAAAGTTAAATAACATTAAATAACATGAGGAATAAAATGGGACCTTGCAAACCAATACTGGTCAGACAGGAGTCCTAGAGCACCACTTTCAGATTGTACCTTTCCAGGAAAGAATGGAGTCTGTGTAAAAGAGTATCTTCAAGTCCCAGCCCAGCAAGATGCCCGGAAAGATACCGTGGTTGATGGAACTGAAAGGAGCTGAGAGGTTGAACCAACAAAAGCACACTGTTACTGTCCAAGTCCTGGCATAGACCAGCCACCAAGGTGACCAAAGCTGTCTGAGTCCCATAACAAGGCCTGAAGCCAGACTGAAATAGATCAAGACCATCCATGTCATCCAGGAACACATGGTGTTGGGATGCCATCAT
Source organism: Iguana delicatissima (assembly GCA_948472985.1). Taxonomy (NCBI): domain Eukaryota; kingdom Metazoa; phylum Chordata; class Lepidosauria; order Squamata; family Iguanidae; genus Iguana; species Iguana delicatissima. The sequence continues at coordinate 610,341 of CAOKZL010000125.1, read as the reverse complement.
ACACCAGGTACCACACACAACAATAAGCAACTGAATGGACTTTGTGTGAAGAGAATATTGGATAGACTGGCCTTTCCACCGCTTTGGTCAAAATGTCTCTTCTTATGTTCTCATAGATGTTTTTGCATAGTCCCTAACACATCCAATCTATATCCAGTCTAGAATTTAAGCCACAACCATCTGAATTAGATTTGGAATGCTATTGGTTTTCACTTTCCCACTCTTTGCTTTTCCACTAAGGGAAGAGGTGTGCCTAATGGAGTGTTTTATTAAAAGTACTACTCAGGGGGAAAAAAAAGCTGCCATGTATATTTATGAATTGGAAATAATAATGCTGTTGAGGCAGTTGGCATTTCAAGAGATTACTGGTGAGTCTTCCAACTAAAAATCCAACAGCATCTGCCCACAAAGGCAAATATTTGCTGTGCAGCAAAAGCTTATATGAGTGGTAAGAAAGCTACCAAAGCAAGCATGAATGTTGAATGTTACTTGCAGTGGTGGATGTAAGGGAAATGTATGTCTTCTTACATTTCTTTGGGAAATCATAAAGTACAGAAATGGCTGCATTTAAAGTTATTTCTTAATATTCTTTCTAGACTTTGATTTTTTAAAAATAAAAAGGAGAAAGAGAGGGAGGGAGAGAATGCTCACAGCAATGTTTACTCAAATGAAACAACAAACAAACAAAGTTCATTAGAGTAACTATTTACAGGTAAGAATGCTTGTTGAACAATTAGTTTTATGTAAATATTGCAGCATTTCTGTGAACAGACACATGCCATGCTCACTGCAAAGATTTAGATTATTTTATCAGTGAAACTGAAAAATGCTAGGAGCCAAATCCTCTGTTAGTTCCATTAACTTCACAGCATCTATGCCAGTGTGCACCAGATGAGACGCTGCCCCTTCCATTGACTGAGATGCCCAGTCAAGCTGGCTGGATTTGAATACTGAATTATTTGAAGGTATTGTAATTCCCAAACAAGGTACAGACCTAGATGAAAATTAGGTATGGTCGTTCACCTTAAACTCTACCTGTATTAGAAAAAAAATGCACTTCCTCCTTAAATTGAGTATTTGAATAGCAGAAAAATCCTCTAAATTCACAGTGAAAATAGGGAATTGCCCCCATACAGGAACAACAGCCAGCAACCTCACCAATGTAACAATAATCAGGGTGTTGTTGTTATTGTTGTGTGCATGTTCATATCATTTCTGATTTATGGTGACCCTAAGGTAAACCTATCAGAGGAGGGTTACCATTGCTTTCCTCTGAGGTTGAGAGAGTATGACTTCAATGTCCATGGCCAAGGATGACTTTGAACCTTGGTCTCCAGAGTCATAGCCCAACGCTCAAACCACTACCCCACAATGGCTGGCCCAAAGGAAAGCAATAAATGCTTTCAGACAAGTCTCACAGTAAGCAAGGCTAATTAACTGAGGCCCTTTCCACACGTGGGAAAGGAACCGCGAAAAAACGCTACTCATCAGACCTCTTCAGCATCCGGGTGAGTCCGTTGGGATGAAGGGCAGTGCGAGCTCGTTGCTCCGCACTGCTCCGGCGTCCAAAATGGCGGCTTCAGGTTGGTGGAGGCTCTCCACCAATCGGAGAAGCTCGTCAGCCTAAAGCCTGCCCCCAGCAGATCTGCAGGCATGCACTTGTGTGCGCCTGCAAATCTTCACTGGAGTGCGGGGATGGAACGACATGGAGTTGCACACTCTGTGCTTTTTGAAAACCTCTAAAAAGAGGTTTTTAGAAAGCACGGTGCACAACCAGTTACGGTTGCTCTGAACCGGACTGAGGTGCGGAACTACAAAAAGTAGTCCACCCCAGTCCGCTCTACGGTCCAGAAGACCTCTGTCAGAGGTTTTAAAAGCCCGGTGCGGAAAAGGCCTGAGACAGAAAATCTCAGAACTGTCTCTCTTTGGGAGTAAAAACCCAGTAATAATAAATACTTGACGCCTAAAATCAGCTCCATAAAGTGATCACCTTACTTCTTCCTAACAATACGACTAGTGCTAAGAATAATTGTTTCTCCAGTAGCACGCTTAAAATGTTAACAGTCTCAACTTATTGCTGCATTTAAAAAAACAAACATTTCAGTTCAAGTAACTGATCTGGAAGATCAACAGTTGTGTAGATAAAAGGCAATCTAGCAGATTATGTAATTGTTTTGAACTTTGGAAATACTTGTTCAGAGTCACAGCCCATTGAACAGAATTACTGTGGATTGTAAAGCATTTCATAGGACGGTATATTTATGCCTACATTTTTGTTTTTACCTGCCATCTATAAACACAGTCTTATTGGCTGAACTTCTGTAGGGTGATAACAAGGAAGATGCAAAAGCAAAGGGGAACGTGTCAACAACAGAATGCAGATAGTTTTGTTTCTATGGCAGTTGTGAAAGGTCAGCTTGGCTAAGGAAAAAAAACACATTTAGGAACAGGGAGGCTGTAGAAAGAGTGGCTAAACTGTGATGGAACCAAAAAAAAAAAAAAAGAGAATAATAACCGGGATGAAATATGGAAATAAAAAGCTAGTGAGGATACAGGGAGATAATGGGCTCAGTGAAAAATCACGCATAACCTAGAACTATACATTCCTTGTATGAAGGCAGGAAGTCAATGATTGGGAACCTGAAGATGTCTCAAGGACAAGAGGCTTGAGGAGAGAGGAGAAAAACATCACATAGCAAGAACCTCAGGGAAAGCATGGAGGAAAAGCACGGAGTTAGAGAAAAGAGAAACCTTGTTCTAATGGAAAGATGCTCAGAATACACACACTAATTGTTAGTCTCAAACAGAGAAGGCACTAAACGCTTGCTATTTCCCTATGTGTTAAACTTTCCAATTTTCTATTGATTCAATGGGTCTACTTTAGTCGGATCTAAGAATTGGTTTTAGGCATTTGTGTGTATAATATTTTATTGTAACTAAAAGACATTACAAATACTAACCACAGAAGAGAATAGGTGGAATATCTAAGCTTTGGTTTATCACATCACATTTGACTATATTTCCCAAATCCATTAAAAGACTGTGCTGTCACTTTTCGTTCATTTTTGTAAAGAATATAATTTTCTCCTAATTATACTGGCCCAGGGATTGGGATGCTGACATTTTGCAATAGCTTCCTTGTATCAAGCCACCTTAAAAAATGGAAAAGATTATATATAATGCATGATGTTTTGTGGTATTAGTTTTCAATGGTCTTCATTTTCTTATCCAGTAGAGTCTGTCCAGCTTAAATCAGGTGCTTACTTTCACTCAAGAGGCTATGATAAGAAGGATTTGATGCTGATGCCAAACTCATTTGAATGAGAGATGAGTGTGAAGCAGGTATTCTTCTTAGGTAAAAAATAGGCACTTCATTTAGGATGGACAAACTCTAGTGGACAGGAAAATGAGAAAGGATTATTATAGATGATGGTACTGCATGCACCAGTCAAGAGGTAACGTATGAGGAAGAGGGACACAAACCTAGCACAGAAAAATATATATATACTTTTTGACACACACCACTTGTGCTGGGACAGGCTTGCAAATGAATGGCTAAATTGGAAGGGCTACTTTTCTTCAGCCCTTCTTCAGCCAAATCAATCCAGGTTAGTTTTGTAATGCCATTTTTTTTCTCCCAAATTGTCACTAGTTGATTATAAGATAATCATTGTTAATAAACTATCCTGATCACAGATGAAGATCATGTTTAGCTCTGGATGGTGCTTCCAAGATATGTGGGTGGGGGTACTACATGTCCCACCCTGCCTGACACCATTCCCTTGATACATTCTCTTCTCTCCTTCTATAGAAAACTAAGCCTAACTGATTGCTTCCTTTGTCTGATCAAGCTAATCCCACTCTCAGCCATGACAACTACTGGGAATGTGAATTGTGAGATGGCTCTCATCAAGGGAATCTGAACATGATCAGTGCTAGGACTGAACAATATGATAGCCGTGAAAAACTATAAAGAAAAAAGGGGGGGGAGTCTAGGGAAGGGTTTCTAGACAGTAATTTAATCTTTAACACAGGTGCGGGGAAAGAGTGGGACATGGGCCACCTGTAAAACCCGTTTTGTGTACATCAGACACCCCAAATTCCTACACTCCTTTTTCCCCCTTCTTTTTATGGGCAAATAATTTAGCTATACTATTGCCCAAAATGTCATCCAGTACAACATTTTACAGTAAAATACCTCCAACCCATCTTTTCCCCCAGTTATTTGCAGTACAGAAAATCAGCTTTCCTCAGAAAACCAAGAAATACAAACCAAAATATCTTAGCATGGCCTATGGGGTGGGTGGGTGTCAAAATGGTCCCCACTCCTGCTGTTATTGTACTCCTGCCTTTTAAAATATTGCATTTCTCTGGTTCTACTACAATTAAAAGTTATGACGGGAGGACAGACGAAAACACTGTTATCTTTCTAAAAAAAAAAAAAGAAAGAAAAGAAAATGACAAGTCAACACAAATGTTTCTCTTCAGGCTAAAATGACAAAAAGAACGAGTGCTTGGGCACAGTTGGGTGGGGAGTAGGATGGGGTAACTATGCTTATGGGGAGTGAGAGACCAGAAGAGGTGAATATGGATCATGGGGCATCCTTTCTCTAATCCTTGGAGCTTGGAACTTTGTCCTCCTGGTGTTGAACTCAATTGACCTGCAACGTTCTTAAAACACTCTATTGTTAGTTAATTACCATTATTATTTTACTCATACACCATTGATCTATGAGCACAGTAAGGGCCTTGCAAACAATTAAAAAGCAGTTAACACAAAAGTTAACTTATTTGCTTGAGGCAACAAAAAAGGCTATTATATAATAATCTTTTAGAGGTTTTCATTTTCTTCTCTCACTGCCTGGTAGGTGTAGAATTCTATATCAATTTTATCTGATACACGAAATGGAATGCAATATATCCTCTAGTTTTTGACATCTCCTCTTTCCCTCCCTACCATACAACTCACTGCCAAACTTTTGCAATTTTATTACCACCTACTCTTACATTAAGGATTATCTTGGGGACATGAAACAGAATTCACCATTTTGTTCCTCATTCAAAAAACAAGGGAATATGAAGATTTAATATTATTTCATCAGTAGTCCAGAACGCCAGAGAGAAGCCTGGAGGGTTCTGTTCTGTTCTCCAATAGCTCTTAGCCGCAGAGAAAACAAGATTTTTTTTTATTATGACGATTATGATTAAACATGTTTTATTAAAGCTTTCCCTGACATTTTTCATACTTTGCTTCTTTCACCTTTTTTTTTTTTTTTATTTTCTCCCTTTCCCTTTGAGGTTTCTGTGTTCCTCTTACTTTTGTTGCAAATGACATTTGCTACACTATTATTTTTTTTTCTTCCTTTGCTTCTACCATCTGGAGCTGATCTTCTAGGTCAGACAGGAAATATGGAACATATGCTTGGATAGCACTGTTCATTATAAAGCAAGACATGGACAAAACACCATTCAGTGTGCATTTCTACAATGACTTTAACCAGGTACCTCAAGAAGTCTCACTTAGGAACATTAAAACAGACACAGAGAGAAGAATCTACCTTTTATAACTGTAATTCACCACCAGAAACATTATGTCTCAAAGTGAAATCACAAGAACCTTTTACTTACACACATCTAAAGATTCATCTGAATCATCTGGACAATCAGGTTCGCCATCACAGAGCCAATTTTGAGACACACAGGTCACAAGATCATGGCAGAGAAACTCGCCTACATCACATAAGTGTTCTGTAAACAAAACAAAAATGTGAATAATGAAATGGTTAATGGAAAATTAAAATGAAAATGTGTCAGCCTAATGAAATGAGACCTTTAACTCAGGTTAGTAAAACCTGAAAACAACAATTTCATGTGCATGAAATCTAAAACACAGTAAGTAAATGGAAAGGTTATGTATTAGATCCAGTAGAAAAACCCTTACATATATAATATTTGTACGTATTAAAATTATGTTTACAATGTGAATTTCGACATGATCCTGGGTTCATCACCGTATATATCAAAAGCCATGCATATAAAATGAAAATGGGCTTTACATGCCGTAGCTTATGGAACCATCCTAAAAACACATAAAGCTGTCTTTCACTGAGCTCATTTCTTTCTAAATTCACTTGCAACACATCTCCAGGGTTTCAGGCAATTCTGCCTGGCAATTGCCAGAACTCAGTAGGGGATCTTCTACTTGCAAAACAAGTACTCCACCACAGAGCTATAGGCCCTGTCCACCTCCACCTCCCCACTGCCTCCTGCTTACTCTTTTAGTACCATCTTTTGCTCTTCTTGTCTGTCTTGACCCAAAGATACCTAGTGATAGCTGCAGAGAGAGCACCACAATTATTTGGTGAATATAAGGCACAACTCTTCCAATGGCAAATAATGGGGCATTTCAGTAGGAGTCCAGCTGAGTTGACTGATGCAGGAAAATTATCCCAACCTTACCTTTAATTACTAGGAGGATGTGCATAAGAGTTGCCTTAGACAGTCTAATACAAATGTGCTGTGGTGACTTAATTGTAGGGATGTACATCCTTAACTATTTCATTCTCACATATGTGGATGACTAATTAAAATAGTTTTTTTTTTCCTGGTTGCAGAAGAAAAGGCAAATTCCTCCACAGTATTCTCCCCATATTCCAACCATCTCAAAGTGCTGTTCTGGAACATTCTGCAGAGAAAAAAGTGTTTTTTGTACACTCCCCCCCTCAAAATTTTCCACACAGAAAACACAATTCCTACACCAGGAAAAGTGCATTCCATATTCATTTTCTGTGCACAAAGCACGTGCTTTGTGCAAAAAAGTTTTTCTCAAGAGAATAATTCCTACAGAAGAATTCAAGATGTCAAATACCAGGATCAACTTGCATTACAATAGCTGGTGGAAATTGCATAAAACTCTCATTGCTCTATTATTTTTCCCAGCAAGGTTTCCCAATCTGGGAATGAATAATTAAGAATATTCTTTCCATGCCAAGTTGGTAGCCACCCTTGCTGATTTAAGAGCACCTATGTATTTATGGGAACATAATAAGAACCCTGCTGAGCAAGAGACCAAATGCATATCTCTTTGTTGTATGACAAGAAATACCGTTCCCTGCTAGAACCAGTCAGATTCACTAGTGAAGCTGATTTGTCGGTGAAGCCTATAAGCATCGTATATTTTATGTAGTCTATTAGGAAAATAACCCACCCAATCCACCTTATTGTCTCTATCGACAGAGACAGTACATAGCTACCATATTCCATTCCCAGAGATCTAAGTAGCCTATTTTGCATAATTATTTTCTAATTATTGAATTCACATGTGGATCATGAAAAGGTTAAAAAAAACTACTCCTCCCCCATGCACACACACTTGATTTCCCTCTCCTACTCACTGCTTTCAAAGTAGTTTAACAGGAAAGAAAATGATAACAGAATTACTGAGTTGAAATCTCTCCAGAGGTCAACTGGTAGAACGCTAATATGACATCCCCAGCAGGAGGCTATTCAGCTCTGCTTCATTTTCGTTTCTTTGCCATGCTTAAGGGTTAATTACTCTAAAAGGTCTGAGGCACCACTCCTATGAATCCTTTCTTGAAAGTAAGCCAGAACTAGTGCATCTTTTTTATCAAATAAACATGTGTAGAATTGCCTGTCAGTCTAATAAATTAATCTTCAACTTACAGGCAAAAGTGTACCACCCTCCTCTTTATCCTTCTCCTCCTTCTTTTTCTATTTATGGAAACTCCTTACTACATTGGTTCTTTCAGTATATACTTAAGCCCCTCCCTCCCCCCTCCCTCCCCCCATTTTTATCTCTGATTCTGGGTCCAATACCAAGGAAAAAGATATAATGAGTTCATTCAAACATTTCCTCAGGCTTTTTAGAACATAAAACTATTATTCTTCCTGTTGCACTACACTTGATGGGTTGCAGCCACTCTGAGGACAACACTGATTGAAACCGGGGATTAGGACATTGCTGGGAGTGGGGTATGGGATAGCATTTGGGATTAGGAGAAAAGTGTGACCAGTGTGGAATTAGCAATGCAAGGTTTATTCCAGACATCTGAATAAGTGGACTCATTTGGAAGTTCACAAGTGGGATTTTGGGCCTCCTCTTCTTGCACCCCATCTTGTGATAGAAAATTTGACAGTTTAACTTGTCAAAGGTGCAACCTAGGTAATGCCAAACAGCGTCCTCTTCATGCTTACAGAAAAGGACAACTGGTCCAAGCTATTTTGCTGCCTTGGATTATGACAAGAAAATGGTTTATCTCACAGTCCATTTATAGAAGTTGACAGGATTTCCAGTGGAATCTTAACTTTAGGTGTAGTGATAACACACCATCTTCCATCACATGATTGAATCAGGTGGCACATGCACCCTTGTTCTCTAACAAAGGGGAATGGCTGGCAGATTCAGGAGAACAACAAAGGCGACTATTGTTGCCATCTGCCTCAGCCTGCAGATGAAGGTGGGAATTCCTCTCATTCCTTGACTGCTGAATGGTCACTCCTGATGGTTTCAGCTACTGAACTGCCTCTTTCTACCCTTCCCACTCACTATATACAGATGAGCTGTGCAATGGGCGAGGCAGTTGCAGAGTCTGGGAAAGTTGCTTTTTAGACTACAACTCTCAGAATCCCCAAGCCATCACGGTCACTGGCTGTAACACTCTGGGAACTATATTCAAAAAAAAAAAAAATCCCTCTAGGTCTGAAACTTCCTCAAGGGAAACAGCAGCAGTCACACATACAAAACTGCCAATGGCATTCCAAACTGAAGCTTTTATAAGAGGCTTTATAAACTGACAAATGTACCTATGTACATGTATGTGCCACAAAATCCACACATGTAGCAAACCTGACTCCAGCAGAATGTTCAGTCTTTTTTCCAAACATCCATGAGCAATTCCTGACCCCTCTTCTATTTTTGCTGAAATCTGGGCTCCCTAATTCATTAATCCTCCTAGTAGGTAGCCCAGGATAAAGAGAACACTGTCTGTCAGCATCCAATTTACAGCCCCAGTTTTAACCTGCAAGATTCCTAGAGAAGGATCCTGTACCTATAACGGCCATGCAGAAGACAGAATCTCAGCAGGCCATGCTCTTGGTTGCACGACAAGAAACACTTGATGAAATTTCATCCCTTAAAGGTACATGAGCCCTCTCCAATTTTCACTCTGGCAACCTTAGAAATCCTGAAAGAGCTTAGGTTTCCCTCAGCCTGGTACAGCAGAAGTCCCACCAATGAAACTTGATGAGTGGCAATGTGTGAGTCAGCATGATGTATTGGTTTAAATACTGGACTAGCAATCAAATATGCAGGACACAAAATGAGAGTCAATGTGATGCAGTGGCCTGAGTGCTGAAATAGGACTCTGGGATACCAAGAGTCTGAACCACCACTTAGCAGTGAAAACACAATGGCTGACCACAAAGTCACACTCCTTCAGCCTTAGGGGAAGGCAACAGTAAACCTCCTCTGAATAAAACTTGCCAAGAAAACCCTGGATTGGCATTTCCATAAGCCATAGTTGACTTAAAGGAAAACAAACTGGACAAGAGTCTTCTTAAAGATTGCCTTGAAGACTTTTATACTGGAGCAGAGGGATAAATAAGAGAGCATCGAATGGGAATGTTAAAAAAAATGCAAAATACTTGATCAACTGTTGTAAAACATATCAGGTTCAGTGTTTCTCAAAAAGAAAGAATACAGGGATCTTGTACCTTTAACAGTCATGCAGAAGTAGGCATTTCAGCAGGTATAGCTTGCCATTTAAACTGCAATTGCTCAATTCCCTCTTCTACACAAGTGTGTGTGTGTGTATCTTTTTCCATATGGCATCCTAATCAGGATTGGACTGGCAACAGTTATATACAGGATTGGTGTAATCAGGGCGAGATATGCCTCTAGTGTGCTTGTTAAAGCAGTATCAAAGCCTTAAAGAAAATCCTTATTGTTCCACTAGGCTAGGGATAGTCATGTATTATTCCTGCAGGAACAGCTTGTTATAAGCACCCTATTTATTTTATTTTGTACGCAGATGTGCTGTTTTCAAGGTCAAGTTCTTAAAGCACTGATGGTGGCATATTCAAATGAGTGCACTTCTACCTCCAAAGCAGATCAACGGTTTGTATGCTTAAGAATACCTAGTGTGCTATTTTCTTGGCTCAACAGAAGAGCAAAGTAATGTTTTGCAAGCAGGCACATATAATAAAATAACATAGACTGCTGAGTAGTAGAAGCAAATGTTGTTTTAAGCCATCTTGCCTTTGTAACAAAACCAAACTACTTGTTAATTAAAATTGAGTATTATAGATCCCATGGAGAAGGTT